>CM035406.1:69402032-69857032 GCA_020310875.1 Ceratopteris richardii
CTTGACAAGGCCAGATCTATCATATGCAGTAGGTGTGTTGTCACAATTCATGCATTGTCCAAAGAAGACTCATTGGATTGCAGCCCAAAGGGTACTCAGATATATCAAAGGAACCCTAAGTGAAGGTTTGTATTATGGTTTCACTTCTGACACAAGAATCAAAGTGTTTAGTGATGCAGATTGGGCAGGTGACTCAGATGATAGAAGGTCTACTCATGGATATCTATGTTATGTTGGAGACAAGTTAGTGTCTTGGTGTTCAAAGAAGCAACACACAGTTGCTTTATCATCCACAGAAGCTGAGTATAAGGGAATGGTAGAAGCTGCAAAAGAAGTGATATGGTTGAAGACCTTGATGAAGAGTTTTGAGTTTGATCATAGTACTCCAATAATTTTTGGAGACAATATGAGTTCTTTGTATTTGGCAGCTAACCCTGTTTTTCATGCCAGGACTAAGCATATAGAGATTCAGTATCATTTCTTGAGGGAAAAGGTACTAGATAAAGAGATTGAAGTGATGTATACTCCAACAAAAGAACAAGTGGCAGATATGATGACAAAGAGTCTGGATGGACCTAAGTTACAAAGGTTCAAAGACATGGCAAGTATCAAGAAGACAGAGAAGACCTCAATTGATGATTGAGGGGGAGCTGTTGGTGCAGACCAATCACCAATTGAAGGCTTGGAAGATCAAATGATGAAGGAAGAATTAATTCCTAAAGTGTGGAAGAAGATTACAATCAGATGACAAGAGAAGTGTACACATATGTACATTAGCATAGTCATAGATGACTTAGATCTTTTGTTCAGTAAGAATTATGTACAAATTATCTATAAATACCTTGAGAAAAGTCGGGGCATGTATGAGAGCATATGTGACAATAGTCAGATGTCAAGAATGAGGGAGATAGAAGTCAAGAGATAGAGGAAAGTGTTTTTGAGTTTGCTCTCATCACTCAGTTGTTTTTTCTCTGAGTAAATGAAAAATTTTGCGCCCGATGTTTCTGCGTGTTCTCCTTCTACAGTAGATCAATTGTGGAATGCTTTTGTACAAGTCTAAGTTGAGAGTTGCTTGACCTCTGTGCAAAGTTTCAGCTTCCAATTGTAATCAGGCTGAGTGAATTAAGTGTAGGAACATTCATATGTGAAGTGTATTCATAGGTTCCTAAAACAGGCGCATATTTCGAAGTCAATGTTTTGATCATTTCTCCTAGCACAGTTTAAAGTTTTGCATGAGTGAGGGCTTAATCTTTAAGTTAGAAGATAAGCTACTTATGTCTAAAAGCATTTTGTAAAACGGGTTCTATTCAAGGAGAACCAAGTCTTAAAAGTTACAGGTGTAAAGTCGACTGTTTTGGATGACAGTTTCTGACATAGGTAACTTGTGAAATCAATTTCTCAAGTTATACTTAATCTTTTGGAGTAATTCAACTTGGAATAGTTGCGCAATCTCTAGGAGATGATTCGTACAAAGTTTCATCAAAAACTTTACACGTTTGATAAGTCAATGTAAGGAAATAGTGCAACAGACTTTTCTGTGTATCACCTTCTTCACAGATTTGTTCATCTTTTGATAATTAGAAGTTGATCCTCTAAAGAGTGGAAAGTTTTTGACTTATTCTTGGTATAGAGGTGCTCTAATCACAAGAATAGGTTATTCTTTTGGAGATTAACACTCTCCATCACAAACAACATAGGCGATTATTTATGATCATTAGCAAGCTTAAGAGGCCCACTACACTCTCCATCATTTGTTCTTGGCAGGTGTGAAGCAGGTTTAAGCAACACCACTTCATCTCTGAAGACTATCCACCATCTTCTCCAACAAACAATGCTTGAAGAGAAGAGGTTGCCACATTATCTATGAGCAGAGGCTATTTCAAGTGCTGTGTACCTTGTCAATAGACCACCATCCAAATCACTTCAAGGTATGACTCCTTATGAAGCATGGCATGGAAGAAAACCTAATCTTGGACATTGCAAGGTGCTTGGTTTTTTATCTTATGTTCATGTACCATCGCAAATAAGAGGTAAGCTAGATGAAAAGGCAACAAAGGTAGTGTTTATTGGGTATGATTCAACTCAGATGGGTTACAAGTTCTATAATCCTTCAACCAAGAAATTCACTACAAGTAGGGATGTTGTGTTTAAAGAACAAAGGTCTTGGTAGATGAAGACAAAAAAAAGGTCTACCATATGATCTTGATTCTGATTCTCATCAATTAGGAAGCAAGCATGATACACAGGTCTAGGATCCAAGAAGTGATACAGATGATGACCAAGATGAAAGGATTACAAACTATGGAAGTCAAGAGGCAAAGAAAAGAGGCAAGAGTGTGGAGAATGCTCCAAGCAAGCCCCTAGAAGATCAACAAGGGAGAAGAAACAACCAAAAATTTATGGATATGATTCCACATTTGTTACAAAGAATTCAATCTACTTGGCAAAAGATTAAATTTAAGAAGAAACCTAAACCTATGAGGAGGAAAATTAAAACCCTAATTGGGAAAAGGCCATGAAAGAAGAAATAGATGTGTTGAAGGAAATGGACACTTGGGATTTGGTTCCAATGTCACCGATTCAAAAGGTAATTGGTTGCAGATGGGTATATAAACTCAAAAGAAATTCAAATGGATCAATTTACAGGTACAAGGCAAGATTAGTTGCCAAAGGATGCTCACAAACTCATGGTATAGACTATGAGAAAACATTCTCACCCATTGCAAAGATGAGTACAATTAGAACATTGATAACTGTAGTTGTTGCAAGACATTGGAGACTCCTCCAACTTGATGTAGAAAATGCATTTCTAAATGGTTGGATAAGTGAATAGGTATACATGTCACAAACTCTAGGTTTTGAAAACCATAATCATGCATCTTATGTTTGAAAACTGAAGAAAGCATTGTATGGATTGAAACAAGCTCCTAGAACTTGGAATTACAAGTTCGTTATATACATTCAAGATCAAGGGTTCAAACCTCACAACTCAAATCCTTCTCTATTCACCAAAAGAAATCACAATGATGTTATCTATCTATGTCTATATGTAGATGGCATAATTTTCATAGGTGGTGATCTGAATGGCATTCAAAGGATCAAGAGACACATGTAAGAGGAGTTCAAAATCCGTGATTTAGGTGAGCTCACATTCTTCCGAGGTATGCAAGTCATATACATAGATGAAGAAATGTATTTGACTCATAGGAGATACATTCAGGATCTACTTCTTAAGTTCAAAATGGAGAACATTAAACCTATAGGTACACCTTTGGAGATGAGTCATAAACTTAGTGTTTATGAAAGTGAGAAAATTGAAGACATCAAAGAGTATCAAAGATAGGTAGGTAGCTTGATATATGCTACTCGTACAAGGGTAGACATCTCATATAGTGTAGGAGTGCTAAGCCAATTAATGCACTTGCCAAGAAGACCACACATGGATGCAGCTAAGAGAGTACTTAATTAGCTCAAAGGTACAATCAATGAATGTATACTCTATCCTTATTCTTCATATTTGGATATCAAAATCTATTCGGATGTAAGTTGGGCAATGCTAAGTAAACATAGGAAATATAGAAGAAGTACCTGTGGTTACTTAGCATTTGCATCTTCAAAGCTAGTGTCATGGAGTTTTAAGAAGCAACCCAAAGTTGCTTTATCCTCAATTGAAGCAGAGTATAGAGGTTTGACCATAGCAAGTCAAGAGGCAATATGGTTAAAAGCATTGTATATAGATTTGGGACTTGCGAGTTCCAAACCTCACACATTTGGAGATAATGTAAGTTCCATGCATCTAGCAGCAAATCCCATTTTCCATGCAAGAACCGAACACATAGAGGTTCATTATTGCTTCATCAAGGAGATTGACATTTCTTTTGTTCCAATTGAAAAGCATGTAGCATATATGATGATGAAGGCACTTGATGGAACAAACCTTTGCATATTTAAATCAATGGCAGTTATTCAACCTATAAGAGAATGAAGACTCAAGCATACTTTAGCTTGAGGGGGAGCTATTGGAACATCAAGCTTACACTATGCTTGAGTTCATGAGTCTATATAAAGAGCTAAACTCACTTGCACATTACGTGGAAGCAATATACATACACTTTTGGCCATCATTGTCTTGCTCCATTTCTCTACATCATATTCTTCAACAACAGTGAACTTGTAGAGGTTGTTGCTCTCTCTATAGAGCTCCAAATTGGATGAGTGAGCATTCATTGGAAAGCCCTAAAAAATAGGAGGTATCATTTTTAAGTATCAAGTTCATTCGAGAAGCATATTTTGCTTATTACTTGTACTCTTGTGCATTTTGTACACTCAACCCTATGTGTATCATTCCTCCAAAAGGATTTTTTTCAATTGTAATCATGCTAGCTGCTATGAGCATTTGAAGTTGATTGTTTCATCCAAAAACAGCAAGTTTTGGAGCTAGTCAATGTGCAAGCCTATCTGTTTTGTATCGACTCTTTCTCCTTGATGCTCAAAAGTACATAGTGGATTTTATTGCAATTATCACATGGCTATAGAGTCTATTTGAGTCTCCATAAGCTCAAGGGTTGTTCATGTGTTGGTTGGCTGGATCAAACTTCATCACTTCAAAACTCACTTTTCTACTTATTACAAGCTTCTCCAAGTTCTTTCACGGGTTTGGTCTTCTTCCTCTTCCTCCTCTTGCTCCTATCTTTCCTGTTTGATTCTTGTTTTTGTTGTTCCCCTTGTTTTTTTTGTTGATGTTTTCCTTCATATTTAGTTTCTAAGTCTAAGTCTACCTCTTGGAGAAGTTGCTCAAAATTGATGTTGCCTAGTTCATCTAAGAAAATAGGTCTTGGAAATTCAAAGTTAGTAGGTAGAGGTGGGACCACTTTTTGAGTTGTGGATGCTCCATCAGTGCTTCATCATGGAAGTTGGATAGTAAATGACTGTACAATGTGTTCCCCTACTAGTGAAAGGTCTGAGGCTAAAGTGGCTCCTCTTGGCTAGGTGCATGGAATTGTTCCTCACATCCTCTCAAAACGGGGTGCAGAGGCCTTTTGACTCTTGAATTTTTGAACCTGATTCCAAGATAGGTCTTATTGATGGGTATATCATAAGCAAAGCACCTATAAATGATGCGAGTGATTGCACAACATCCATTCAATATTGTTTTGCAAGTCCATTGGCTACGAGCTGCATGTAGCTGCTCTATTATCCATATTGGGAGGTTGATCATTGGGTTGGAGTTTCTTCTACGTAAATATTGAACCAAGTTCTTTTGTGAGGTTATGCAAAGTGATCTTGCTCGGGAAAGCCAAATTTTTGCATGCATAATCTGATTGGAACAGCAATGTTTAGGGTCATCACGGCCATGTCTTTGAGTTTAGTTAGATTTTGATTCTTCATGTTAATTGGTACGAGTGCCTCTTCTCTATGATTATATGAATTCCTTGCATGCTAAGGGCCTCTCAAACTAAGCTTAGGATAATCTTAAACTTCTTCAACTCATTGTTGCACATCAAGGAGGGAATGACAAAGGTGTGAGGTACATTCTTCACATTACTAGGTTGTAGAGTGTTGATAAGATAATAACACCTCATAAAATCCATCTTGGGAAATGATGCACTAAAATATTCTATTAGTCTTGCTTTTTGCTAGATGGGTTGAATCTCTTGGGTGTTCTGCAATTATTCAAACTCCTAGGTAAAGAGATGATATTTGCTCGATACATTGTTGAACTCGCATTGTGCTTCCCAAATATAGGACGCATCGCCTAGGGGTCTTGCCATTTCACTCAATCGGTAGGAGTGAGAGTTGACCTTAGCCATGTATCATATAGGAGGATCCTAGATTGGGATGATTTGCAATTGCAGAAGTGCTTTAGGTCTTTCTACTAGAATTTCATAGATAGGCAAAGTGCTAATATCTATTGGTTGGGAACTAGTGCCTACTTTGGCCATAGATGACTATGGTAATGATGTTCTATAGATCTGCTAGAAGAAGAATGATATTAGTATTGTATCAAAAACTTGATGATGCCTTGATCCCTTTGAAATACCAACATGAGCTCCTTGAACCTTGTGTGTGTAGTTAATTGGTTTATGAGTGATGTACTACATTATAAGACTCATAAACCAGAGCGAGATGGTTCATTTTGTGAAAGGATATTGAAAATTGAACTCGGGTTCAAATTGATGGCGCTAAGCTGGGATAGTTCTGGCAACACCCAATAAAAAGCTTCTACCAACAAACAGTTTGGAGATGATTTTTTTTTTCGACTAAAGAAAACTAACGCTTAAGCAAGACAAGACAAGACCATTCTGGTCAAGCTTCTTGACTTCATTGTTCGCCCCTTCTTGACTGAATGGTCTTCCCTTCTTTACTACACTCTCGTTTTAGCAACTCCACTAACGAATGTTAGTTATCAGGTAGGTCTACAGTTTTCTAACTACGTTAGGTTTTCGTTTAGAAAATGTTTTCTAAATGTTGGTAGCACCATAAGTAAACGTATTAGCTTGAACCTACCGGTCCATAGGTATTAGCTAAGTTGACCTCGTTTTCATGTAAACATTAAGGTTTTCACCCGGTAAATGCTTAAATGTAGTTAGTTGATCGGGTTTTTGTCTCCCTTGTTTCCACGCCCCAATCTACCTCCTGGGGGAACATGAGCATCCAAAATTTCTTTCATGCTATGTCCAATAGTCCTATTTTATCCCACCGACGAAAAGGTGAAGCTCTTACTTTGAGGGGAATACTAGCGGAATAAGTGGAGGAGATATCCGATATTTTGCTCGGTTAAGCCAATGACTTCAGGCATGGCCAGCTCCCATAGTATGATGGGCGGTGTGTTTTTTACAAGGCCTGGGAACAGATTCAATCTTACCGTGCCTGCTGGCACAGAGTTAGCCGATGCTTATTCCTCAGATACCATCAGTTCTTCTGCAACAAGAAAGCTACTTGGCTATTCCAAGTAGGGGCTGGTTGGGGCAAATACCGCGAATTTCTGTTTTCTTTGGCATTTCTTTTCATCGAGATTTTGTGCGTAAATGCTCCACTGGCCTGAAAAAAATGGTCCCAATCCTTGAGGATGTGGAGCGGTAGTTAACGAAGTTGGTGTAGTTAGTGTATAACCTAGATGCATACTTGGGCAATGCACTAAGCTTGGTAGGCTTCTAACGGTGTACAAATATTTTACATGGTTGGGTCAGGTGGTAATTTACAAGGTTTGACTTTCCAAAATTCCCTTATGGTATTACAAATTTTGCATTTTGGTACATATATGAGGTTCAATGATGACTTGACTTGGTTATGGGACTTTTTAGGTACCCATTTCCAAGTCACTCTAGGAGTGACTTTACATGATGATGTAGTTACAATAGCTATCAATGTAGGTTTCAAGGGGGTTGGGATTGATGAGTATTAACTAAACCATAAGATCTCATGTGTAGTGATCTAAGCTGGTAAACAAGTCTTAAGCACCCAAATTTGTCTATGATTGTGGTCAGCCTTCATCGATTGCTTTGGTACCCAAATAGAGAGAACTCTTTGAGATGGAGATTTTGCATTGTTCTATGACTTGTTGACTTGGCTTCTTCCTCTAGTTCTCTGATATTGAGTTTGACTACACTAGTACAATTGGAAATTCACCTTTTGTAACTTGATTTGCTTCAAGCCCAGACTACTTTTCTTCTAGATTCTATCTGCCTTCTTGATTCATCTATCTTCTTGTGTTTCTTGGTGTGCTTCTCGGGTTGAGATCTTGTGACCATAGTTACCTTTGGAAAAGAAGGGAGTTCCACAAGCTTTCGAGCTTTATCTTCAATTGTTGAATCATCACATATCTTGGGACATATATAGCATCTCTATCTTCAAGATTAGTATCGAAAGAACTATGAGTTAGTGTTGGAGATAGACGTCTGCGGAAGCACGCGAACAACACAAGGAAGAAGAAGAAGCTTGGAGCACAAACACACAATACTGAATGTATTACTAGAGAATGTAAAAATATAAGTAGCCCATTAGGGCAATAGGCGTATATACAAGCCGGGGGAAAAAAACCTCCTAAAGAGGGAAAAAAGTGCCCCGGCGGTCCTAGTGTTCACACACATCACTACCTAAATATATCAACAAATCCACCCTGGGAGTGATGTGGTGAAAAAGGAGTTGGCACTCATGTATAAGGAAGTGCCAAGCTATGTGGAAATCACTCCACAAAAGGAAGTAAGCCCAAAGCTTTGCGGAAAGCTTCAAACTTCTCCCTAGGCAGAGCATTTGTGAAAAGGTCTGCAATGTTCTCCTGCGTGGGCACATATGCCAAGCTGATCTCCCCAGCAGACAACCTCTCCCTGACATAGTGATAATGCACCTCAATGTGCTTAGTGCGAGCATGGAACACATGGTTCCTCGCAACTGCCAATGCGCTCTGACTGTCAGTGAAGATGGTGGTGGCAGAAGACTGGCCAACACCCAAATCAGCCATAAGGCGTCTGAGCCACACACACTCAACAGTCGCTGTGAAAGCTGCCCTATACTCAGCCTCACACTGATTCTCAAGATCCTACAATCTATAACCTTTACATTGTTCACTATAGTCAATGAAGAGATGTTTCTTGGACTTAGATTGTAACTTGGTTCGATCTTCCTTTGGCACATGTACAAAATCTTCACTTCCAAATACTCTAAAGTAATTTACATTGTTATTGCATCCATATTGGGCTTCAAATGGATTCTTGTTGTGTAATACACTTGTGAAGCCTCTGTTGATGATGTGCAATACAAGGTGTACTGCATCAGCCCAAAACTTAAATGCTAATGTTTTGTTGTGAAGCATGATGCGTACCATTTCCATTACACTTTGAATTTTTCTTTTAGCGACTCCATCTTGGGATGGAGTTTGTGGTTGAGTGACTTGCCTTTTGATGCCCTTTTTCTTTAATAAACTATCAAATTTATGACTGATGAATTCACCACCTCCATCTGATTGAATAGTCTTGACTGAACTTGATGTTTCATTCTCAACTTAATATATCCATTCATCAAAACTTGGAAAAGGTGTCTGCCTTGGACTTTAAAAAAGTATACCCAAATATATCTTGAGTTATCATCTACTAGCAGAAAGAAGTAGATGGATCCAATTAGTGAAGGGGTATTCATGGGTCCATAGAGGTCCATGTGGACTATGGCCAAAGGGTTCCTAGCTTGGGTGGAAGCCTCCTTGGGAACAGGAGCCTTGTGTTACTTGCCTTGGGTGTAAGCTTGGCAGATATTATGTACTTGCCCAATCTTGGGTAATCCTTTAACCATCTGTGATGTGGAAATCTTGGTTAAGTATGAGGTGTGCCTGTATCTTTGGTACTAGAGGCTAGAAAGGGACCCCTTAGATAGAAATCATGATAGCTTTTATAACCTTTTGTCTTTAATTCCTTATGTTATTATATCTTTAGTTGTAGGGTCAATCACCTCTATAGATGTGTTATCAAATAACACTTTTTTTTATGGTCGGTGATGGCCTTAACTGAGAGTAGGTTCATGCACAAGTTTGGGACAAACAATACATTAGATAAAGCTTTACACTCCCTGTGATGATTGGTAATTTGAACTTTTCCTTTGACTTCTATGGGGCAAATTCTTTTGTTGCCTAAATAAATTCCACCAGTGTGATCTTCAATCTCTTGGAAGGAGTCATGATTTTTGCACATATGAAATGTGTCTCCATGGTCAAATATCCACTCTTGTGAGGAGCTAGAATTGATTAGGGTGTTGGCTTCTATGGAGATAAATCTTCACTGGAATAGTGAGACCTATGTTGAGAGAACTTGGATTGATTCCTGGAGGTAGAGGCTTTAGATCTATTCTTCTTTTTGGTTGAAATTCTCAAGATACCCCGTTTTATTGTAGTAATTTAAGTTAAAATTCTTTGATGAATTGCTTGAACCTTGTTTGGGTGTGTTGTGAGAGTTGTGACTAGCATGTTTTGCTTTGTTGAAGGGTCCCTTGGTTTTCATCGTGGTTTCTTGTGAGGATGATGACTTTGCTCAAGAGTCATGGAGGAGAAAAAGTTGGCATACTTCCTCCCAGGTCAATACTTGGCCACAGTTACAAAGGGTTTTCAAAAAAGTTTTATAAGATTGTGAGAGCTTATTGAGAAGTCTAATGGCCATGTTCTCACTAGAAGCTTGTCAGCCACACAACACAATCTTCCGTAGGTAATCTTCAAAGGTGATGATAACTTTAGTAATGGGATCCTCGGACCTAATTGAGAAGTTGTGGAACTCGACCTTTAAGGTATAAATTTTAGAAGGGTTTTTGTCCTCATAAAGATCTCGCAAGATTTTCCAAGCTTCATGGATGTTTTGCAAGAGGTAATGTGGCCCTTGTTCAACTCATCAAAAGCTAAGAGTAACTATCCTAAAGCTCTTTTTTCTTTGTAATTCCAAACATTCCAGGCCATTAGATCACTATCCTTGTATGGCTTAGGCTTTGTACCTTCAACTACTTCATATAATAGGTTGGTATATAAATATGCCCTAATTGTATCCTTCCATAGATTATAATTAGTGCCTTTTAATCTCTCATCTGTTTGCATAAAAATCGGCATGAATGAAGGCAAGTATCATTGGCTTGAAGACATCGCATTCAAGATCGTAGACATTGTCATCGTTAAAATCACTACATTTACAAAGTGAAGTTAGAATTGGCACAAAAATTGAGGTCAGATAAGGGGGCTTAGAGTAGACCTTGAAAAAAATGGAAACCCTTGGGGGGGAGGACTTAGAGTAGCCCTACACTTATAATACCTTGGAGGGGGGGCTTAGAGTAGCCCCACACTTTTTGACACCTTGGAGGGGGGTGCTTAGATTAGGTCGATGCACATCAAGATAGCCTTAGAGTAGGGTTAGGAACTAGAGAACGATTGAGGGTGGGCTTAGACTAGCCTCCAACCCATAAATGTACACGCACTCAAAGTTTTTTTCTTCTTGTTGTTACAAGATGGGCACTTAGTGCCAAAGGAGTGCCACACCAAAGATGAAGGTTAAACCCTACAAATAATACAAGAGAACCTTTGACAAAAATTCAAAGAGACCCTTTTGAGGGGTGCCAAGCTAAGCACCACAATGGGTGTCAAGAATGAGGGCACAATAAAGGTAAATGGTCCTTGAGTGTTACAAAAATTGATGATTTGCAATGATGCCAAATGGACTTGGGTCAGTACAAAATAGTGTCAATATATAGGTGGTTTCTTTTAGAAGTCGCAAAAAAAAATCCTTAAGGACAGGAAAAACATGAAGGGTTGTAAGGAGAGAGCCAAATAAACTTGTTCCTAAACTTAGAGAGCACCTGAAGAGTAATTGTGAAAGAGGACCTTTATTAAGTGATAACTAATAAAAAGTGATTTAAATTTGAGATAAGGAAGCTCGTAAAATCTGAATGGAGAACCCAAATGAAACGTGAGAATTTCATGGCACCATTTGTTGACATCAAAGATGATGTCATCCAAATGCTTCTCAAGTTCTCTGTTAATCGAATGGATTTCTAGTCCTGATTTGTTGCATACAGGCGAGGATATGAGTGGGCTAAAGTTGGCACTATTCATACATCATCTATGATGTAATTGCCATGGATTTTCATAGCTAAAAGTAGACATCAACATCACTTGATCTCTCTCTCTTTCTCTCTCTCTCTCTCTCTCTCTCTCTCTCTCTCTCTCTCTCTCTCTCTCTCTCTCTCTCTCTCTCTCTCTCTCTCTCTCTCTCTCTCTCTCTCTCTCTCCGCATAATAGATCTGATGGCACGGTCGATCATAGAGAATTGAGGATTTGGCACTCATTCTTTCTCTCTCTAGTACTTTTGCATTCTCTTATAGAGGAGAACTTTTGCAGACATAATCAGCTATGGACTTGATTGAACTTATAGATTGAAGAGATTGGGGTTGTGGTCAAAGGCCACAGATGGATGCTTCTATGCTTTCTCTATATAGTAGGTGAAAAATTGGAATCTCTCTCACTCTCTCTCTCTATCAATCTCTCTTTGTAGATGGCACATGCTCGTTGTTTATCTACTAGATGCATAGGAATAACTACCAAATTATGAATACACAAGAATGATCACTAGAATTGTGAGCAGAAAGTTATTTCCTCTTCTAGAGGAGGAGAAAATAATCAAATCGACATGAATGAGGTCTCTTTCTTTGATCTCTTTCTACCCCTTTGTCACTATCGGTTCTCACTTCAATGTATTGTGTAATCTAAGTAGATCGCTTTCCCTTTCTTGCTTAGTTTCACAAACTTCTGCACATAAATCACTCCATATGAGAGAGACTCAAAGAGATATTTCTTTTCCTACCTCCTTTCTACTCGAGAGATCTTCATAGAGAATAGTAATTGTACCCCACTTCATCAAACACATTGATTATGTCGAATTCCTCCACTTCATTAGTAGCAAGTGGTAGATATCCTATGTTCTGATTGTTGATAGGAAATAGGAGCACGCTTTTGAGAGTGTATAGCAATAGAGAGAGTGCAATCTCTTTGTTATCTCTTTACTCCAAGAGGATGGTGTGCACCACTACAGGTCGAGTTATCTTGGAGCTTGCTTGATCAAGCTCTCTTTCTTTGTGCTATAAAGGTAGGTATTAAGCGATGCTCTCTGTTCGATGTGCTATAGAGGATGGTCTTTGTTTGATGTGTTTTAGAGGATTCTCTCTATTCTATGTGCTATAGATGTAGGAAGACCAAAAATATAATATTACTATATAACTTACGATGAACATAAATTGGACTCAGGAATACCAAATGTGAAGGAGAGTCAATAATAAAAGATGCATTAAATAACATCAAATATGATGAGGTTAAACGTCCAAATCTTCCTAACAAAATTATCAAAGCTCTCAAAAGAAACTTTTGAATACATAAAGGAGTGAGAGTCACCATGAAACCACAAATGGACAAAGATGATGGAGCCACCACAAATGATTACTAATTCGCCACCAAAAAAAAATACCAAAGTATTTACAAACACTACAAAGGGATGGAGGGAAGATGGGGGTATGAGGGTGGGAAAATGATGAATAAAAAAGGTGGGAGGGTGGGAAAATATGCAAAATGAGGCCCAAAAAGTATAAAATGATGGTGAAAGGCTTCTCTAAATGGGTGGAGAGCAACAGCACCAAACTCATGCACCACCATCACCACCAAATCAAACACCAAATGCACCACCAAGATCTCCACATAGCGCTTTGATACCATGTAGAGAGTACACAATGAAAGCAAAATGAAAAGAAGAGTGTACTCACAAAATGAAAGAGTGTGAGACTCAAAAGTGGGTAGACCATGAAATGGGGAAACTCACATGGATTAGAGTGAGCTTGCAAAGAGCATGGAGTAGGCTCCTCAAGCTTCTAACCAAGTTCAAATGGGGGGAGAAGCCCTCCTTATATAGAGTTGGAGGGGGCTTTCCAAAGTACATCAGGATAATTACCCTTGAAGGAGAATGAATACATAGGTAGAAGCAAATGCCAAGCAACCAAATACAAATGAGAGAAAATATAAAATGGAAATGAAATGGAAATGGAGTGCCTTTAAGATACAAAATGGAGATGCACTCATGTAGATATAGATTTGAAATGATGTAGGAGAAATCATATCATCAACACATCTCTACTCGCCATCTTGGTCTTTTCTTTGTTGTCATATGCTCCTCCTTCGAGAGTTTGTCTTTTAGTCATACTTAACATGATCTATTTGTCCTCAATCTCATATTTTTTGAAATTCTCTGGTGCTTCAAGTAAGGATTCTTCCTCTTCTTGTGTGGATAAGCTCTTCTTTCTTCTTTTCCTTTCACTATTGTCATCCTCTAGCATAGTTGGCTTCTTCTCAGGTTTACTTGCACCTTGTTCTTTAGTCCTAGCATCTATTAAATAAAGGTACTCTTCCTCTAAATCACAAAATGATGATGGATCCATTATCCTCATCACTAGCTTTAGTCATTATTGAATTAGGCTCACATGCTTCTATAACCGGGTCAAGCATAATTCTATTATGAAAACCAAGATTTCATAGCCATTTTCATCATAATGGGGTGTCCATTATTCCTCATTTATTACTATATCCATTGTGGATAATATTTATGCCCAACCATGGGGTTCGAATTTTTGACAGAGAAATACCATAGGTGCATAGGTTGGGTCTTGAATAGATCATGGATTTTCATTAGCACCTATGCTTCTAACATTTAATCTCTTGTCTTCTTCCACTATAGCTTTACATATCCATAAATGTGTTTCTTTGTGCATCCATGAGGATTCCAATCCTATCGAATGCACTACTTTTGTCTCATATACTACTCTATGGACTGGGTTCCATTGCAAGGGTGGCACATCTCTGTGAGAATAGTCTTTGAGATTGACTTCAGTAGTTACACCTAGGTACTGTAAGTACAAGGAGTTGGTTCCCCAATCTTGCAAGATATTGTCTCCTAAATGACCTTCCTAAAATCATCTCATAGACGTGATTCTTACCAAAATCACATATGGAAAATGTGTATTCAAACTCCACACCACAAGTTGCAAGAGTTATCCCTTCTAGAAATCCTAGGGATTTCTCTATATGTCCATTTGTCATTTGCAATTTCATCTGATTTGGTCTTAGAGCTAGCTTGCCCCAACATTTCCATAGGGAAGTGGTGTCAATAGCAACTTTTGGTCTTGAATCTAAAATGGCCTTTATTGTGTAGCATTGATAAGTGATAGGAAAATAGGTATTTCCAGAGGCCTCTACACCTAAAAAATAGAGCCTGCTTATCTTTTGCAGAATGAAGAATGGGTGTTTACTACTATTTACAATTATGACCCATCTTCTCATGAAAAATATATGTCTACAATAGACTCAGATGTTTGGTACTTTGATAGTGGGGCAACCAAACATATTACCTCGTAGTGTAGTTTCTTTAGTTCACTTGAGCCTGCCCCTATAGGGAATACTGCCACATGCACTAATAACTCCTCTTATCTTATAATATGAATTGATATATCATTCTCACTACTACCGATGGTAGTTCTTTCATATTGTCAAACTTTTTTGTGCCAAGGATCAAGAAAAATCTATTATTAGTTTTAGCATTAGCCAAGATTTTCTTGGTTGTGAAATTTGTTGATGACAGATGTGCAATCCATGATCTGTCAAATGGTGATGTTATTATTGCTTCTAGCATTTTATGTCATGGGTTGTATAAGCTCATAGATTATGAAACATTTGTGAATGATTCAGCATGTGCAGTTCAAGATTCAAAGGCTATGTCAGATGCAAAGCTTTGGCATGCACGCTTTGGCATGCACACTTTGGTCATCTAAATTATGCTAGTTTGCTATGCCTACCAAAATCTGAAATGGTGTCCTCTCTGCCAAAACTTGAGGCACCTTGTAAACATGTTTGTGAAGGTTTTATCCTGGGCAAAATGCAACGTTTATCCTTCCCAAAAGATGGTTCGATTCGAGCTACTAAAAAATTAGAGCTTGTTCACAATGATGTATGTGGTCCTATGTAGACACCCTCTTTTGGGAACTATCTTTACTTCATGACTTTCATTGATGACTTTTCTAAGCATGCATGGATGTATCCACTAAAAGAAAGGTCCGAAGTCTTTATGTGCTTCAAACAGTTTCTGGTTTTGCCTGAAAATATGTCAACATGTAAAATGGGCAACCTCCATTCTGATCAAGGGGGGGGATACATGTCTTCTAATTTTAATGCATTTTTGGTTGAATGTGGGATAAAAAATCAGTGTAGAGTGTCGTATACACCTCAACAGAATGGAGTTGCTGAAAGGAAGAACATATCACCCATGGAGATGGCAAGGTGTATGGTCAAAATTCAGGCTTTACCACATAGCTTCTGACTTGAGGTTGTTATGTGTGGAGCATATGTACTTAACAGGTGTCCCACCAAAGCACTACAGTATATATGAGGCCTAGCATGGTGACAAGCCATCTGTTGCTCATCCACGTGTCTTTGGTTGTCTGGCATATGCATTAGTGCCTAAACAAAAATGCAAAAAATTGGATGATAAAGGAGTAAAATGTATTTTTGTTGGGTATAGTTCTAAAAGAAAAGGCTATGGTTTGTATCATCCACAAACATGATGTTTTTGTGGAAGATGCAATTCATCCATTACTTTCATGTACTAAGGAGACATCAATGATCTCCAAAGACATGTATGGCACTTTGTTGCCTCTTTTTATAGGTGGATAGTCACATGCTGGTCCAAATGAGATAATTTCTCATCCTTTATAGGCTTTACATGATCATGTAGATCATTCCATTTTTATGGAGATTTAAATGATGCACTTGTTGATGAGAGGGCTAATATAGAGGAGGCTAAAACTATGCCTAAGTGGCTGGTGCAGACTTTGCGAGATAGAAAATTAGATGCATCTCTATCATCTCATACTTGTTCAAGCTCTCAAAGTGCTTCTTTTGCATCAGATTGCTATGCTATGGATGCCTCTAATCTTTGTGATGAGAATAAGCCTTTTTCTTTTGATGAAGCACAAAATTCAAAAAATTGGATGGCTTCCATGCAATCAAAATATGATGCTATTCTAAAGAACGGTACTTGTTCTTTATGTGACTTGCCTCTAGGGGCAAAGGCCATTGACACTAAATGGGTATACAAGATGAAACATAATCTTGATGGAATGGTTGACAAGTATAAGGCTAGGCTTGTTGCAAAAGGTTATGCTTAGGAAAGAGGCATTGATTTTGATGAGACCTTTGCATCCACATGTTGAATGGCTATCGTTCATAGCATTTATGCAGTTGCAGCTCATCATGGTTGGAATGTACATCAGTTGGACATCAAAACTACATTTGTGGCTGGTGATTTACATGAAGAAGTGTATGTATTTCAGCCCCGTGGTATTGTGTAGAAAGGGCATGAAAATAAAGCGTGCAGTTTTAAAAAGGCATTATATGGTTTGAAGCAAGCTCCATATGCTTGGTATGAAAAGATACATGCCTACTTGATTGCACATGGTTTTGAGAATAATCCAACTAAGAGCACCTTATATGTTAAGCATGAAAATGGTGTGCTTGTGATCATTGTTATTTATGATGATGACATGCTGCTCACTAGTCCTAATAAGAAGCATATTGCTGATTTTAAGGTTGATTTGCATGCCTCTTTTGAGATGTTACATTTAGGGCACTTGCATCATTATTTGGGCATCTAGTTTATGTAGGTTAATGGCAGAATAGCTTTGTGTCAAACAAACTATATTGAGACATTATTGCAGCATTTTGGCCTTGAAGAATGCAAACATACTACCACTCATATGGAAACAAGTTTACAATTGAGTCTTCATGATGTTGGAGATGCATTTGATGTTGTTCTCTATTAGCCAGTTGTTGGATGCTTGATTTACTTATGCATTACCCGGCCTGATATTTAGTTTGTTATCTGCCCAAGTGTCAAGCATTAGCAGGTGGTTAAGCACGTCTTTCGCTAATTGAGTGGTACTCGGCTACTTGGATTGTTTTATCCCAAGGGAGGATCACTATTGCCTAATTTACATGCTCTTTTTTACTTTGATTGGGTTGGTTGCTATGACACTTGTGTGTCCACTAGTGGTTCTTGCTTCATGCTTGGTAGCTCATGCACATCTTGTTTGAGCAAGAAGCATCCTACTATCACCACTTCTAGTTGTGAGGCTTAGTATAGGATAGTTTTCATAGTGATTGTTGAGTGTGTGTGGCTCCGATGCCTTTTGGATAATTTGGGTATTGGTTAGTCTTCTACCACCACCATCTTCACTAATAGTCAGAGTGCATTTGAAATTGCAAGGAACCTTGTGGTCCATGCTCACACTAAGCACATTGAGGTGCAATATCATTATGTCAGGGAGAGGTTGTCTACTGGAGAGATCATTTTTGCGAATGTGCCCATGCATGCGGATGTTGCAAAACTTTTCACAAAGGCTCTGCCTAAGGAGAAGTTTGAAGATTTCCGCAAAACTTTGGGTTTACTTCCTTTTGTGGATTGATTCTACAAATCTTGGCACTTCCTTATACATGTGTGCTCAACTCTTTGTTGACCGCATCACCCCTAGGGGGGATGTATTGATATATTTCCATAGTGGAGTGTGAACACACTTAGGACCGCTAGGACACTTTTTCCCTCTTTAGGAGATTTTTCCCCCTACTTGTGTATACACCTATAACCCTATTGTGTTACTTCTCTTTGTACATTCACTTTGTAATACATTCAATATTGTGTGTTGTGCTCCAAGCTTCTTCTTCTTCCTTGTGTTGTTCATGTGCTTGTGTAGACCTAAAACTCCAACAGTCTGTGACACCATCTTATGTGATCCTACTTGAGATTGGGACATGGCTACTTTTGGTAGTTGGCTAGCTACATGTTTTCACAAATTAGGTTTAATCTTAAGTAGCTCCTCTAAAGTGAGATGGCATTGCACTTTAGTGTTCTTCACTACATCAATGTTCCTAGGTAAAATGGATTCATCATTTCTTACCATGATTGTGGGGGTTCTCATGTGAATAGACTTAGATTTATGTGGGACTATAAAGTGAGGTAATTCTTGCAAGTTTGATCTTCCACTGGATTGCACATCATCTTACTCCCCGTATATGGTGTTGATATATTTAGGTAATGATGTGTGTGAACACTCTAGGACCCTCAGGGCACTTTTTTCCCTCTTTAGAAGGTTTTTTTCCCCCGGGTTGTATATATGCCTATTCCCCTAATGGGCTACTTAGCTTTGTACATTCTAGTGGTAGTACATTCAGTATTGTGTGTTGTGCTTGGAGCTTCTCCTTCTTCCTTGTGATTTTTGCATGCTTTCGCAGACGTCTAACTCCAACAATTGGTATGAGAGCAGGTCGCTGCTTCATCTAGGGCATCATTGACACCCCTCCAGTTACAGTCTCAGAATCGCATGAAATTAGGCCTCCGAATGCATTATCGCAATGATTGTGCATGCTATTTAATCTTTTTGTGCCAAGGATATATATAGGCTTCAGGTCACCAGTATAAGAATCTCGAAGTTTGCTACAGGTATAGCAAAACTCAACAGGATAGTTTTGTTCAAGTTTTTGAGATACAATCAAGTTTTTGCATTAGGATATTTTAGTCAGTGGCCAAGGGTGAAAGCAGTAATGAATTCGATCTGTTGGCTATTGAGGATAAGTTGGGTGGTATGAATTACCCATTATGGGCTTATATGATGCATCATGTATTGGTCGCAAAAGGATTATGGTATATTGTGCAGGGTGTTGAAAAATGTCATATTACACCTACAAATACAAGTACTGAAGTTGATGCTCATGGCATTGAAGATAGTGATATTCTATAGATTCGTGCTCATGTTGCGATTCTTGTTGCACCTATTGCAGAGAAAATTCGTTGCGATGGCAGAGATGCTCAAGCACATGCATTGATAGTTGTCTATCAAATGTGTCATTATTCCTCACATTTGCTCTCGCAGAATAGCTAAGGATGCTTGGGATACACTTACCACATTGTGCCAAGCTAGGAATGAGGCTCCTGTTGCTTACCTCTGAAAATATTTGGAGAGTGAGCACATGAATGAAGGTGATTCTATGGACAGTTTTTTGACAAAGATCAAGGATTTAAAGGAACAATTGATTTCTGCTGATGAAGTCCTTCCTGATAGTTCACTTGTGCAAACTCTTCTGAATGGTCTTCCTGACTCATATCAGAGTTTGATGATGAAAGGAAATCCAAATGTCTTAACATTTGAAGAGTTAAATTTTTTTCTGTTGCAAGAAGATCAGTCTAGGCAGAACAAGACTATTATGCATGTTGTAGATCAAGCTTTCCTAGCTAGTCAGAAGGGCAAAGGTAAATGGAGCTCATCTACTAGTAAGCACAAATTTGCAAATGTTGCACATTCGAAAAAGGAAGACAAAGATGAGAAGAAATCAGAAAAGCTGAAATTGTTTTGCAAATACTATAAAGAAAATGATCATGTCATTAAGAGCTGTCCAAAACTAGCTGCTAAAGAGGCAAAGAAGAAAGAGGTCAGAATGGTTGTTGTAGAGGCCTCTACACCAAAAACAGAGTCTCCTAATCTTGTGCAAAATGCAGTTTTGACCCATCTTCTCATGAGCAGTGTATGTCTGCAATAGACTCAAATGTTTGGTACTTTGATAGTGGGGCAACCAAACATATTACCTCGCAGTGCAGTTTTTTCACTTCACTTGAGCCTACCCCTATAGGGAATACTATCACATGTGCCAACAACTCCTCTTATCCTATTATGGGAGTTGGTAAGATCATTTTGACTATTGTTGATGGTAGTTCTTTCACATTGTCAGATGCTTTATTTGTGCCAGGGATCAAGAAGATATGTTATCAGTTTCGGCTTTAGCCAAGATTGGCTTGGTTGTGAAATTTGTTGATGACAGGTCTATAGCTCATGATCTGTCAAATGGTGATGTGATTATTGCTTCTGGCATTTTATGCCATGGGTTGTATAAGCTCATAGACTATGAAAAATCTGTTAATGATTCAGCATGTGTAGTACATGATTCTTAGGCTATGTGAGATGCAAAGCTTTGGCATGCATGCTTTGCTCATCTGAATTTCGCTAGTGTGCTATGCCTCCAGAAATCTGAAATGGTGTCCTCTTTGCCCAAACTTTAGGCACCCGGTAAACATGTCTGTGAAGGCTATATTTTGGGCAAAATGCAGCATTCCTCCTTTCGAAAAGATGGATGATGTCTATGGTCCTATGTAGACACCCTCTTTTGGAAACTATCTTTACTTCGTGCTGTTTCTAGGCATGCATGAGTATATCCATTGAAGGCAAAGTCCAAAGTATTTATGTGCTTCAAATACTTTTTAGTTTTGTTTGAAAATCTGTTAGCATGTAAAATGGGCACCCTCTGTTCAGATCGAGGGGGGGGGTATATGTCTTCTAACTTTAATGCATTTATTGATGAACATGGGATAAAACATCAGTGTACAGTGTTGTATACACCTCAACAAAATGGAGTTGCTGAACAGAAGAGCAGGTCACTCATGGAGATGGCAAGGTGTATGGTCAAGAGTCAAACCTTATCACATAGTTTCTGGCTTGAGATTGTCATGTGTGCAGCATAGGTACTTAACAGGTATCCCACCAAAGCACTGCAGTCTATCACTCCATATGAATCTTGGCATGGTCGCAAGCCATCTGTTGCTCATCTGCATGTTTTTGGTTACCTGGCATATGCATTAGTGCTTGAACAAAATCGTAGGAGATTGGATGATAAAGAAGTAAAATGTATTTTTGTTGGATAGAGTTATGAAAGCAAAGTCTATCATGTGTATCATCCATGGACTTAATGCATTTTGGTTAACCGTGATGTTGTTTTTGTGGAAGATGTTATTCAGCCTTTACTTTCATGTATGAAGGAGACATCAATTAGCTCCAAAGACATGTATGATACTTTGTTGCCTCTTTTGATAGGTGGACAGTCTAGTGTTGGTCCTAATGAGGCAACTTTTTAGCCTTTGTAGGTTTCATGTGATGATGCATATCATTCCATTTCTTATGTAGATTTACATGATGCACTTGTTGATGAGAGAAGTGATATTTAGAAGGCAAAAACTATGCCAAAATGGTTGCTACAAACTTTTGTGTGATAGCAAATTAGATGCACCTCTGTCATATTGTACTCGGTCAGGCACTCATAGTGCCTCTTTTGCATCAGATTTCTATGTTATGGCAACATCTAGTCTCTGTGCTGAGAATAAGCCTATTTTGTTTGATGAAGCACAAAACTCTGAAAATGGGATGGCTACTATGCAATCAGGATATGATGCTATCATGAAAAATGGTATTTGGTCTTTATGTGACTTGCCTCCTGGAAAGAAGGCCATTGGCACTAAGTGGGTATACAAGCTGAAGCATTAGCTTGATGGAAAAGTTGAAAGATATAAGGCTAGGCTTGCAAAGGGTTATGCACAGGAAAGAGGCGTTGATTTTGATGAGACCTTTGCACCTACATGTCGAATGGCTACTGTTTGTAGCATCTGTGCACTTGCAGCTCATCATGGTTGGAATGTACATCAGTTGGACATTAAAACTTCATTTTTGAATGGTGACTTGCATGAAGAAGTGTATTTTTTTCAACCCCGTGGCTTTGTGTAGAAAGGGCATGAAAACTAGGTGTGTATGTTAAAGAAGGGATTATATGGTTTAAAGCAAGCACCATGTGCTTGGTATGAAAAGATACATGCCTATCTGATTACATATGGTTTTGAGAACAGTCCAACTGAATCATCTTATCTGTTAAGTGTGCTAATGATGTGCGTCTGATCATTGTCGTGTATGTTGATGACTTGTTTCTCACTAGTCCTCATGACAAGCATATTGCTGATTTTAAGGCTGATTTGCATGCCTCATTTAGATGTCTGATTTGGGGCATTTGCATCATTATTTGGGCATTGAGTTTATGCATGTTGATGGTGAAATGGATTTTTGTCAAATGAAATATATTGACACATTATTTCAATGTTTTGGCCTTGAAAACTATAAGCCTATTGCCACTCCTATGGAGACAGGTTTACGATTGAGTCTTCATGATGTTGGAGATGCATTTGATGATGTTCTCTATTAGCAGGCTGTAGGATGCTTGATTTACTTATGCATTACCCGGCCAGATATTCAGTTTGTTATCTCATTGATAAGCAGGTTTATGCATTGCACAAGTATCAAGCATTGGCAGGCGGTTAAGCACATTGTTCACTACTTGAGTGGTACCCGACTACTTGGATTGTTTTATCCCAAGGGGGGATCACTACCGCCAGATTTGCATGCTTTTTCTGACAATGACTAGGCTGGTTGCTATGACACTCGTGTGTCCACTAGTGGCTTTTTGCTTCATGCTTGATAGATCATGTATATCTTGGTTGAGCAAGAAGCAGCCTATTGTGGCCACTTCCAGTTGTGAGGCTCAGTATAGTGTAGCTTTCATAGCGATTGTTGAGTGTATGTCGCTCAAATGCCTTATGGCTGATTTGGGTGTTGGTCAGTCTTTGGCCAGCACCATCTTCACTGACAGTCAGAGTGCATTGACAGTTGTCAGGAACCCTGTGTTCCATACTTGCATTAAGCACATTGAGGTGCATTATCATTATGTCAAGGAGAGGTTCTCTGCTGGAGATATCAGCTTGGCAGGATTTGGGATTATTTCCTTTTGCATATTGATTCCACATAGCTTTGCACTTCCTTATACATGAGTGCCAGCTCCTTGTTCACTGCATCACTCCCAAGGGGGATTTGTTGATATATTTATGTAGTGATGTGTGTGAACACTCTAGGACCGTTGGGGCACTTTTTTCCCTCTTTAAGAGGTTTTTTTTCCCCAGCTTGTATATACGCCTATTGCCCTAACGGGCTACTTATCTTTGTACATTCTAATGGTAATACATTCAGTATTGTGTGTTGTGCTCCAAGCTTCTCCTTCTTCCTTGTGTTGTTCGCGTGCTTCTACAGACGTCTAACTCCAACATATGGAGGGAGTTTACTGAGGGAATTGATCATGAAGATCATCCACTACTTCGATAGGAGGAGGGTTTTCTCTCTCCTTGATCCATTTTCTTCCTGTATTTCTTTCAAGAACTCTTGGGAGTATTGGTTCATTGAGAAAGGAATTCCGTCATCTGTAGAATTAGGAACATAAGCTTCTGTGTTGATAAGCTTATTTTTTCATTTCCATTAGTTTGAGACTTTGGTATAGCTAAAGTACGAGTTTTAGATATCAACCATTGTAACCTCTCCAAAAGTCCGTCGAATTGTATTTGTGGCTTCACTTAGTTTGTTTGATTGAAAAGATGGCTTGCATCAAACATAGCCTGAGCTAATTCTACCATTTTTGCACAAAGTTTTGCCCTCTCAGTCTCTAGATCCACTCAAGGATAACATTTGTCTAACTCCACAACATTTGGCCCTTCCTAAAGTCAAGTCTAATAAGACTTGAACATCATGTCCAAGTCTTCAGGAGTAGGATTTGCTAAGATTGATCTTGCTTGGGGCGATGATGGGATGGATGGTGGTAGTGTTTGAGAGTGTGTTTGAGAGGAAATTTCAATTAATTTTGTTTTTGTCTCATTTAGGTTTTCTTTAGAACGATCAATTTCCTAGTCCATTCTCTCTTCATCCTTTCTCGGCTATCCTTCCAAGCTCTAGTTTTTTTCCTGGTTGTGCTCTCTGACTCGTTGGCCTCTGATTTCTTCTTTTGATCTATTCTTAGAGTCTTTTGTAGAGCATGTGCGCTAATGACTATTGTACAAGGGCAATGTTAGTCATACTTCCATTGGGTTCTACTACCAAGCCAATAACATTGATTGGGGTAATATTTGTGCATCGGTTGGATACTTAGGACAATCTCTTAGGAGATATTCCTTTCCACAGTCTGTGAAAAAGCCTTAAATCTCTTGGGTGTGTGTAGAAGTGCGAGAGACACACGAGAAGCACACACAAGGAGCATAAACGCAGCAAGACACACGGAGAAGACGATGGCTAGAATAGCTCACTCTATTGACAATCAACTGAACTGAAGTAAGAGTTGAATAATATCCCTAAGTACAAAGTACCACCACATATGAGAGTATCAAGTATGTGGTAACATGGGGAAAAAACCTCTAGCCAGCACTAGAGTAAAAAGTGCCCATGTATAGGGAAAAGGTTCACATCAAAGCTACTCGAGGAACACATAAGTGTAACAAACCCCCCTGGAGCGAATGATGTGATTACATACAGGGAGTGACAGATCAGCCCCCACAAGGTAATAAGCCTAAAGCTTTGCGAAAAGCTTCAAACTTTTCCCGTGGAAGAGCTTTGATGAATATGTCTGCCACATTATCTTGTGTAGGCACATATACCAAATCAATATCTCCTGTGAAGGTGCTCTCTCACATAGTGATAATGCCCCTCAATATGTTTGGTTCGTGCATGAAACACTGGGTTTCGTGCAACCGCCAAACCACTATGACTATCAGTGAGAATATGCATAGTAGCATCAATCTCCATGCAAAGATCCATCAATAGGCGTCTCAGCCATATACACTCCACTGTAGCTGTGAAAATTGCCCTGTACTCAGCTTTACAACTCGATGTCGCCACTGTAGGTTGCTTCTTACTCAACCAAGATATGCATGAGTCTCCAAGGAAAAAGCAATTACCACTAGTGGACACGCGAGTATCAAAACAACCAACCCAATCACTATCTGTAAAAGCATGCAAGCATGGCTAAATATCTCTACCATAAAAGAGACCTAAGCTCAAAGTGCCTCGGAGATATCTAAACACACGTTTCATCGCTTGACAATGCTTAGTGTTAGGGCTATGCATGAATCGACTCAACTGGGAAACTGCATACTATATATCCGGCCTTGTGTTGCATGCATATATAAGACATCCCACAGCTTGCTAATAAAGCGAAGTGTCAAATGCATCACTAGAATCCTCAACTGAGAACCTGAATCTTGTCTCAAGTGGTGTGGAAACTGGCTTACAATCCTCAAATTCAAAACGCTGAAGTAGTTTTTCAGCATACTTTTCTTGATGCATAACAATTCCCCCCTCAACGGATACAAACTGGATGCCAAGATAGTAGCTCAAAAGACCAAGATAAGTGACATCAAAAGTATGCTGCAAATCAGCCATAAGAATGTCAAGATTTGCATCACATGACACAATCAAGAGTATGTCATCGACATAACGAACAAGCACTATAAGATCAGCCCCATTTTTGCGTACATAGAGTGTGCTTTCAATCGGACTACATGTGAAGCCAAGAGCAATCAAGTGCTTATGGATTTTGTCATACCATGCACGTGGAGCTTGCTTGAGACCATACAGAGCTTTATGCAAGTGACAAACCATATGATCTTTCCCTTTCATAGCAAATCCAGGAGGTTGCTTCACATAAACCTCTTCTTGCAAATCACCATTCAAGAAGGTTGTTTTTATGTCCAACTGATGCACTTTCCAACCTCGATGGGCAGCCAACGCAACCACGATACAAATGGTAGTCATGCGTGAAGTAGGTGCAAAAGTTTCCTCATAGTCAATTCCATATTGTTGCGCATATCCTTTGGCAACCAATCGAGCTTTGTAGCGATCAATGCTACCATCAGATTTTCTCTTAATCTTGTAAACCCACTTTGTACCAATGGTATTCTTTCCTTTTGGAAATTCACAACTCCCAAGTACCATTCCTATGTATGGAATCCATTTCTGATTGCATAGCACTCATCCATTGTGGATCGTCATCACATGTATCTTCAAAAGAAAGTGGCTCTTCATTACATGTTGTAGCAATAAGAGAATAATCCACAAATTTACTTGATGTATGGTGAGAGCTTGATCTTGTTCTACCAAGTAAAGGTGCACTCAATTTGCTGTCTTGCAAAGTTTGTTTCAGCCACTTTGGCATAGATTGTACACTCTTGATAGACATGCGTTCATTATGTAATACATCTTCAATATGTACATCATGCGTGGGCTGAATTTCATGCTCATTTTCAGCCATATTTTGACACAAATGTTCAGCCATATGTGGCTGGAAATTTCCAGCAGTTTTGATAATTTTTTGCTGAAATTTATCAACCATGTTTGGTTGGAAATTCTCTACATTTTCACCCCTATTTGGCTGGAATTTTTCAGCCCTTTGAACCTCAGTTGTCTGGTCTACATGGCCATAGTCAAGCGCACCATTTTGGAACAAAGGCATGAGTGTATCGAACACATCTTGTGAGCTAATTGTTGGCTGTTTTTTGCATTCAAGTAGAGGGAAAACTAAATTCTAGCAAATACCACATCTCGACTCACAATAATTGTGTTCGTCAATGGATGGTACAAATGATATCCCTTACTTTCAGCACTATAACCAACAAATATACATTTCTTTGCCTTGTCATCAAGTTTGTGACTTTGTTGTGATGGCACAAGAGCATATACCAAACAACCAAACACACGCATATGACTAACCATAGGCTTATGACCATTCCAAGCCTCATTAGGAGTGATGACTCTCAATGCTTTTGTAGAGAGTGATTCAACACATAATTTGCACATATGACCGCTTCCATCCAAAACTTATTAGGAAGATGCTTTCCTTTAACCATACATCGTGCCATTTCAAGTAGAGTTCTATTTTTATGCTCGGTGACACCATTTTGCAGAGGTGTATATGGCACCGTACATTGGTGTGAAATACCTCTTTCACGAAGCAAAGCATTAAACTCATGTGACATGTATTCACCACCACGATCCGTGCATAGAGTCAGAAGCTTTTGTGAAGAGAAATTTTCAGCCATAGCTAAAAATGCTTTGAAGCAAGAAAATACCTCATTCTTTGCTTTCATAGGATACACCCATGTATGGCGAGTAGCATCATCAGTGAAGTTAACAAAATATACATGCTTCCCAAAAGATGGAGTCTTGACGGGACAGCATACATCACTATGAACAAGCTGCAATTTTCTTGTAGTGTGTGTATGACTATCTTTTGGAAAAGAAGCACGATGCATTTTTCCAAGAATGCAACCTTCACATGCATGCTTTTCAATGGACTCAAGTGTAGGCAAGCCAATAGCCATGTCTTTCTTTTGCAAGTAAAGCAAGCTATTGAAGTTCAAGTGACCAAAACGAGCATGCCAAAGCTCCATTTCAGCCATGGAAGAAGTATGAGCAACCAAGGCATTCGAGGCAGCCCTCTTGTATGTATCCATGCAATACAAACCATTACATAATGTACCGGACATCACGATAACATCACCATTGCTGAAATCATGAACCATACACTTATCATCAACAAAGTGTACATGAAGTCCAGCTTTGGCAATCAACGGAACTGAATGTTTGTTCTTCTTGATACCGGGCACATACAATGCATTTTTTAAGAGAATCACACCTCCATTTGCAGCCGTAAGCTCACTTTCTCCTACTCCAATGATAGAATAAGAGGCATTGTTTGGACACACCACGTGTCCTCCTTTAGGTGCATCTTTCAAAGAGGAAAAAAATATTTTGCATGATGTTATGTGCTTTGAAGCACCACTATCAAAGAACCGATCCGAATCAACCTCACTCACAACCATACATTTAGAATGCAAAGAAGCATCATAATGACATGTAAAAACACATGCCCAAAAATCTTGAGCCATGTTAGCTTCATCATTCTTTACATTTGCTGAATTTTCAGCAATAGACATGCCGGATTCCTTCTTCTTTTCATTGCGTTTAGCAAGCTTTCTACACTCATCAATAGTATGAACAGCCTTCCGACAATATTTGCATCTCTTCTTCTTTTGCAAGTCACTATCATTAGAGGAATGAGTGGAAGAGGAAGCTTGAGGCTTTGGTTTTGATGAACCCAAAGCTGAACCATACTTGCTTTTCCCCTTTTGTGAGATAGCAAGTGCTTGTGTTCCCTCAATCAGACCACTCCTATTCACTCTAGATTGCTCTTCTTGCAAAAGAAGAGACACAACCTCATCAAATGCATACATATTAGGATTTCCTTTTGCAACCAAACGGAGTCTAGTAGCAAAGCTTTGAAAAGATTCTCGTAATCCTTTCAACAATGTAGAAATGAGTGATGCATCCGGAATGATCTCATCTATGTTTGTCAATTGCTCTTTCAAGTCCTTGATGTGTGTCACATACACATCAACCAACTCATTTTCAGCCATACATACATCCTCAAGTTGCTTCCTCAATTATGCAACACGTGCTTCATTACGCACGGCATACAAAGAAGCAAGAGTGTCTCATGCCTGTCTCGATGTAGAACATGACCGAATGTGTGGAACTATATGGCGCTTCACTGAAAGCGCAATCAAAGCATGAGCTTGAGCATCTTTTCCATCCCATCTAAGGTGCTCCTGTGTAGGTGGAGAAGGAGAAACCATTGTACTCGAAGAAGAAGCTCCATTTGTGACAGTAGACTGTGAAGTAGAAGCACCTGTAGGTCTTCGATCTACATCTGCCACTATGTTCCAAAGTTGTTTAGCAACAAGAACATGCTTCATCATGTAAGATCACATTGGATAGTTGGTCCCATCAAGCTTATCTTCAGCTTGAAGCATGCCAAACAAGTCATTGTTGCCCACCATTTCACAAAGGAACAAGAATGTGACAAAATCTTCACTTCGACGAAAGCTGAAATGAGTGCTGAAGTTTCAGCTCACAAACCATCACTCTGATGGCGATTCTGACTGCACGAATGGCTTCGAAATGGGGGTAAAACCCCAGCACACCTGATGGAATTGTTTGTTGGCTACTGAAATTCACTGTTCTATGCTCCGAAGTTGATTTGCATTGTTAAAGTGTGAAAGAACTTGGAGAAGCTTGTCGAAGGTAGAAAAGTGCGTTTTGAAGCGATGAAGTTTGGTCAAGCCAACCGGCACAAGACCAGCCCTTGAGCTTTTGGAGACTCAAATAGACCTTATAGGCATGCTATAAGTGCAAAGAAACACACTATGTACCTTGGAGCATCAAGGAGAATGAGTCGATACAAAACAGATAGGTTCGTGGGTCGACTAGCTCAAAAAACTTACTATCTATGGAAGAGACAATGAACTTCAAATGCCCATAGCGATCAGCGTGATTACAATTAGAAAAAATCCTTTTATGGGAGTGATACACATAGGGTTGAGTGTATGGAATGCACAAAAGTATAAGGAATAAGCAAAATATGCTATAGGAATGAATGCGACATTCACCGGTGGTACTTCCTATTTTTCAGGAATATGCAGAGATTGACCCCGAGGCAGAAAAACTAAGATTTCTCCGAATCTGCTGAACCAAATGCTTTGAAAATTTACAGTCATAAATTAGACACTGATACCTTTCCAATGAGTTCTCTTGCACTCAATTTGGAGCTCTGAGGAGAGAGCAGCAGCCTCTGCAAGATTACTGTTGGCGAAGAAGATGATGCAGAAAATTGAAGGAGCAAGACAATGATGGTCACAAGTGTATGTATATTGCTTCCATGTAATGTACAAGTGATTTCAACTCCTTATATAGCCTCTAGGAGTGTTCCACGACTTTTACAACTTGAATTTGAATTCAAATGAAGGTGGGAATGGTTGTTGGAGGGAATCAATTCACTTCCCTACAATCTAGGAAAAGTGAAGATCTTGATTGATCTACTTTTAGGTGATTGATTGCTTGATTGAATGCAACTTCAACCACCAAAATTTCGTGGGATTTTGGCCCTATATTTGTACCTTTACATGTGTACAACTCAAGGCTTTTACAACGGTAAATGAGCCATCAAAATATTCTCAAAAAATACAATAAATGAGCATATGAAAAAGAACTCTCCAACGGATATTCTTTCGACGCGATAGCCTTTGATGTAGATCAAATCCACCTCAAGCATAGTGTAAGCTTGATGTTCCAACAACTCCCCCTCAAGCTAAAGTATGCTTGAGTCTTCATTCTCTGATAGGTTGAATACCTGCCATAGCTTTGAATCTACAAAGCTTTATTCCATCAAGTGCCTTTGTCATCATATCTGCTACTTGCTTTTCAGTCGGAACAAAAGAAATGTCAATCTCCTTTGCCATGAGCTTCTCCCTGATGAAGTGATAATGGACTTCTATATGCTTGGTTCTCGCATGAAAAATAGGATTTGCCGCTAGATGCATGGAACTTACATTATCTCCAAATATGTGAGGTTTGGAACTCACAAGTCCCAAATCTGTATACAATGCTTTTAACCATATTGCCTCTTGAGTTGCTATGGTCAAGCCTCTGTACTCTACTTCAGTTGAGGATAAAGCAACTGTTGGTTGCTTCTTGGAACTCCATGACACTAGCTTCGAACCTGCAAATGCTAAGTAACCAGATGTACTTTTTCTATCATCCTTAGCTCCTGCCCAATCTGCATCTAAGTAGATTTTGATATCCAAATCGGAAGAGTAAGGATAGAATACACCTTCGTTGATTGTACCTTTGAGATACTTAAGTACTCTCTTAGCCACATCCATGTGTGGTCTTCTCGGTGAGTGCATGAACTGACTAAGCACTCCCACACTATATGAGATGTCTGCCCTTGTGTGAGTAGCATATATCAAGCTACCTACCAAGCTTTGATACTCTTTAATGTCTTCAATTTTCTCACCTTCATAAACACTAAGTTTATGATTCATCTCCAAAGGTGTACTTGCAGGTTTAGTGTTCTCCATTTTGAACTTGAGAAGAAGATCCTGAATGTATCTTCTTTGAGTCAAATACATTCCTTCATCTGTATATATCACCTGCATACCTAGGAAATATGTGAGCTCACCTAGGTCACTGATTTTGAACTCCTCTTGCATGTGTCTCTTGATCCTTTGAATGCCATTTAGATCATCACCTGTCACAATAATATCATCTACATATACACATAGATAGATAACCTCATTGTGATCCCTTTTGATGAATAGAGAAGGATCGGAGCTGCTAGCTTTGAACCCTTGGTCTTGAAGATATGTAACCAACCTGTAATTCCAAGCTCTTGGAGCTTGTTTCAATCCATACAATGCTTTCTTAAGTCTGCAAACATAAGATGGATGATTAGGGTTTTCAAAACCTGGTGGTTGTGACATGTATACCTCTTCACTTATCCAACCATTTAGGAATGCATTTTTCACATCAAGTTGGAGGAGTGTCCAATTCCTTGCAGCAACTACACTTATCAATGTCCTGATTGTAGTCATCTTTGCAACTGGTGAGAATGTTTCCTCATAGTCTATACCATGAGTTTGTGAGCATCCTTTGGCAACTAATCTTGCCTTGTACCTGCAAACTGATCCATCTGAATTTCTTTTAACTTTATATACCCATCGGCAACCAATTACCTTTTGATTCGGTGACATTGGAACCAAATCCCAAGTGTCCATTTCCTTCAATGCATCTATCTCTTCGTTCATGGCCTTTTCCCAATTAGGGTTTCCCTTTGCCTCTTCATAGGTTGAGGGTTCCTCTGAAATAGAGTCTTTTGCAAAGTAGATTGAATGCTTTGTAACAAATGTGGAATCATATCCATACCTTTCTGGTTGTTTCTTCTCTCTTGCTGATCTTCTAGGTGCTTGTTTGGAGCATTCTCCAACCTCTTGCATCTTTGCTTTGCCTCTTGACTTCCATAGCTTGTAATCCCTTTCTCTTTCATCTTGGTCATCGTCTGTATCACTTCTTGGATCCTGGACCTGTGTATCATGCTTGCTTCCTAATTGATGAGAGCCATAATCAAGATCATATGGTAGTGTTACCTTTTGTTTGTCTTCATCATACCAAGACCTGTGTTCTTCAAACACAACATCTCTACTTGTAGTGAATTGCTTGGTTGAAGGATTGAAGAACCTGTAACCCATCTGAGTTGAATCATATCCAATAAACACTGCCTTTGTTTCCCTTTCATCTAGCTTACCTCTTATTTGTGATGGTACATGAACATAAGCTAAACAACCAAAAACCTTGCAATGTCCAAGACTAGGTTTTCTTCCATGCCATGCTTCATAAGGAGTCATACCTTGAAGTGATTTGGATGGTAGTCGATTGACAAGGTACACTGCAGTTGAAATAGCTTCTGCCCATAGATAATGTGGCAACTTCTTCTCTTCAAGCATTGTTCGGGCTGATCCAACCAATGTCTTGTTTCTCCTCTCTGCAATTCCATTTAGTTGAGGAGAGTACCTGGTAGTCACTTCCCTTTTGATACCTTTATCCTGCAAGAACTCATCAAAATCTTTGGAGAAGTATTCTCCCCCTCCATCAGATCTGAGCTTCTTTAGTGATCTACCTGTATGATTCTCCACATGCGCAAGATACTTCTTGAAGCAATCAAACACTTCATTCTTACTCTTGATAAAGTATAGAACAGTCCACCTACTATGGTCGTCAATAAATGAGACATAGTACCTTGATCCTGCCAATGAAGGTTCTTGACTTGGTCCCCATACATCTGTGTGTACTAAGTCCAATAAGTTGTTGTGGATGTAGCCTTTGTGGTTGAATGGTTGTCTTTGTGCCTTCCCAATCTGACATGCATCACACCTGTTGATCATGTGTTGCTTTGATATGTTCGGCAGTCCTAGAACACTTTGATCCCTGCATATATCCTTCAAGGTTCTTTCATTCACATGAGCAAGTCTCTTATGCCACACTTCAAGCTCACTTAGGGTTTGAGACCCAAAGTTGAATAGAGCTATGTTCCTGGTATCTCCTACTTCAAAAGTAAAGAGCCTACCATGCTTCTCACCTCGGGCTATCTTCTTGAAGCCTTGACATGGATCTTCCACAAAAGCTCCATGTTGGGTGAACCTAACTTGCAAGCCTTTTTCAACTATTTGGCCTACACTTATTAGGTTTTTAGTGATAGTGGGTACATAGAGAACCTTACTCAGAATGTTTGTCCTGCCATTGGAAGCTTTGACATTACCAATCTTCTCCACATTGTGCTTCGTGTCATCCCCTGTTTGCACTTCATGTCTATGCTTTGGACTTTCCAAGTCAGATAGAAGAGCAATGTTGCCTGCAACATGATTCGAGCATCCTGAATCTATGTAGAACAAATGATCATCTTCTTTACCTTCTTTGTGGCTTAGGTTCATAAGAAGTAATGAGTCTTCATGTGGTTGATCTTCTGAATAATTGTTGTAGTCCCTTCTATTATAGCTTCTATTGTTGTTGTTGAAGTTGTGTCCACCTCTGCCTCTATTGCCGCCATATCCACCTCTTCCACTTCCTTTCTGGGTCTTCCCATTGAACCAGCAGTTCTGAGTGGTGTGGTTGGTCTTATCGCATATGGCACAAGGTTGAACATTCTGACCTTTGGCTTTGTCTTACTTTGGTCCTTTCTTCTTCCCTTTCCACTTGCTCTTGCTTGCGAAGTTGGCTTGGGAAGTCTCTTCTTCGTCTTCTTCCTTCTTCTTGCCTTTCTGCTTCTTATCCTTCTTATCTGCATATAGAGCACTCGTTGAATTACCATGATAAGAGTTACCTTCCTTTATGCTATTGTTGGCTTCTTGATTGAAGAGTTGTCCAAGAAAGATGTTGAAGTCTGGAGTTTGCACATCCATGATGAGATCGTAAGCCGTCGTGAAGGATTGACATTGCTTATCACTTCGAATGCCGTTGAGAATTTGCCTCATGATGACCTCTTCTTCAATCAGCTCTCCAATGGATGCTAACTGATCCGCAACCTCCTTGACCTTGGTAACAAACTCTGTGATGGTTTGTTTAGGTGTCTTCTTCATTTGGTTGAACTCGTTCCAAAGATGATTCTTTCTTGCTTTGGTACTAGCAGAAAAGAAAGTCTCCAGGGCATCCCAAGTCTCTTGAGATGTCTTGCATCCTCTAATATGTGGTAATAGAAAGTCAGAGATAGAGTTTAGTATGTACGACCTTGCTTGAGCATCCCTTGCGCACCAAAGTGTGAGCTTATCTGTCTCCTCTTGTGTAGGTCCTCCTTTGGATCTTGGAATAGGCATAGCTTCATCACCTGCTACAATTCCATAAAGATTTCTACCTTGCAAGTAGGCCTCCATTCTGATTTGCCAAGCCGCGTAGTTGTGTCGATCAAGCTTCTCGATCATTGAGTGAAAGCCGTCACCCATCTTGAACTAGCTCTGATACCACTGAAAGAACTTGGAGAAGCTTGTCGAAGGTAGAAAAGTGCGTTTCGAAGCGATGAAGTTTGGTCAAGCCAACCGGCACAAGACCAGCCCTTGAGCTTTTGGAGACTCAAATAGACCTTATAGGCATGCTATAAGTGCACAGAAACACACTATGTACCTTGGAGCATCAAGGAGAATGAGTCGATACAAAACAGATAGGTTCGCGGGTCGACTAGCTCAAAAAACTTACTATCTATGGAAGAGACAATGAACTTCAAATGCCCATAGCGACCAGCGTGATTACAATTAGAAAAAATCCTTTTATGGGAGTGATACACATAGGGTTGAGTGTATGGAATGCACAAAAGTATAAGGAATAAGCAAAATATGCTATAGGAATGAATGCGACATTCACCGGTGGTACTTCCTATTTTTCAGGAATATGCAGAGATTGACCCCGAGGCAGAAAAACTAAGATTTCTCCGAATCTGCTGAACCAAATGCTTTGAAAATTTACAGGCATAAACTAGACACTGATACCTTTCCAATGAGTCCTCTTGCACTCAATTTGGAGCTCTGAGGAGAGAGCAGCAGCCTCTGCAAGATTACTGTTGGCGAAGAAGATGATGCAGAAAATTGAAGGAGCAAGACAATGATGGTCACAAGTGTATGTATATTGCTTCCATGTAATGTACAAGTGATTTCAACTCCTTATATAGCCTCTAGGAGTGTTCCACGACTTTTACAACTTGAATTTGAATTCAAATGAAGGTGGGAATGGTTGTTGGAGGGAATCAATTCACTTCCCTACAATCTAGGAAAAGTGAAGATCTTGATTGATCTACTTTTAGGTGATTGATTGCTTGATTGAATGCAACTTCAACCACCAAAATTTCGTGGGATTTTGGCCCTATATTTGTACCTTTACATGTGTACAACTCAAGGCTTTTACAACGGTAAATGAGCCATCAAAATATTCTCAAAAAATACAATAAATGAGCATATGAAAAAGAACTCTCCAACGGATATTCTTTCGACGCGATAGCCTTTGATGTAGATCAAATCCACCTCAAGCATAGTGTAAGCTTGATGTTCCAACAACTCCCCCTCAAGCTAAAGTATGCTTGAGTCTTCATTTTCTGATAGGTTGAATACCTGCCATAGCTTTGAATCTACAAAGCTTTATTCCATCAAGTGCCTTTGTCATCATATCTGCTACTTGCTTTTCAGTCGGAACAAAAGAAATGTCAATCTCCTTTGCCATGAGCTTCTCCCTGATGAAGTGATAATGGACTTCTATATGCTTGGTTCTCGCATGAAAAATAGGATTTGCCGCTAGATGCATGGAACTTACATTATCTCCAAATATGTGAGGTTTGGAACTCACAAGTCCCAAATCTGTATACAATGCTTTTAACCATATTGCCTCTTGAGTTGCTATGGTCAAGCCTCTGTACTCTACTTCAGTTGAGGATAAAGCAACTGTTGGTTGCTTCTTGGAACTCCATGACACTAGCTTCGAACCTGCAAATGCTAAGTAACCAGATGTACTTTTTCTATCATCCTTAGCTCCTGCCCAATCTGCATCTAAGTAGATTTTGATATCCAAATCGGAAGAGTAAGGATAGAATACACCTTCGTTGATTGTACCTTTGAGATACTTAAGTACTCTCTTAGCCACATCCATGTGTGGTCTTCTCGGTGAGTGCATGAACTGACTAAGCACTCCCACACTATATGAGATGTCTGCCCTTGTGTGAGTAGCATATATCAAGCTACCTACCAAGCTTTGATACTCTTTAATGTCTTCAATTTTCTCACCTTCATAAACACTAAGTTTATGATTCATCTCCAAAGGTGTACTTGCAGGTTTAGTGTTCTCCATTTTGAACTTGAGAAGAAGATCCTGAATGTATCTTCTTTGAGTCAAATACATTCCTTCATCTGTATATATCACTTGCATACCTAGGAAATATGTGAGCTCACCTAGGTCACTGATTTTGAACTCCTCTTGCATGTGTCTCTTGATCCTTTGAATGCCATTTAGATCATCACCTGTCACAATAATATCATCTACATATACACATAGATAGATAACCTCATTGTGATCCCTTTTGATGAATAGAGAAGGATCGGAGCTGCTAGCTTTGAACCCTTGGTCTTGAAGATATGTAACCAACCTGTAATTCCAAGCTCTTGGAGCTTGTTTCAATCCATACAATGCTTTCTTAAGTCTGCAAACATAAGATGGATGATTAGGGTTTTCAAAACCTGGTGGTTGTGACATGTATACCTCTTCACTTATCCAACCATTTAGGAATGCATTTTTCACATCAAGTTGGAGGAGTGTCCAATTCCTTGCAGCAACTACACTTATCAATGTCCTGATTGTAGTCATCTTTGCAACTGGTGAGAATGTTTCCTCATAGTCTATACCATGAGTTTGTGAGCATCCTTTGGCAACTAATCTTGCCTTGTACCTGCAAACTGATCCATCTGAATTTCTTTTAACTTTATATACCCATCGGCAACCAATTACCTTTTGATTCGGTGACATTGGAACCAAATCCCAAGTGTCCATTTCCTTCAATGCATCTATCTCTTCGTTCATGGCCTTTTCCCAATTAGGGTTTCCCTTTGCCTCTTCATAGGTTGAGGGTTCCTCTGAAATAGAGTCTTTTGCAAAGTAGATTGAATGCTTTGTAACAAATGTGGAATCATATCCATACCTTTCTGGTTGTTTCTTCTCTCTTGCTGATCTTCTAGGTGCTTGTTTGGAGCATTCTCCAACCTCTTGCATCTTTGCTTTGCCTCTTGACTTCCATAGCTTGTAATCCCTTTCTCTTTCATCTTGGTCATCGTCTGTATCACTTCTTGGATCCTGGACCTGTGTATCATGCTTGCTTCCTAATTGATGAGAGCCATAATCAAGATCATATGGTAGTGTTACCTTTTGTTTGTCTTCATCATACCAAGACCTGTGTTCTTCAAACACAACATCTCTACTTGTAGTGAATTGCTTGGTTGAAGGATTGAAGAACCTGTAACCCATCTGAGTTGAATCATATCCAATAAACACTGCCTTTGTTTCCCTTTCATCTAGCTTACCTCTTATTTGTGATGGTACATGAACATAAGCTAAACAACCAAAAACCTTGCAATGTCCAAGACTAGGTTTTCTTCCATGCCATGCTTCATAAGGAGTCATACCTTGAAGTGATTTGGATGGTAGTCGATTGACAAGGTACACTGCAGTTGAAATAGCTTCTGCCCATAGATAATGTGGCAACTTCTTCTCTTCAAGCATTGTTCGGGCTGATCCAACCAATGTCTTGTTTCTCCTCTCTGCAATTCCATTTAGTTGAGGAGAGTACCTGGTAGTCACTTCCCTTTTGATACCTTTATCCTGCAAGAACTCATCAAAATCTTTGGAGAAGTATTCTCCCCCTCCATCAGATCTGAGCTTCTTTAGTGATCTACCTGTATGATTCTCCACATGCGCAAGATACTTCTTGAAGCAATCAAACACTTCATTCTTACTCTTGATAAAGTATAGAACAGTCCACCTACTATGGTCGTCAATAAATGAGACATAGTACCTTGATCCTGCCAATGAAGGTTCTTGACTTGGTCCCCATACATCTGTGTGTACTAAGTCCAATAAGTTGTTGTGGATGTAGCCTTTGTGGTTGAATGGTTGTCTTTGTGCCTTCCCAATCTGACATGCATCACACCTGTTGATCATGTGTTGCTTTGATATGTTCGGCAGTCCTAGAACACTTTGATCCCTGCATATATCCTTCAAGGTTCTTTCATTCACATGAGCAAGTCTCTTATGCCACACTTCAAGCTCACTTAGGGTTTGAGACCCAAAGTTGAATAGAGCTATGTTCCTGGTATCTCCTACTTCAAAAGTAAAGAGCCTACCATGCTTCTCACCTCGGGCTATCTTCTTGAAGCCTTGACATGGATCTTCCACAAAAGCTCCATGTTGGGTGAACCTAACTTGCAAGCCTTTTTCAACTATTTGGCCTACACTTATTAGGTTTTTAGTGATAGTGGGTACATAGAGAACCTTACTCAGAATGTTTGTCCTGCCATTGGAAGCTTTGACATTACCAATCTTCTCCACATTGTGCTTCGTGTCATCCCCTGTTTGCACTTCATGTCTATGCTTTGGACTTTCCAAGTCAGATAGAAGAGCAATGTTGCCTGCAACATGATTCGAGCATCCTGAATCTATGTAGAACAAATGATCATCTTCTTTACCTTCTTTGTGGCTTAGGTTCATAAGAAGTAATGAGTCTTCATGTGGTTGATCTTCTGAATAATTGTTGTAGTCCCTTCTATTATAGCTTCTATTGTTGTTGTTGAAGTTGTGTCCACCTCTGCCTCTATTGCCGCCATATCCACCTCTTCCACTTCCTTTCTGGGTCTTCCCATTGAACCAGCAGTTCTGAGTGGTGTGGTTGGTCTTATCGCATATGGCACAAGGTTGAACATTCTGACCTTTGGCTTTGTCTTACTTTGGTCCTTTCTTCTTCCCTTTCCACTTGCTCTTGCTTGCGAAGTTGGCTTGGGAAGTCTCTTCTTCGTCTTCTTCCTTCTTCTTGCCTTTCTGCTTCTTATCCTTCTTATCTGCATATAGAGCACTCGTTGAATTACCATGATAAGAGTTACCTTCCTTTATGCTATTGTTGGCTTCTTGATTGAAGAGTTGTCCAAGAAAGATGTTGAAGTCTGGAGTTTGCACATCCATGATGAGATCGTAAGCCGTCGTGAAGGATTGACATTGCTTATCACTTCGAATGCCGTTGAGAATTTGCCTCATGATGACCTCTTCTTCAATCAGCTCTCCAATGGATGCTAACTGATCCGCAACCTCCTTGACCTTGGTAACAAACTCTGTGATGGTTTGTTTAGGTGTCTTCTTCATTTGGTTGAACTCGTTCCAAAGATGATTCTTTCTTGCTTTGGTACTAGCAGAAAAGAAAGTCTCCAGGGCATCCCAAGTCTCTTGAGATGTCTTGCATCCTCTAATATGTGGTAATAGAAAGTCAGAGATAGAGTTTAGTATGTACGACCTTGCTTGAGCATCCCTTGCGCACCAAAGTGTGAGCTTATCTGTCTCCTCTTGTGTAGGTCCTCCTTTGGATCTTGGAATAGGCATAGCTTCATCACCTGCTACAATTCCATAAAGATTTCTACCTTGCAAGTAGGCCTCCATTCTGATTTGCCAAGCCGCGTAGTTGTGTCGATCAAGCTTCTCGATCATTGAGTGAAAGCCGTCACCCATCTTGAACTAGCTCTGATACCACTGAAAGAACTTGGAGAAGCTTGTCGAAGGTAGAAAAGTGCGTTTCGAAGCGATGAAGTTTGGTCAAGCCAACCGGCACAAGACCAGCCCTTGAGCTTTTGGAGACTCAAATAGACCTTATAGGCATGCTATAAGTGCACAGAAACACACTATGTACCTTGGAGCATCAAGGAGAATGAGTCGATACAAAACAGATAGGTTCGCGGGTCGACTAGCTCAAAAAACTTACTATCTATGGAAGAGACAATGAACTTCAAATGCCCATAGCGACCAGCGTGATTACAATTAGAAAAAATCCTTTTATGGGAGTGATACACATAGGGTTGAGTGTATGGAATGCACAAAAGTATAAGGAATAAGCAAAATATGCTATAGGAATGAATGCGACATTCACCGGTGGTACTTCCTATTTTTCAGGAATATGCAGAGATTGACCCCGAGGCAGAAAAACTAAGATTTCTCCGAATCTGCTGAACCAAATGCTTTGAAAATTTACAGGCATAAACTAGACACTGATACCTTTCCAATGAGTCCTCTTGCACTCAATTTGGAGCTCTGAGGAGAGAGCAGCAGCCTCTGCAAGATTACTGTTGGCAAAGAAGATGATGCAGAAAATTGAAGGAGCAAGACAATGATGGTCACAAGTGTATGTATATTGCTTCCATGTAATGTACAAGTGATTTCAACTCCTTATATAGCCTCTAGGAGTGTTCCACGACTTTTACAACTTGAATTTGAATTCAAATGAAGGTGGGAATGGTTGTTGGAGGGAATCAATTCACTTCCCTACAATCTAGGAAAAGTGAAGATCTTGATTGATCTACTTTTAGGTGATTGATTGCTTGATTGAATGCAACTTCAACCACCAAAATTTCGTGGGATTTTGGCCCTATATTTGTACCTTTACATGTGTACAACTCAAGGCTTTTACAACGGTAAATGAGCCATCAAAATATTCTCAAAAAATACAATAAATGAGCATATGAAAAAGAACTCTCCAACGGATATTCTTTCGACGCGATAGCCTTTGATGTAGATCAAATCCACCTCAAGCATAGTGTAAGCTTGATGTTCCAACAAAGTGCACGTGCGCTGCGACGCGAAAAACCGAAACTTGAGAAGCAGTTGAACCTGCTCTGATACCCATGGTGTGTGTGTGTGTAGAAGTGCGAGAGACACACGAGAAGCACACACAAGGAGCAAAAACGCAGCAAGACACACAGAGAAGACGATGGCTGGAATAGCTCACTCTATTGACAATGAACTGAACTGAAGTAAGAGCTGAACAATATCCCTAAGTACAAAGTACCACCACATATGAGAGTATCAAGTATGTGGTAACATGGGGAAAAAACCTCTAGCCAGCACTAGAGTAAAAAGTGCCCATGTATAGGGAAAAGGTTCACATCAAAGCTACACGAGGAACACATAAGTGTAACAGAATCACTACAAGTTAGGGTTTTCTTGGTGGAGAAAGTGGACAATCATGTATGAAATGATCTTCCTTACATCTGTAGCATGTTCCTCTAGGTGCTTGAGATCTCTCATTTTTCTTAATTGGGACCTAGGGCTCGGATTTTTGTACATTACATTGGCATAATCGGGCTCCTAATTAGGTTCTAAAGGAGTTTCATATGAGTAGATCTCATTATGCTTAGGTGATTCCATGTAATAAGCCGATGGGCTATCCACATGGGTTGAGTCAAACTTTGAGCCTTGGGATCACTTTCTAAGATCATAGGGGATGCTGGCACTATGGCTTTGCTTAGATTATCTTATGTCTATGCATATTTCACAGAAATTGCATTAGCAGGTGGTGGCAATTGTTGACCTAGTACAAGTTGTGGTCTCTGTTGAGCTTGGTAATGTCGTTGGTACGGTTGTTGGGGCCTATAATAAGGTTGTGGTTGATATTGGTTTTAATATCTGCCTTGCTGCCGATAGGTTTGTTGATAATTCTACCTAACTGCTTGTTTGTTGTAGTGACACTCTTGCACAGTGTGATTGGTGTATTTCCTTTCTATGGTATAGTACTGAGCATTTAGGTTTCTTGGGTTCTGGGCCATTAAAGGGCATACATTGGCCATGTGGTCTCCTCCACAAGTGTAGCATCATTTCATTGTGACCATTCTAGGGATTCGCCTACTCGAGACACCTAGCTTTTGGGTCACGTTTTTTGCAAATTCATATATTGAGTTAGAGGGTTTGGATGTGAAATTTGTAGAACAATCTGAATCTTTACAGAGTCTAGAAAGTTCTAACTCGTCACCCAAGTTATCCTCAATGTCAATACACATTCATACACATTGCTCTATGGTTCGAGGTTCCTTGAGGTAGAGATATGCACTCAACAGGCCATCTAAGAACAGGGACACTTGCTTAGTCTGGGTTGGTAGCTTTGGGACGAGGCATTGCTCCATGTATTATCTAAACCTATGTCTTCCTAGCCTAACAGTTTCCTGAGGGGTTTGCTTAAAGCTATGAATCAATAAAGAAGTGTTATGTATGATGCCACTTTTCAAGAATTCGGGTAAGAGGGTGACAAATAATTGTATAATGTTTCTAAATCGTTCTTGAAGCGATGGTTGAAACCATGTTAGGTTTGTATTTTTCAATGAAATCCTTAAAGCTTGAAATTGAGTGAACATGTCATCAACCTGTTTCGCCCTCAATACTTACTTGAATTTGACCACATGATCGAAGTAGGTCTTCATGGCTTTCACTAATTGGGTATGTCTCAATGATCTAGGAAATTCTTTGGTTCTAGGCAATGGAAATTCATACATGCCTGGTTAATGGTGCCTATGTCCTCTAGTTCTTTCTTGATCAGCTCTCTTAGTGTCTAATCTTGATCTCTCTCTTAAAGTTGTATGTGCAAAACCCAGTTCTGATCTCTCTCGAGTTTTACAAGAGAGGATCCAACTCCATGCCAACCATGAGACTCATGAGGCCTAAGTGGGGGGGAAATCAATTCACCCTTCCAAGTATAGGTGTGTCTATTGCGTTCCATAACCACAAACATCCTTTTAGAAGATTCATCTAAATAGACAACCTTCCCCAAGACATCAGATCTTTGAATTCGTATATAGTCACTCTCTTTACCTCACTAGCATTGTCGGGCTGGAATCTCCAAAATGCTTCGTTCATTTCTCTATTCAAGTAGAGTTATATGCTTTTATTATCGTGGGGGATCCACTCTGGTGTGATTGTCCTTGATAAGATCAATTTACCTCTAGGTGTTCTAGGCTCTCTACTTGGATTTTCCTAATCCAAGTCTCTTATTTCTGACTCAAGGATGATTGTTCCAAACGCATTTGTCCTATCTGGTAAGTTGATTACCATGTACATGGTTCCTTGCTTATCAATCTAGGATCCCTCTTTGACTTTGACTACAGGATTCTCGATTTCAAAGGATTGATATGGATTTCTGAGTTGGACAAGTGAATTCCTCAAACCATCCTTATATATGCGAGCACTTAAGCAATTGGTTCGAACGTATTCCAACTAAGTCTTGTAGGGACCTTCCAGGGTTTGTAAGTAAGCTAATCCTAAACTTCCCATGGGTCTCTCCATGCTAAACAACATTTCTGAATCGCTTTTCTCCGGGCTAAACACGTAGGGGTAATCACTCAATTCTTGAGCCCACGACCTAGCAATATGAATGACATGTTGAAGTTAGACGTCTGCGAAAGCACGCGAATAGCACAAGGAAGAAGAAGAAGCTTGGAGCACAACAAACAATACTGAATGTATTACTAGAGAATGTACAAAGATAAGTAGCCCGTTAGGGCAATAGGCGTATATACAAGTCGGGGGGAAAAAACCTCCTAAAGAGGGAAAAAAGGTGATCCTAGAGTGTTCACACACATCACTACCTAAATATATCAACAAATCCCCCCTAGGAGTGATGCGATAAACAAGGTGCACTCATGTATAAGGAAGTGCCAAGCTATGTGGAAATCACTCCACAAAAGGAAGTAACCCCAACGCTTTATGGAAAGCTTCAAACTTCTCCCTAGGCAGAGCCTTCGTGAAAAGGTCTACAATGTTCTCCTGTGTGGGCACATATGCCAAGCTAATCTCTCCAGCAGAGAACCTCTCCCTGACATAATGATAATGCACCTCAATGTGCTTAGTGCGAGCATGGAACACAAGGTTCCTTGCAACTTCCAAAGCGCTCTGACTGTCAGTGAAGATGGTGGTGGCAGAAGACTGACCAACACCCAAATCAGCCATAAGGCGTCTGAGCCACACACACTCAACAGTCGTTGTGAAAGCTGCCCTATACTCAGCCTCACAACTGGAAGTGGCCACAGTAGGCTGCTTCTTGATCAACCAAGATATACATAACTGGAAGTGGCCACAGTAGGCTTCTTCTTGCTCAACCAAGATATACATCACTGGAAGTGGCCATAGTAGGCTGCTTCTTGCTCAACCAAGATATACATGACCTACCAAGCATGAAGCAAAAGCCACTAGTGGACACACGAGTGTCATAGCAACCAACCCAATTACAGTCAGAAAAAGCACGCAAATCTGGCGGTAGTGATCCGCCCTTAGGATAAAACAACCCAAGTAGTCGAGTACCACTCAAGTAGCGAAAGATGCTCTTAACCGCCTGCGAATGCTTGACTCATGGGCAATGCATAAACGTGCTCATATGTGAGACAACAAATTGAATATCTGGCTGAGTAATGCATAAGTAAATCAAGCACCCAAAAGCCTACTGATAGAGAACAGCATCAAATGCATCTCGAGCATCATGAAGACTCAATCGTAAACCTGTCTCCATAGGAGTGGCAATAGGTTTATAGTCTTCAAGGCCAAAATGTTGCAATAATGTGTCAATATATTTTGTTTGACACAAAGCCATTTCAGCATCAACGTGCATAAATTGAATGCCCAAATAATGATGCAAATGCCCCAAATCAGACATCTCAAATGAGGCATGCAAATCAACCTTAAAATCAGCAATATACCTCTCACGAAGACCATTCAGCAACATGTCATCAACATAAACCACAATGATCAGAAGTACATCATTAACACGTTTAACATATAAGGTGCTTTCAGTTGGACTGTTCTCAAAACCATGTGCAATCAGATAGGCATGTATCTTTTCATACCAACCACATGGTGCTTGCTTTAAACCATATAATGCCTTTTTTAACCTGCACTCCTCGTTTTTATGCCCTTTTTGCACAAAGCCATGAGGCTGAAAAACATACACTTCTTCATGCAAGTCACCATTCAAAAATGTTGTTTTAATGTCCAACTGATATACATTCCAACCATGATGAGTTGCAAGTGCACAGATGCTACGAACAGTAGTCATTCGACAAGTAGGAGCAAAGGTTTCATCAAAATCAATGCCTCTTTCTTGCGCATAACCCTTTGCAACAAGCCTAGCCTTATACCTGTCAACTGTACCATCAGGTTTACGCTTCAACTTGTATACCCACTTAGTGCCAATGGCCTTCTCGCAAAGAGGCAAGTCACATAAAGACAAAGTACCATTCTTCATTATTGCATCATATTCAGATTGCATAACAGCCATCCAATTTTCTGGATTTTATGCTTCATCAAACAAAACAGGCTCAGTCTCATCACAGAGACTAGATGCAGCCATAGCATAGCAATATGATGCAAAAGAGGCACTATGAAAGCCTGATCGAGTACGATATGACAGAGGTGCATCTAATTTGCTGTCACGCAAGGTCTGCACCAGCCATTTTGGCATAGTTCTTGCCTGCTCAATATCAGCTCTCTCATCAATAAGTGCGTCATGTAAATTTGCATCAGAAATGGAATGATCTGCATCATCACATGAAACATGCAAAGCTTGAGAAGTTGTCTCATTAGGACCAGCACTAGACTGTCCACTTGTAAAAAGAGACAGCAAAGTATCATACATGTCTTTGGAGCTAACAGATGTCTCCTTAGTACATGAAAGCAATGGCTGAATAGCATCTTCCATAAAAACATCACGGCTAACCAGAATGCGTTTAGTCTGTGGATGATACAGACGATAGCCTTTACTTTCAGAACTGAACCCAACAAAAATACATTTTACTGCTTTATCATCCAATTTTATGTGATGTTCGAGCACTAATGCATATGCCAAACAACCAAAAACACGCAGATGAGCAACAGATGGCTTGCGGTCATGTCAAGCCTCATATGGAGTGATAGACTGCAGCGCTTTAGTGGGACACCTGTTAAGTACATATGTTGCACACATGACAGCCTCAAGCCAAAAACTATGTGGTAAAGCCTGACTCTTGACCATACACCTCGCCATCTCCATGAGGGACACCAAGGAGGTGAAAATCTGACGATAAAGGAGATGGAGATAGGAGGTGAGTAGGGAGGTTAGGGATGATGATGAAGAACATAAAAAATAAATAAAATAAAAAATTACCTACTTAACTAGGATTTCAGCGTCAAGACTCTACGTCTTATCATCACATGCTCATCCTCGAAGCTCGCTCCCCGACAACTGCACTAAATTTGATGTCATTCTAGCACAATGGTGAGAACCAACATGAGGAGATCAACATCGTAATTGTCAATCCATGAAGACATAAGGATGGTATGATGACCGTGAGCTAGTGGAATGCACAAGTGCGTGAGTGAGAGCACACAAGCATGCACACACATACATATACACACAAGGCGAGACAAAGGGTGGAACAATGGAATCTTTCCTTCATAAGCTCAAAGTACAATGTTTCATAAACAATCCACCTTCAAAAATGAGCTCCCTAGCTCCTTTTTGAGTTGTAGACTAGCTTTGGACTAGTTCGGACCTAGTGTCCAACCTAGTCCAAAATTAGGTTCCTAAGATGTTTTGGAAGCTCAAATGAGCTCTAAAAAATATGAAAACATGGGTTCTCCTAATACTCCTCAAGCTCAAGAACTCCTTCGCTTGCACAAAATGGAGTTGAAACTACCAAAAACAAATAATTGTAATGATGTGTAATGATGAAAATGAGTGTTAAGTACATAATTGATTAAAAAAATGTAGTTGGGGCTATTGGTTGCCATGTCTGCGTTGGCTACTCTGTCTACTCATATTTCCTTGTTCCTCTCTCTGGCTATCTTGTCTTTGGCTCCCTTGTTGACCCCAAATTCAACCCCAAATAGGAGTGCAACTATGAGCTCATGATAGTCAACCACAAGACTATATAGCATATAAGCTCCATTATGTATAGTATCAACTCAATACTATGACATCCCTACTAATGTCATGAGTGCCCAATAGTGGCCATAGAGCTACAAATGAATACATGCACCCTGCAATGCACACACACCATGAGCATGAACTCACAAGAAGCTCTACAAACTCAATTTCTATCACCACCAGAAGTGATGGCAAACTCAGCCATAATGAAGCCTAGCACAAAATGCAAACAAAAGATAAGAAAAATTACATAAAATGCATAGTTGATAGGGTATACACACCTATCAACTGGTTGCAACTCAGATGAAGAATCCACAAGTGAAAACTGCATGTCTGCTAATCCGAAAATCATAGCCCAATAGTGGGTACAAAACTACGAAAAGAATACATGCTCACACACGCACCACACCACACACACACACCATGAGCATGAACTCACAAGAAGCTCTACAAACTAGGATTCTATCACTACCAGAAGTGCTGGGCAAACTCAGCCATAATGAAGCCTAGCACAAAATGCAAACAAAAGATAGGAAAAATTACATAAAATGCATAGTTGATAAGGTATACACACAAGATAGTCTGGACCTTCAGCCCCATCACATCTAATATTAATTAAAACATGATATGCTTGTCATTATCATTGATTCTCTCTTAAGACACATTCGTGCATGTCTGAGCACATACATAGATTTATTTGGTGAGTTTTTGTCATTGTTCTAGATAATAATAATCTCTAAATGCACAGCAATGACAGAATAATGTACTAAGCAATAATGCCACCTCTTCCAAACTGATCATTAATGCGTAGTCTCAGTACTGAAGATGTGTTTGGCTTGAACATAAATGTATGCAGTTTAATGCATACAATACAACTGGCAGCCCGGCCCAATGTTAACCCCTGAAAGTGGGGGATAAAAAATTCCCTGGGTGTGTGAGTTGTACTTTCAAGTTTCAAGCTAAAAGAAGAGTAGGTTGAAGACTTTAAAACCCTCCCCCTTCAAAATAATAATAATAATAATAATAATAATAACACTCATCATCATCAAAAGATAATCTATTTCTACAATATTAAAAAAACATAGCCAAAGTTCCATAATTCATGGTGATTAGTACAAACTATGCCATCCATATTGAAATCATGGATGCCTTCAAAGTTCAAGAAGATCAAAATTACATATCATAGTACAAAACGAATGCATCCCACAAACATTCACACATTTCAGGAATATCATTAGATCTGAAAAATGAATTTTGTCATAGTCCAATACAAACAATAGCTACATCATGTACACCATTTCCCAAAAAAAACAACACACATACTGCTAACATCAGAGCTGAAAAAATGCAAGTTGTATAATGCATGCATTAGTAAACATCAAATACATAAAGCTCTATGTAGCGAGTTACTGTCAACATTTAGTATCAAATGAAACAATATGTTGAAATAATGAAACAAATAAGCAGCTGCATTATCGTATTAACCACAAAAGGAATGAAAGAATGTGGAAATGAAATGCCCCCAAAGATTACTCCATTGTAAGAGCTTTATATCAAAATGAATAGGATCAAGACTTCAAAAGATACACCCCTTTTTGCCACTCATTGGCCTTTGTAATACAGGATGAAAAGATCAAAAGGAAAATACTATAGGGATTATAAGCATACTAAGTTGATATGTAACACCTTATAATTCAGTTGTTTGCCTCTCTCAGGGCCCCTCCTGTTTCTTGGGGCTGAGTGATACTGAAACCGGCCAGAGACCTCCGGTATTCTCCCTCTCTTGTTGTTGTAAACTTTATCTTTTAACTGGTGCTTTTCTTGTAAACAAGAGCAGAACGAGGAGTCTCCTTGTCTGGCCCTAAGGCTGTCCCTCCCCAATTCCTGCAGGCCTTCGGGCTCTGTTCATTCCTAGTAGGTGCTAGGCATTCTACCCCTGCTTGTGTGAAGTTCGGGCACGCGGGGGGGGGGGGGGGGGGGGGGGGGGGGGGGGGGGGGGGGGGGGTGGTGGTCTCTCATGGGTACTATGCCCTTCATTTTGTACTTTCAATTAATTCTAGCTATCAGGAACAGTAGATCACAAGATCAAACTTCCTTTGAAAAATAAAAGAATGAAAAAAAATTTAAAAAAAATGAAAAAGGAAATGAGGAAGTAGCAGATAAAACCTATATGTCAAGATCTGCAAACTGGAGGGGTGAAGATTTAAAGAGGAAGTTCAGCCGAAGCCTAATCTCCCTGGCTTGAATATATTGAAAGAACAACTGTACGAGTGAAGATTTATTCTAACTAAAAATGAGACTATAATGACACAAAAGAAATCATACTTGCAGGAACTCACAACTCCTGTATGCAGCGGAGAACAGAAACACCTCATCACAGGCTTCCTTTAAAGAACTGAAGACATATACAACATTGTCCATCCTATATCGATTTACAAGCAGCAAGCTCAACCTTTATGCACATTAATACAACAGTGCAGAGGCCAATTCTTTAATGTGGCCATGCTACAGTAATGTACATCCTAAAAAGTCATTCTTCCAAGTACATAAACTATACTACAAGCAAACTTTTGCACATGTAATTTACATATGCTTATCTTTCACTTGCAAGTCAACAATCCCCTCCAGCTGTTTTCTGAGCTGATCCACAGAAAATAGAAACATGACATCAGTAGCATCTTCTCATCAAAATGCCATGTTCAACTGAATGACCTCGAGACATGAATATAAGTGCCCACTGCTCAAAATGATGTTCAGATTATGTTCAGCGTGTCCATAAACGCTTCCTTGTGCTATTTTCCTAGAGATGTAAGAGCAGAACAGCAGATATTGAGTATGGCCTTATCATCTGGCTTCAGAAAGCTGCACTGCAGATTGAATGCTCTTACTATTAGTGTAATCAGAAAAACAAGAGGAGCTCTCAGTTGTATATGTTGCTTCCCTTATATTTGACTGCAAATTATAAACAAAAGATGGAATGGGTGGATCCAAAATCTCTTGGCTTCCCTCCAGCATCTTCAGTACTTTTGTCATTGATGGTCTCAGGGATATCTCTTCTTGAATACACCACAATGCAACTTTCACTGCCCTTGTCAGTTCATCCTTGTTAAGACTCCCTCCTTTTAGCTTCTCGTCCACTAAATCAACAAATCTAGATTTTTCTGCTTGTTCAAATGCATAGGATGGAAAGAAGCGCTTCTCTGAAACTTCTGAAAGCTCAACATTCCTTCGGCCACTGATAATTTCTAACAACACCATACCAAAACTATAAACATCACTCTTCTCAGAGATTGCCAGGTTCATTATCCATTCAGGAGCAAGATAGCCTCTTGTGCCTCTCATTGTAGTGAATACTTGACTTTGCTCTTTATCAACAAGTTTGGCCAACCCAAAGTCTGACACTTTAGCATTATAACTTTCATCAAGAAGTATATTCTCTGGCTTGATATCACAATGAATAATCTTCTCTCTACAATCCTCGTGTAGATAAGCCAACCCCCGTGCTGTACCCAGGGCAATCTGGTATCGAACAGTCCAATCCAGGATAGGTTCTTCCTTCCTAAACAGGCACTTATCAAGAGAACCATTTCCTAGAAACTCATACACTAGAAGCCGATGAGAATCTTCAGCACAAAATCCACAGAGTCGTACCAAATGTACATGGTGAATTCTTCCAATGATCCCAACTTCAGCTCTAAATTCTTTTTTGCCTTGCCCTGCCCCAATTCCCTCTAAGCATTTCACTGCCACTTTGCTCTTATCAGGCAATGTGCCTTCATATACTGATCCAAATCCTCCCTGTCCAAGCTTCTTGCTGAAATTTTTTGTTGCTGTCTGTAGTTCTTTGTAAGAAAATCTGACTGGTAACCCCGAAATACTATCTAAAAGAGTATCATCACTCTTATCAGAATCAGCTTCGCCTAAAGCTGGCTGTCTATACACCTTGAAAAACCAATATATAAGTACAGATGCTGACAATACGAAGACAAACAGAATGCTGATACCCAGACTTACACCAAGGACCATAGGGGATGAACTTTTTGATGATGACGATGGAGCAAGTAAGTTTGACGAATAAGAGATTTGATCTGTTTTGATGAATAGCATGTGGCCTACTTTTCCTGCACTATGAATGGATCCAAGTTGTGGATAGAGATAACAAGACTTAGAATCTTTCTGGAAGAATAAGTATGTGCAAGAGCAGTTCTTCATGCAAAGGCTCTTACAACTATCAAGATCTGAAACTGTTGCATGTGTTGTGAAATTGTTTGCAAAATAATCCAAAGCACCATTCCCAACTTCTTCAAAATGAAGGTCTTCAGTGGATGCATTCGAGCAAAATGAGGTGGATGGGCCATGGCAGCCATCTTGAATGTGGTCTTTATTCAATGGTGACAAAGGATCCAGACAACTGCATTGATCAGCATTGCAACTGCCAGAAGGACCACAAGAGAGAGGAAGAGAGCACGAATCTTGCACTGCTACAAACTGATCGGACCATACACCAGAGGAGAACACATCAATAACAATGTTACCATCTGACTGTAGAGTAAGTCTGCTTAATGGAGCACTGCCTTGCCAAAGGATTGTGGAAATGACGGTCCCATTAATGCTTACAAGACTTAGAGAATTAGAATCGAGGTGAACGTAAGAAGGAATGCCTCTAGCAATAGGAGCATGTCGAAAGTCTTTCAAAAAGCTCCAATACGTCTGGGCTGGAGAAGAACCCATCCAGTATGACTGAAGATCCCCAGCAACCAAAGATAAAGAGAAGGGACCGGATGACAAGTTGCCTGATGCAATGGCAGACGTGAGCTTCATGCCGGCCGATAGCACTTGGCCAGCCAAAAGAGTATTTGTTGGATGATCAAAGCTTTGCCATCGAGTATTATTTGTGCCATCATCTAGAACCAGGTTCCCAGACTCAAGAAGCAGCATCCTCTTGACACCCAAGTCTTTTGTGTTCGATGACCAAAGAACTGCAGTTCCGTTTGCATGGACAAGAGCGGCGTTCCCATCCTCTGAAAATACAAGCTGGTCATTGTTCGACATTGGGGCATCTCTATTTGCAGTCCACACAATATTGCCTGTTTGCACATGTACGATACACAGATAGAAGGCGGTTTCCTGTGATGCGCTAAAGAATGACAGAGCGAACGTGTTATTCGGAGAGAAAAGAAAATTGCCATCGGTATCCACATGCGACATGGCACTGCCAATGTATCCGATGCCAATCATGCCCGTATAAGTCACGCCCATGGACATCACTGGGAGCCAAGACAGAAATACAAGGAAAAAAAGATTAATAGGCGCTCTGTTTGGCCGTATGAAACGGCTCGTGCTCTGCTGAGTATAACTGGATAGAGGCACAAAAACAGATTTCATCTCTGCATTTACTGAAGGCTCAACGTAACACATAAGACCTTCAAGGAATTATCCCCCCGATAACGTGCCAGAACTGCCACTGATCTTCCATTCTGCAGAGTAAGGAGGGCTTCCTTGCGGATACGTTTACCAGCTGCGGAGCTCCCTTTTCCATCAAGCCTGGTGCGCAGTCACAGAAATCTCTCTCTCTCTCTCTCTCTCTCTCTCTCTCTCTCTCTCTCTCTCTCTCTCTCTCTCTCTCTCTCTCTCTGCCCTATAATGTATGGATGCCGATTCCCCTCTCTCTCAGTTCAAATGGGTTCTGTTTTGTTTTCACCGTAGCACCTCGAATCATCCTCTCTCGGCGTCAAATATATCCCTGATCTCGTGCCTACTTAGCCACCATCTTGTTAATGTCTCTCGAGCCTCAAACTCTAAACTGCAGTTGCTCTCAGCTTATTTCTTCCTTCTGCCTTTGTGCATTCACGCACGCATCGGTCAGACACTCGAAGACTCGCCGCCCGCACTTACTCTCAGCTTGTTTCTTCCCTCCGCCTTTGTTGATTCACGCACGGATCGGTCAGGCACTCGAAGACTCGACGCTCACGGTAATGTTATGCATTGATTATCAGTTGACGATTCTCAATTTCTCACTATGCAATTCCGAATCCCAGACTCAGTCACAGTGCTTGGTAATTTACAAACATACGTCCAACCGTTGATGAGTTCAAAGTCATCCAATTCCTGAATGATAGATGGACCTGCACTCATGAATTCGCCCACGAGGTCAGAAGCTCACCATTATGCAGGCGAAGGGCGGTGCGGAGACAAGTCCTGACTGATGAAGAAGGCATCCTCTCCGCCCCCACCCCGTGTTGCCTCTCTCTCTAAATGTGGTCCATCTTGTGTGGTATAAGAGTGAGTTCAGACAGGACCGGTGAAAAGATATGGGTTTTCACACTTATTTGGGTACCCTGGAACAAAAACTAAGGGTGAGTTGGGTGAGTTCAGATAGGTGGTACAAGTTTGCTGAGTTACATCATGTGCAGTCAGGTTCAATTCACAAAGAGGGATGGTAAACTTTGGATTTCAAAACTTTTAAGTTATTTTATTGGTTGAACAACCTAAAGAACCAATCAAAAGCTATTGTGAGAGCGGCATATATATGTTGGGGGAGGAGGGGGGGGAGGAGGGAGGCTAGCTCAAGAAATGGTAGGCTCAGAATTCTTTTCTTTTTTGAAAGCAAATCATATTGTGTCATATGGGAGCACTCATAGTGTCGCCGGGCGTTGTGAATTGTAACGCTATGAAGGCATCCATGCGTTCACATATGATGGAACGTCGCATTTGGTCGTGTCTTTTGAAGGAAAAAAATGTGATTTAACCAATGAATATTTTGTAATTTGCTGATGGAAAGGCTGGTATATGTCTGAGGAGGATTCGAGAGGTCCTAACAAATTCGCTCAAAATGTGTCATGAGAACATTGAATCGTAGCTCCGCTCCATGTGAATCGGACCTTACACTTGGCAATCAAATGGACAAAACATATTTAAAAATAAACAAACATTGAACCGTACCTCCTCTCCATGTGAATCCTACCTTGCACACGCACACACTCAACTAATTAAAAACAAATGGACTACAAGAGAAATACAAAGTAACTAAATTTTAAAAAAATTAAGTTCGAGTTCACTTAATTTAGTGGTTTGATGCCTTGAGTCTTTGGAAAGAAGTCATGACAAAGTCTTGGCTAGATATAAGATGGGTACCTCTATCTTATGAGATTAGGTGTGTAAATTAAAAACAAAATACAAAATAACTAAACAAAATTGTTGTCTTTCATATATATATATATATATATATATATATATATATATATATATATATATAGAGAGAGAGAGAGAGGTTATTTCTTTGTATTGCAAAGGGGGTACTTTTAAAGTTCTTGATTCTCTTTTTTAAAAGGATAAGGGACTTCTTTAATAAATAGTCCTCTTGAGAGCTACTAAAGTTAATTTCACAATGCTCTTTTCATGCCTTTCATAAAGCCTCACTTTTAATCGCATTCCTCAGGGCTACCATGTAGCCAATTGCTTCCCCTAAGACAGCTTGTTGTAAAGAGATCTACGGCCTCAACTTGAGAACCCTTCGAAAGGAAATCCTTCTCCTCTTCAACAATGTAAACAAGAGATGGTCGATGTCCTTGTGGTGACATTTCTTACACCAATAGTTGGAATTAATTAGCATTGTGACATTTCTTACGCCAATAGGTGGAATTAATTAGCATTGTGAGCTTTAGTATTGATCCAAATCCCTCTATGGAGAATTTGTAGAACAAAAAAATCATATCCATCTCATTGAGTGGGTGCCGAAGGGAATGAAATTTTAATTTAATCTAGGACCATTGGGCGCATCCTTTTGGTTTAAGATACAATAAGAATCAATCCTTTTTAAGGATTTTGGGATGGCTTTGATACAGTTTCCATTCTCGGAGAGAATGCCTCTTAGGTGAGGATGTCCTCTTAAGTGCAAAGGTTGTAAGCATTCATTGCTGCAATCTTCGATTCTATGGTTTTCATAGTTAGAAAATTGTTTGCAAATGCCAAAGCCTTTGGACAAAAACCTATGTTGGGAATATGGAACTAGATGGAGTAATCCTATCTAATCCTAAACACTAATTTTTAATCAAGATTGAGATGATAGTGATATCCTGATGACAATAGTGATCCTTATTTGGTCCAAAGCTTTCATGTCAATAGTGATCCTTATTTGGTCCAAAGCTTTCATGTTTGTTAGATGCCTTAGGTCCTAGTTTGATGTTGATAGCCTTGTGATTATCTTTGGCTTTTGGGGCAAGTGGTTAGCCCGCCGTCCTCCTAGTTGGTAGGTCATGAGTTCAATTCCCACAATTGGTATTGGAGACTAGAAAGTAGGCTTAGGCAAGGTAGATGGAAGGTGCATGCAGTGCTTTCAAAAATTGGCCCAACAAAGTTTAAAGTGTATCTCCGAATTTGTAGGTCGAATTTAGACATGTAAGGCACCATTGAAAATCTCTTGGAAAAAAATCCAATGGAAGCACTAGATTGAAGATCGAAGATACCTTGCGTGGGTTAGAACCAAGTTCAAGATATTAATATTGGGAACAAGGGCTCAAGATACCAAGGTTACAAACAAGGAAAGTCCATAGGCAAGTGGACAAGAAGCAGAAAAGCAAGGTTCAAGACACCAAGGTTGAGAGCAAGGGTTCAAGAGACCAAGTTTGAGAATGAAATGATGCGATGGTGATGCACCACGGTGAACTCTCCTTCTCAAGAGCTCCATGATGATACTCTCACAGTAGAAAATTGAGCTCCGGATGCCACACATAATACTCCGCGCCACTATATGTTTGATTAAGAACATATACAAAAGTGACTAGTAACCATTTGGCCTTTCACATGGACACTAATAGTAACCATACCGCATTTAAGGCCAATATGGTCAAAGTGAATATGGAAGAAAAATAAAGAGTGATAAAGAATACCTAACTGTAAGTATACATAACATACCTCCCACCTAATGGGCATGTTACAACAATATACAAGAAATTGTGTAAGATCATGAATCAAGTAACCTCCATCAAGTGACAACAATGTCGAAAGCTATCTAGTGGTAGAGCTTTGGTCAAAGCATCTACAACATTATCTCGAGTATGAACCTTCTCAAGAATAATGCGCTTAGTGGCTAAGCAATCTCTAATGAATTGATACCTCACCTCAATGTGATTGGTCTTTGCATGATAGACCGAATTCTTAGCCAAAGCAATGGCACTCTGACTATCACTGAGTAAACGAGGTACATGCTGAGGTAGACCCATATCACAAGCAAGACAACAAAGTCACAATGCTTCCTTATATACCTCATTTGCTACAACATACTTTGTTTCCGTGGTGGAAACAACTATACACAACTAGCATAATCATAATCTTTGTAACCAATAATGGATGCCTTTTCTCTAGCTAAGCATAGACACTTGTCCTTAGTCCCACTAAGATATCTCAAAATCATCTTGACTACTTCCCAATGCTTCTTTCCAGGATTAGACATATATCTCCTCACAACTCCCACTGCAAACACAATGTCTGGTCTCGTAGCTACCATAGCATACATTAGACTACCAATAACAGATTGATAAGGAATTTTGTTAATGGATTTCTTTTCCTCATCTAATTTGGGGCAATCATCCTTTCTCAATTTCACATGTGTCGATAAAGGTATACTCAATGCCTTTCCACCTTGCATATTGAACCCATGAACTACTTTGGATATGTACTCACTTTGAGACAAGCATATGCATCTTTTACTCCTATCATGAGTAATGTGCATGCCAAGAATATATTTGGCATCCCCCAAATCCTTCATATCAAATGTCTCACTCAAGTTCTTTTTGAGAAATGAAAACTCATAAGAAGACTTCACAGCAATCAACATATCATCGACATAAAGTATCAAGCATATCAAGCTTCCATCTGAGCATCTCTTTGTGTAGAGACAAAGATCCTCGTTGCTTCAAGAATAACCTTGAGACTTCATAAAAGCATAAAACTTTTGGTACCATTGTTGAGGGGATTGTTTAAGCACACATAAGCTCTTCTTCACCTTATAAACTACACTTTTTTTGCCGAGAATTACATAACCTCTGGTTGTTCCATATAGATCTCATCTATAATATCTCCATGCAAGAAAGCAATTTTCACATCCATTTGGACTACCTCTAAGTCCCCCATTGCAACGAATCCAAGCAACATGAACAGGGTAGTCATCTTGAATATTAGAGAGAAGATTGCCTCAAAATCAATGCCATGTTGCTGTTTAAACCCCGTTGCAATAATTCATGCTTTATACTTTGGAGAAGCACCATCTAATGTGAATTTTAGCTTATATACCCATCCTTCCCTTTGGCAAAGGTACTAAATCCCAAGTATCCTTCTTGTGAATAGAATCCCATTCACTCCTCATGGCATGCCCCCACTTGACATGATCCTCTCACTGCATAGCCTCTTTGTAGCAAGAAGGCTCAACAACATCTATTAGCAAAACAAAATCCAAACCTCGAACATATCTATTAGGTGGATGAAAAACATGTGTAGAATGTCTCACTGGTTACTGAACAAGAACATTGGAAGACTGATCTGATTGGACATTCTCTTGGACATCCCTATGTGTAGCATTTTTATGCATGCTAATTAGAGGACCAGTATCCTCAAACATCGCTCTTCTCACTTCAACATCATTAATTGGTTGTTTATGTTGATGATAGGATTTCTCCTACATCATTTCCATTTGTATCTACATGAGTGCATATCCATTTTGTATCCATGAGGCACCCATTTCCATTTTATATTGTATCTCTTTTGTTTGTGGGTACCTTGCCATTTTCTTCTACTTGTGTATTCATTCTATATAAGGAGGTTCTTTCCCATGTTAGATACGCTAAATACTCCACCCTTGGGTGACCACAAATGATCCATGGTGCTCTAAGTTGTAAGGCCTCCATTATGAGGAGAAGCCATTGTGAGAGCCCAGACATTTGTGGAACCCTTACTTCCAAGTTAGATGAGACTTATGTGTGACAATTGATGGTAATAGATGATCTTTGTGAGCTAGCCATTACGTAAGGTAGGGAATAAACTTCTCATCCATTGGGTTGCCATTCAAGGCAAAAATAAAGGCCTTGTGGTGCCGCACGGTTTCCCCATAGAACCTTAATAGGGGAGGTGCATACGGGCGCTTGCCCACTTTTGCAGGTTCTAGAGGCCTATCACCCCGGCCCATAGGGCTTCAACTCTATCTACTCGTCTATTCCACTCTGCTATTATTTTCTTACATGGTATTGTAGATCACGAGGCGCTGAGTGGTGCAGAAGCAAAAATGCAAAGGTTACAAAGGCTTCAACAACAAAAGAAAGAAGCTTTCAAGCGATACGTCATCATCTACAACTAGAAATCAAGGTCGTTCATCATAGATGAAGCACAAACAAGAGAAGCGATGATGCCAGTCATCCCAATGTTGCGGATACGACCACCAACCTTTACAGAAGGTAAACTTGATGGTACAAACTACACCGTGTGGAAGTTTAAAATCACTTCTATCCTTGTTTCATATGAGCTTCTGGAAATTGTTCTTGGGATTGATCATGAGCCCCAAGAAACACCTCATCTGAATAATCTCGATCGAACAGTTCCTCTTGATGCTGATCTCCTACGTGCTTGGACATGAAGAAATGCAGATGCTCTAGTTACAAGTACAACTGATAGTGTTCTAACTCTCATTCAACATATTACCAAGGCGTGTGAGGCATGGAACATACTGAGAAATCAATATGAAACTCGTAATCAGAGATAGATTCAAAACTTGAGGAATCATCTAGTAGAAGAAAGGTTTGATGATGGGGAGACTACAGGGGTGTTTATCACTCGCATAAAGAATCAACAAGATCAAATGGTGGGAGCAAGAGTACAAAAGGCAAGTGAGGAGTTAGCTCAGCATTGAATTTGAATTTGTCCACCTAAGTTTGATGGTTTGGTAATTGATCTTAAAAATCAAATCATACCTCAACCACTAACTTTTGAAGAATACAGTGTCTGACTCATGGAGGAGGAGTTGTGGCAAGGAGTGGCAATAGCAAAGGAGATGTTGCATTCACAACAAATGCCAAAGGAGGCAAAGTGGACTCTTCAAAAGATGGAGACAAAAAGAAGAATGACAAAGTGAAGTTCAAGGAAGAGTGCTTCCACTAAAAGAAGAAAGGCCATAGAATCCAAGTCTGTCGCATCAAGAAGGGATAAGAGAAGAATGGCTCTTCAAAAGGTGGCAAGGGCGTGGAGTTTGCCAACATAGAAAAAACAAAGCTTGAGTTATTTGTTATGATAGAGGAGCTATGCTCCTCAGTTGAAGATTCAAGAATGGATGACTCTTAGGTGTTGGACAATGGTGCATCTTGTCAAATGACGAGCACAAAAGAACTTTATAGTTCCTTACAACCTCTAAAGGAACCCATCATAATAAAGGTAGGCGAAATGCAAGATGTCTTGTAGAGGGAAAAGGTATGGGTTCTTTCACTAACTCTAAAAGGGATGCCAAAAAGCTTTCAAATGTGTTTTATGTTCCATGAATCAAACAAAATCTACTTTTTGTAGATTCTATAATCGATCAAGCTCATCAAGTATCTTTCAATGAGGCAAGAGCTAAGATTATTGAAAGTAAGAACAATGTTGTTGAGACTGGCATAAGGAGGAACAACCTGTATGAGTTGTCTGCTCTTACAACCACTATAGGTGTGGGCAGAAGTAAGCTATGGCATGAGAGATTTGGCCACATCGGATACCATGTAGTAAAGGAGATGCATCATAGGGGCATGGTTGCACGCTTACCATTGATTACAGAAATGAAGGAACCATGTGAAGCTTGCATGATGGGCAAGCAACAAAGGAAGGTGTTTCCACAAGAAAGAAAGAAAGAAAAGATCAAGCTATCCTCTAGAGTTGTTGCATGCTAACTTATGCAGAAAAATTCCTACATAAGCCTTGGGTAGATCTTCCTAATTCATGTTACTTGTTGATGACTATAGCAGGAAGATGTGAGTGTACTTACTTCGTGATAGGCTCAAGCTTCTCGTAAGTTGAAAGAATGGCTTCAACTTGTTGAAATTGAAACAGGGAAGAAGATGATGAAATTTAGGATAGATGGTGGTGGTGGGTTCACATCAACAAATTTTGATGATTTTTGCAAGAGTAAAGGAATCCATCATCAAATCATAGTGGCACATAGCCCTCAATAGAATGGTGTTGCAGAGCATCGAAATCAAACCATCATTGAGATGGCAAGGTGCATGTTGAAGGGAAAGGTTTTGTCTAATCAATTTTGGGCAAAGGCTATCAACTCTTCTATCTACATCATGAATCAAAGCTACACCAAGGCACTTGATGGAAAGTCTCCACAAGAGGCCTACACTAGTAAAAACCCATCTATTTCCCATTTTAAAGTATTTGGAAGTGAATGTTATGTACATGTTCCAAATAGGGAGTCAAACAAGCTTCAACCAAAAAGCATCAAATGTATCTTCTTAAGGGACAATGAAGATAAGAATGCTTATAACCTCTATGACCCTTAGGCTAAGAAGATCATGGCAAGTGGCGATGTGGAAAAGAGAGCTTCCACTTTATCATCAGGTGAAGGGGCAATCCAATATGAACCTAGCCTAAGAGCTATCCCTTCTACATAAGAGAAGGAAGCATCATCTTCAAATGATGAGTTTGAAATTCACCAACATGTCATCACTCAAGCGGAAAATCCATTGCCACATTGGGTGAGGTAGATCTATGATTTTGCAAACCCCATCCCACAATCACTAGAACATGTTACACATGGACCAAGGCGATCAGGGAGAATAGAGGAACACAGATGGGCAAGTGCCCATATTGTAAACACAACCTTGATGACTGAGCTCATTCAAGAACAAGCAGAGGAACCAACCAATGTGGAAGAGGCACTCCATCATCCGAATTGGAGAGTTTCCATGCAAACTCAACCACCAAGGTTTGAGGCTCCCCATTGATAGAAAAAAGGTATATAAGCTAAAGAAGGCATTATATGGGCTGAAAAAAGCCCTTGGAGCATGGTACCAACACGTAGATAGGTATCTCTTAGATCTAGGTTTCAAAAGATGTGCTTTTGATGCTAACTTGTATGTTCTAAAGATGGGAGGGAAGGCAATTGTGCTTGCACTCTATGTAGATCACCTTGTGATTACAAGAAATGATGATGCTCTTCTTCAAAAAACGAAAGATGCCCTGAGTTCAGAATTTGAAATGACAAACTTGGGCTTAATGCATTATTGCTTAGGCCTTGAAGTTTGATAGGAACTAGGGAAGATTTTCATCTCTTAACAAAATTATGCAAGACTTATATTGAAGGCATTCGACATAGAGGATTGCAAGGAAGTTTCTACACCTATGGAGTTCAATGCAAAATTACCTAGTGAATATACTTCACCTCCAATGGATATTGGAAGATACAGGAAATTAATTGGAGATCTCATCTACTTGTGCAATAGCATACCAAATATCTCTTATGATGTTGGAGTTTTAAGCAAGTTCTCTAATAAGCCTTGCCAAACTCATTGGAAGGCAAGCATGCAGATACTCATGTATATGTTCCTGTATATGAAAGGAACCACTAATTATGGTATTCTTTATTATGAAGGATCATCTCTAGTCAAATATTGTGACTTAGATTGGGCAAGAGATATTGATACCAGTAAATCATTTTCTAGATATTGCTTTTCTTTGGGATCAAGGATTTTCCCTTGGATCAATAAGAAGCAACGGACTATAGCATTATCTTCTATTGACGCTGAGTACAAAGCTTCATGTGTTGCAACATGTGAAGCGGTATGGTTGAGGAGGATCCTATGGAACATATGAATACAAGGACAAGAGACTATAGAGTTGAAGTATGACAACCGAAGTTGCATGGCCATTGCCAAGAATCCTATTTTCGATGCACATAACAAGCACATAGAATTTTAGTATCACTATGTGCATGAGTTGATTGAGGATGGGGCCGTGAAGATAAGCTATTGTCCAAGTGAACAAAAATGGAGCATACATCTTCACCAAGGCTTTTGGGAGAGAGCAAATTCATCAACATTTTCCAAAGTTTGGCATTAGACCAAAGAGGTAGTTATGGACATTGCAGGGGGGTGTGTTAGATATGCTCAATGCCCCACCCTCAAGTGACCACAAATGATCAATGTTTGTCTAAGTTGTAAGGCCCCCGTTATGAGGAGAATCCATAGTGAGAGCCCGTATGTTTGTGGAACCCTAACTTGCAAGTTAGATGAGGTCTATGTGTGATCGTTGATGCTGATGGATGATCTTTGTGAGCCTAGCCATTAGGTTAGGTAGGGCATAAACTTTTGGGCCATTGGGTTGCCATTCAAAGAAAAAATAAAGGCCTTGTGGTGCCACATGGTTTCACCATAGAACCTTAAAGGGGAGGGGGTGTAGATGAGGCTTGCCCCCTTCTACAAGGTTGGGGGCCTATCCCCCCTGGCGGGTAGGACCAAGATGGTAGGACTTTTGGTCGTGGATATGTATCATATTGTATATTTTGCCAACCATTTTGCATCTCTCGACTATGTTTATCTATACTCACTCCCCTTGTAAAAGCTATATAGGCATGGCCCATGTTGAGCTTTACATAGCATTGTGCACTAGTAAGCCCTTCATCTAGAGTATGTCTAGATCACCATCTAAGCTCAAAATTGGGAGCGCATAGGTGGAAATCACTATTGTTGTTACTGCATTACACTTGGCAATCTAAGAATTTGAGTTCTCTTAGGTTAGAGAGAGACATTGGTAGCATGACTTCTCTCATTGATCATCTTACATCTTAGATGATCTCACTAGAGACACATGTTATCTCTTTCCTACCTAGGAAGGAAAGAAAGATGCCTACTCTTCTTATAGTTGATATGGCTAGGAAGGATGTTCCTTTTCCTAGTAAGCATAAAGGAGAGACTTATAGGGAAGCTCCCGTCTTGAAAAACCTTAAACCACCTATTTTGGGGGGGGGGGGGGGGATGACCATGAGAGAAATAAGGATGCGATCTACACTTTTCTACAAAAGTGGAATGACTTGCATCAAGTGGAATGACTTGCATCAAGTGGAATGACTTGCATCAAGTGGAATGACCTCCATCAACTCAAGGGCACCCCCACCTGAGTATCATGTGCTAGAAGTGTGTCTCTCACTTGGCTCGCATGCTTATAAGTAGTGGATGAGTCTAAAGGAGGTGGATTCCATCCCTATGGAATATGGCACAATTTTTGAAATTCTTTTCTTGAAAGAGTTTCTTCCCGAGAATGAGGAAGAGAGGAACTAGGATTAATGGGATAGGATCACTCAAAGAGGAAGGCCCTTGTCAGTCTACATATCACTTTATAGGGAGATCATACTGAAACTTAGGGGATTGTACAATTTTCAGAAAACGAGAGGGTGTGTTAGGAGCTTAGACAAAGCCATCAAGAGAGAGGTAAGAAGGAATACACCTAAGATGTTTGAGGAGGCAATCAAGTACACTCAGATATTTGAGGATCATAATTGTCGTCAATACACTCCTATGGAGACGGATCAACACCACAAACCTCTTAGTACGACCAAGTTCAAGAAAAAGGTATCAATGGGAAAAAACAAAATCTTTATCAAGAAACAAAGATCACAAGGGCCTAGATTACCTACTAAGTAGTTTGAGAGGGCCAAGAGAGAAACCCTATGTTTTAGGTGTTTGTCTCCTAGCCATGCACAATGGAATTGCCCACTCGGGAAGGGGGAAGAAAAGAAGAAAGGACCAGAGACTAGTAGTATGGCCCCTGATAAGGGCGAAAAGGGGGTCCATTTCTACACTTAGTATTGAATTTGTGTTGTGTTTCTAAGACCCATCTTCTTCCATTGTAAGAAAAAATCAATTTTAGACATCATGGAATAGTCAATAGCCATGTTTGAAAACAATGATGTGTTTTGCGTGGTGTTTGTTGAGAATAAATTGGATGGTTCCAATTACCTACTATGGCCATATATGATGCAACATGTATTTCTTGTTAATAGATTGTAGATCATTGTGCATAGAAATACATCCTATCACAATGTAGTTGATGGAGATGGAGTTAAGGACACTACATGTTTGATTTCTTGCGCAGTTCCTATTTTGAATCCTCTTGCAACTCCAATTTTGGATATGCCAAGTACACCACCAATGCCCTCGGCCACTATAGAGAAACTTCGATGGGATGGTAGAGGTTCATGCATACATGCCTTGATTGCTTTATCTATTAATCATGCCATTATCCCTCATACAAGAAAGATAGTAAAAAATTATTGAGATACTCTTTCCACACTATGATTATGAAAGAAAACTTTGAATAGTAGAACTCTAATGACGAATGAAAAGAGTAAAGGAATCCATCGTCAACTCATAGTGGCACATAGCCCTCAACAGAATGGTGTTGCAGAGCATCGAAATCAAACCATCATGGAGATGGCAAGGTGCATGTGGAAGGGAAAGGGTTTGCCTAATCAATTTTGGGCAGAGGCTATCAATACTGCTATCTACATCTTGAATCAAAGCTATGCCAAGGCACTTGATGGAAATTCTCCATAAGAGGCCTACACTAGTAAAAAGCCATCTATTTCCCTGTTGGAAACAATGTCTCAATTGAGTCCACAAATCTCAATTGAATGGCCATATAATTTGAACTTTGAAGATTCTCTTCAGAGTGAGAGGATTTGTACAACATAATAGGTAATATTATTATGTTTTATCCACATGAAAAAGTGGGTAGCAGCGTGGATAAGGAAGGAGTTTTACAAAGGGGCCACCTGGGTACAAAACCCACGGGCGACAGTGAACAACAAATGACATTATTTTTGCTTTACTTTTCCAAAAGCCAACGTAAAACAGTGCAAAGTTCACGTGCTCCGATAGCTTTTGGCGATCGTAAGTTTCTAGCGATGGCTTTTGTTTTATTGCTTTTCATTGGAGTACACAAACTATATAAAGAGAGCCTTGGCTCATTATGTATCATCACTCATCAAGCAATCCTCTCAAGGAGATCAAGGAGGAGTCTCACACACTTGGAGGAGGTGATCACCCAAAGATCTCAAGCTAGAGTTTTGAGATTCTGAAGCTTTGGAGGTAAAGATTTGGTGAAGGACAGGCTACTCTATTGGAGCAAGAAGTCTTCTACAAGGTGGTGGTAACTATCTTTTGTGAGTTAACCTTATATTTTGTTTTTAGGGTTTCTCTACCCTAATCTCAAAATTAGGGTTGGTTGATTTACAATTTTGTTACACTATTTTGTGAGAATAAGGTTAGCTTCGTTGATCATCTTCTTGGATATTCTTCCATTAGTGAGTGCACCACCTTATATGGTTGAGTAGTACTCCCATGTTGTAATTTGGACATCTATTTTTTAGTGAGTAAGCTTTGGCTTACATTCTCTATCCTTATCTCAAGATCTCTTTCATTCTATCTCTCACTTATCATCTTAATTAATTAAGTGTGTATGCTCAAAAGGTTTTAGTATTGGAACGATCCTAGGGCCCCAAATTCCAACACTTGGTATCAGAGCATAATTGGCATACACGCTTAGTTAAGATGAGTGAGATTAGAATTGAGATTGAAGACAAGTTGGATGGATCTTCTAATTATCCCATGTGGAGTTTCATGATGATGAATATTTTAGTGACAAAGGATTATGGAGTATTATCAATGGATCCTTAACAAGACCCAGACGAGAAGGCGAAGAAGGGGCTATAGCAGCTTCAAGAGGTACTCGAATTACTAATACAGAACCAACTGAAGAAGAGGTAACCACTTCGACATCGAGAGTCACAGGTAGGTCTTTACCTATAGTTCCTCCTACTGAAGATCAGGCAAGGTGGGATGCTAGAGATGCTTTAGCACTTTCATTCATAGCAATGAGTGTTAAAAAGCATATTCTACCACATATCAGATCTTGTAGAAGTTCTAGACAAGCTTGGTTGAAACTTGAGAATCTTTTTCAAAGCAAAAATCTTGCTAGGAAAGCTCACTTGAGGAGAAAACTAGCAAATTCAAGGATGAAAGCTGCTGAGTCAATTCAAGCCCACATTACGAGACTCGTTGACTTGAGAGATCAACTTCAAAATGTAGGAGTCAAGATATTAGATGAAGAAATGGTAAATCAGCTGAAGATCAGTTGAAGGGAATGGAAGAGAATGAAGAAGCACTTTCATCTTCATCAAAGGGTAAAAAGAAGAAGAAGGATAAGAAGGAAAAGCAATCCAAGAAGGAAAGTAGGTCCCTCTCACCTTCTACTTCAGATTCTGTTTCTACTACATCTAAAGAGAAGTCTACTAAGAAGAAGGAAGTAATATGTTTTTACTGCAAGAAACCTGGACATTTAAAAGCAACATGTTATAAAAGGATTGTAGTAGAAAAGAAAAAAGCATCAGGTAATGTTGCAAAAGATGATAAAAAAGGGAAATCTCAAGGTGATTCTTATGCATGTATCACCATTGAGGAAGTAGCTTTTGATGAGGCAGCTTTACAAGTTCTTTCAGCAAGTCCTTGGATATTTGAATCAGGTGCTACAAAGCATATGACATGTTGCAGAGATGTATTTTCTTCACTTTCCTATTCTTCAGGTAGAAGAGTTACTATTGCAGATGGCAATGATTTGGATGTTGTGGGAATAGGTAGTAACCCTAAAGTCAAGAGAAGGTGGTAATTTTCAGATTTCAGATGTTCTATATGTCCCTGAAATGAAGAAGAATCTGCTATCTATATCTGCATTTTTAGGTGATGGTTTTAAAGTTGTATTTGAGAGAGATCTTTTTAAGATCTTATCACACAAAGACGACAAGTGTATTTTACAAGCTGAGCATAGAGGAGGGATCTTTGTTTTGTCAAAAATCATATGCGGTCAAATCTTCGTCACCAATGGAAGATATGAAGCTATGGCATGAGAGATTTGGACATATTAGTTTTGGAGCTCTCAAGAGTATCAAAGACAGAGGTATGCTTGAGAGTTTACCCTCATTCAAGCTACCAGATGATTTAGATATATGTGAAGGTTGTCTTCAAGGTAAGATGCATAAACTACATTTCGAGAAACATGGTCATATTATAGCTACCAAGAAATTGCAGATTATTCATTCAAATGTGAATGGACCTATGAGAGCATACTCTATTCAGGGCTTCAGTTATTTTGTTCTATTCCTTGATGATTTTACGAGATACTCATGGATCTATGGTCTTAAGTTGAAGTCAGAAGTCTTTCCTATGTTCAAGAAGTTTGTAGCTATGGTTGAAAATGAAATTCAGGAAACTATCCAAATTCTCAGAAGTGATAGAGGTGGAGAATAGTTATCAAAAGAGTTCCAGACATTTCTTGATGAGAAAGGTATTACTCAACACCTTACTATTGCTTATACTCCTCAGGAGAATGGTGTTGCAAAAAGAAAGAATAGAGTACTTGTTGAAATGATGCGGAGCATGATGGCATCCAAGAAGCTTTCATCGAAATTCTGGTTTGATGTAGTACATACAACTAATCACATTTTGAACAGGTCATCTACAAAATCTTTAAAGGTAATCACATCTTATGAAGCTTATTATGGTAGAAAACCTAATGTGAGTTACTTCAGAGTGTTTGGATCACTTTCTTATGTACATGTTGAGAAAAAGGACCGAGGAAAACTAGATGTAAAGGCAAAGAAAGTTGTTTTCATTGGATATCCTGTTGAGAGTAAAGGATACAGGTTTTATGTTCCAGAGACAGGTGAAGTTATTATTTCACGTAATGCTTATATTGCTGAAAATAAGGTTTATTCCAGAGGTCATTAGTGAAAATGACTATGGATTTTTTAGAAAGATTATGGATGTGCATATTCAGCCATATTAGGAGGGAATTAAAATTCCTAGGATTCAGGAAAAAGTTGAAGAAAGAGGAATTTCACAACCTTCTACAGAGTCAGTTCCACAAGAGACTTTGATTCCAGAAATGGAAGAAGTTAGAGTTCCAGAAAGTCCTAGTACCTCGACAGGACAAGTTCCAGAACCTGTGGAAGCTGAAAGTTCAAAAAGAGTTTCACCACTATTTAAGGATACACCTACGTGGTTATATCAAACTTGGAAAGATAGTGGTATAAAGACTTTTACAGGAAGAACAAGGAGTTAGACTAGACAACACAAGATCATATAAGAACAAGAATTCAGACTAGACAACAACAACAAAAAGATCATGTAAGTTTTGCTGAAGACTTTGAGATTCATGATATTTGGCTTTTATGACTGTTGAAGATGAACATGCATCTGTTAAAGATGCACTTAACATTCCTATTTGGAGAAAAACTATGCAAGAAGAGATTGATTCTATTCATAAGAATAAAACTTGGCAGCTATGTGAGTTACCAGAGGGAAAGAAAGCTAAAAAATTGGATCTTCAAAATCAAAAGGAAAGTAGATGGTACTATTGATAGGTACAAAGCAAGATTGGTTGTCAAAGGATATGCACAACAAAAAGGTATTGATTATGATGAGACATTTGCTCCTACGTCTAGGATGACTGTTATTAGGTTAATACTTGCTTTAGCAGCACATTTTGGTTGGCATATATATCAACTTGACATAAAAACTACTTTTCTAAATGGTGATTTACATGAGGATGTGTATATTTAGCAGCCAGAAGGTTTTGAAGAGACAGGTAAAGAACACTTAGTGTGTAAGCTTATAAAAGCTTTATATGGATTGAAGAAGGCACCTAGAGCATGGTATGAAAAGATACATACATATCTTTTGTCCATTGATTTCCAAACTCAGATGCAGTTCTAAGTCTTTATGTCAAAGCTGAAACAGGCATGATGATTATAGCAATCATTTATGTGGATGATATTATAGTCACAGGTCCCAGAGATGAAGACTTGCAAATGTTCAAAGAGCAATTGAAGCAAACAAAATGATTTAGGCATTTTTCATTATTACCTTGGGATTCAATTTCTGTTTCGAGATGAGTGTATCTAAATGACACAACAGAAGTACATTGATAAACTTTTGGAGAGGTTTCGGATGGCTGATTCTAAACCTATGCAAACACCTATGGATCAGAATGCATCTTTACAGATGGTAGCAGATGCAGAGTCATTTGATGCTACTTTATATAGTCAAGCAGTTGGTTGCTGAAATATCTATGTAATACACGTCCTAATATACAGTTTGCAGTTTCTCAAGTATCAAGGTTCATGTAGAATCCGATAGTGTTACATTGGAAAGTAGTAAAGCGGATCTTTCAATATTTGAAGGGAACTTCAAATTGTGCTATGGTATTTTCGAAATCTACACATTTGTTACTAAAAGGATTTTCAGATTCTGATTGGACAGGTGATACAGACACAAGAACTACTAGTGGATTTTATTTTTATCTTAGAGATTGTCTTATCTCATGGCTTTTGAAGAGACAACCCACTATTGCCACTTCATCGTGTTAAGCTGAATATCATGCAGCATTTACAACTACTCTAGAGTCAGTTTCGTTGCAAAAGATTTTCAGTTATCTTGATGTGAGAGTACATGAACCCATTCAGATATTTTCAGATAGCCATAGTGCTATAGCTATAGCTAAGAATCTAGTGCATCATGCAAGGAAAAAGCATAGAGGTACACTACCACTATATTCGAGAGCAGATAGCTAAGAAGCACATTGAGTTGGTTTATGTTCCTTCTAGTGAGAATGTTGCAGATATATTTACCAAAGCATTGACTAGAGATAGTCATGAAAAGATTTGCAAGTTTTTGAACCTTGTCCCATTGTGACATTGAAGGGGAGATTGTTGGAAACAATGTCTCAATTGAGTCCACAAATCTCATTTGAATGGCCATAAAATTTGAACTTTGAAGATTCTCTTCAGAGTGAGAGCGTTGGTACAACATAATAGGCAATATTTTCATGTGTTATCCTCATGAAAAAGTGGGTAGCAGCGTGGATAAGAAAGAAGTCTTCAAACGGGGCCACCCGGGTTCAAAACCCAGGGGTGGTAGCGGATAGCAAACGACATTATTTTTGCTTTACTTTTCCAAAAGCCAATGTACAACGGCGCAAAGCTCATGGACTCCGATAGCTTTTGGCGATCGTAAGTTTGTAGCGATGGCTTTGTTTTATTGCTTTTCATTGGAGTACACAAAGTATATAAAGAGAGTAATCATCAAGCAATTCTCTCAAGGAGATCAAGGAGGAGTCTCACACACTTGGAGGAGGCGATCACTCAAAGATCTCAAGCTAGAGTTTGAAGATTCTGAAGCTTTGGAGGTGAAGATTTGGTGAGGGAGAGGCTACTCTCTTGGAGCAAGAAGTCTTCTACAAGGTGGTGGTAACTATCTTTTGTGAGTTAACCTTATATTTTGTTTTTAGGGTTTCTCGACCCTAATCTCAAAATTAGGGTTGGTTGATTTACAATTTTGTTACACTATTTTGTGAGAATAAGGTTAGCTTTGTTGCTCATTCACTTCACACACTCAGATTATTTCAACATAATCTAAATTTTGTATCATCATCTTCTTGGATATTCTTCCATTCGTGAGTGCACCACTTTATATGGTTGATTAGTACTCCCATGTTGCAATTTGGACATCTATTTTTTAGTGAGTAAGCTTTGGGTTACGTTCTCTATCCTTGTCTCAAGATCTCTTTCATCCTATCTCTCACTTATCATCTTAATTAATTAAGTGTGTATGCTCAAAAGGTTTTAATATTGGAACGATCCTGGGGCCCCAAATTCCAACATTCCCATTTCAAAGTATTTGGAAGTGAATGTTATGTACATGTTCCAAATAGGGAGACAAACAAAATTCAACCAAAAAGCATCAAATGTATCTTCCTAAGGTACAATGAAGATAAGAAGGCTTATAAGCTTTATGAGCCTTAGGCTAAGTGCATCCATGAGGATCCTGATCCTATGGAATGCACTGATTTAGTATCATCTTTGGCTCTATGGATGGGATTCCATTGGATGGGGGGTACATCTCTATGAGATTAAATTTGGTCGTGCCACCTACGTGTTGCAAGTACAAGGAATTGGTTCCCCAATCATGTACCACTTGCAACTGTCACATAAATGGCCTTCCCAGAATCATCTCATAGGCATAATTCTTGCTAAAGTCACGTATGGAAAAAGTATGCTCGAACTCAACACCACATGTAGTGAGAGTTATTCCTTCTAGTAGTCCCAAGGGTCTCTCAATGTGACCATTGGCCATCTGCAATTTCATTCTCGTTGGCCTGAGTGCTGGCTTGCCCTAATGCTTCCATAGGGAAGTGGTAGCAATAGCAACTCCTGCACCTGAATCCAAAATTGCCTTGGTTGTGTATCCTTGATGAGTGATAGGGAGATAGGTGTTTCCTTCTTCTCCTTTGCTCATGTCTCCTATTTTGTCCAAGGGTATTTATGGCACTGTTCTATGAGATCCTACCTGGGAACGAGGTTTTGCTACTCCTGGTACTTGATTTGCTACATGTTTACACAATTTTGGCCTAACCTTGAGTAGCTCTTCTAAAGTGAGATTGCACTACACTTTAGTGTTTTTCACTACCTCTGTGTTCCTAGGTATCACCGAGTCTTAGTTTCTTACCATGACCGTGGATGCTCTCATACAAGTAGACTTAGCTTCCGATGGGCCAATGAAATGAGGTAGTTCCTGTATGGAATTAGAATCAAGACTAATCTCTCATGAGATTGGGTACTCTCTTGTTCACCATAAATAGAAGGAATGTCTTGTGGGAATTGATCATGTAAGTCATCCACAAGTTCAATGGGAGGAGGAACTTCACTCTCTTTGGCCCATTTCTCTTCTTGAATCTCTCCTAGGAATTCTGGTGAGTACTGATTCATAGAAGAAGATGTTTCTGGTTCTGTGGAGTTAGGCACATAAGCTTCCTGGGCAGGAAGGCTTATCCTTTCACTTGCCTTGCTCTTATTTTGAGAGACGGGGTCCTTTTCTGATTGTGCAATTAGCCTCTCCAAACTTTCTAGCAGTCCATCAAAGTGCAACTACGTCTTTGTTGAACTAGAGAAGTTAAAGAGGCGACTGGCTTCAAACATGGTTTGAGCCAATTCCACCATCTTAGCACAAATTTTAGTTCGTTCAAGCTCTAGTTCCGCTCTAGGGTAACACTTTTCATGATCCGTTACGTTTGGCCCTTCTTGGATTCTGGCCTGATATGCTTTAAGCATCATGTTTAGGTCCTCGGGAGTGGGATCGGCTAAGACTGATCCTACTCTAGGGGGTGATGGGGTTGTATGAGGCCGGTTGGAAGGTGGTGGATTGGATGGAGATGGGAATGGTGGTGGTCTATCAACATGAGTAGAGTCAAAACTATGATCACTAGGGTCACTTGCAGAGAGCAATGGTGTTACTGGCATTATGGCTCTATCCAGATTCTCTTCTACAACTGCATACTTTACTGGAATCACATTGGCTGGGGTTGGAGGTTGTTGAGCTAACACAGGCTGAGGCCTTTGTTGGGCCTGATATTGCGATTGGTAGGGTTGCTGAGGCCTAGCATACTGCTGTGATGGGTACTGGTTCTGGTATCTTCCTTGTTGAGGGTATGGTTGTGGGTACATTTTCCTAACTGCTTGCTTATTGTATGGGCAATCTTGTGCGGCATGATTAGTGTATCTTCGTTCTATGGTGCAGTACTCGCTACTAGGATTCACTTGGGGTTGAGCCATAATGGGACATACATTCGCCATATGGTCACCTCCACAAGTATAACATCTTTTCACTAGGGCAAACCTTGGTATTTGTTTACTCGATACTCCTAATTTCTGAGCTACCTTCTCAGCGAGGTCCTCAATAGATGTGGATTGCGTGGAAGTGAGGTTAGTAGAACTATCTGAATCTTTGTAGATTTTTGAAAGTTATAATTCCTCCCCTAGGTTATCCTCAATGTTGATGCACATACGTACACATTCTTCTATGGTCCTAGGGTCCTTCAAGTACACATATGATCTCAATTTGGTACTTAGCAGTCCATCTAAGAATAAAGCCACTTGTTTGGCTGGTGTGGGTAACTCAGGAACCGGACATCTCTCTAGATATTGCCTAAATCTTATTCCTGTGAGTCTCACGGTCTCTTGAGGTGTCTGCTTGAAGCTGTGAATCAGTGAGGAAGTATTATGCCTTATGCCACTCTTAGAGAATTCAATAATGAAAGCCTCTAGAAGTTGGTCTATGTTCCTGAACTGTCTCTCATGTAGTGGTTGAAACCATGTAAGGGCTGTGTTTCTAAGGGTTAGACCAAAAGCATTGTACTGCATGAATAGGTCCTCAACTTGTTCAGCTCTCAAGACTTGCCTAAACTTGGCCACATGATCATATGGGTCTCCTGTGCCATCAAAGTAATTCTTCATGGACTTAACCAGCTGGGTTGGCCGCAAGGTTCTAGTGTGTTCCCTAGGCCTTGGCAAAGGAAAATCATCAACATTTCTTTGGTTTCTAGGGGCTCTAGCTCTCTCAGCTTCCACTCTATTCGTCTCTGTTCTCATCCTTTCTCTTCCTAAGGGGTTGGCAAGACTTACCTCTCGCCTGTCTCTACTTCTGTCCCTTTGAGCTCCATGAGCTTGGGATGTTCCAACTCCTTGGTGGCCATAAGAGACATTAGATCTTGGTTGGGGAAAAATAAATTCACCCTTCCAAGTGTAGGCATGCCTACCATGCTCTGTGACCACAAAGATCCTCTCTGAAGTATTGTCTAAATATATCACTTTGCTTGGGTTATCAGGATCTTTGAACTCATAGATTGTGATCATTCTTACCTCATTCGGCTGATCAGGCTTATATCTCCAAAAGGCTTCATCGGTCTCTCGGTTTAAGAGCAGATCTATGCTCTTATTGTCCTAGGGAACCCACTGTGGTGTGATATTTCTAGTGAGAACTGATTTGCCTCGAGGGGTTTTAGGCTCTCCACCTATGTTTCCTTGCTTTAGGTCTCCTATGTCCGTTTCTGGGATCACATTACCAAATTCATGTCCTATCTGGGTAGGTGGTGACCACATACATGGTCCCTTCTTTGTCCAGGTATGCACCATTTTCAAACTTGACTGCTGGATTTTCGACTCCTATGGGTTGGTCAGGGTTTTTAATTTGGACCACGGCTCTTCTTAGGCCTTCCTCATAGATGCAAGCACCTAATCGGTTGGTCCTAAGGTATTCTAGTTGATTCTTGTAGGGACCTTCAACCTTTTGCAAGTATGCCACACCTGAACTTCTTATTAGTCTCTCCACACCTTGAGACATCTTTGATTCGCTCGTTTCAGAGCTAGGGTAGTGTGAATAATTGCTCAACTGCAGGGCCCAAGACCTAGCAGTGTGATTGAAACTAGCCTCTGAAGACCTAAGGCTTTGTCTATCTCTCTTTGGTGTTGTCCTGATCTAAATGCTTGATTGAAAAACCCTAATTTTTATCCCAAGTACAGCCTCGTTGCAGATCAATTTGTATCAATCACTTGGTTCCTTTTTAGTTGATTATCGTGTTTACGCTCTTGTCTGTATCATGTCCTCAGGAATATTTAGGTGATTTTCCACACTTTAAGTTGATCGCACCACATTAAATTCTTTTCCTTTAAAGTTATCCATCACAAAGAGATTATGCTTCAGCTTGAACTTGAGTGCTTAGGTAGTCTTCAACTTGATACGTGCCTATCGTCACCCTGAATTACTTCTAGCACTACTCGCACTTGGCCTAAGCTAGGAATTGACAGAGGGAGTTGAGGATATTGCAACCTTACTTGCTGATCCCTTGCTCTCTAGTGCTCAAGAACCCCGTTCTCAAGCTTGCAGAATGCCCTTGCTTTGGATGCCCTCTAGTGCTCTCAATGGACCTGTAAAAGTCCAAAAGTTAGCTCAAGACTTAAATTCAAATGACACAATAGACCATTTCCATTCATCTAATTCACTGACCAAATTGCCCTTTGCCTTTATGGAGAACAATCCTAAGGACCCCTCAATTTTCTTACCCCGTGGTATGGTCAACTTCAAAATACCCTAGCTATAAGTCCCCGTATTATTAGTTTTACAAAAACCAGTGGACGTTTGAGTGGGATTCGAAACGAGCTTTCCAATGATCCTAAGATCACTCCGAACAGATTTCGTATGAGGAAGTTATGACAGTTCAGGGTTCTAGGGTTAAAACAGGCTATCAGACAAACATGATTTTTCTCCAATTACTAATGTAGGGACCTCACAAAGTGCTAATCTTTTGATAAATATGCCCAAATTTACCCCCAAAATTTGGAATAAAAACCCTATAAATTTAGCCGAAAAAGTCTATCAATCGTGATCGACAGAATCGCGATTGACAGAGGTGTCCATCGGGCCTATCAGTCACGATCAACACGTCAGTCATGATTGATGGTGTCAATCACAATCGACAGAGTCAGTCGTGGGGTCTGTCAACTGTGATTGATGGTGTCAATCGTGATCGACACTTTTTCTGCAATTTTTGTCGTAATTTCAGTCAATCGGGGTTCTATCCGTTGCGAGGGACATGTGTATGCGTGAATTCTAGATTCAATCGTGAAATTTCAGTCGATCGTAATCGACATTGTCAATCACGATTGACTGAATCCTATGTGGCAATCCATCATGGTCTGTCGGTCGCGATTGACAGACTCTATCGGTCGCGATTGACAGACTCTATCGGTCGTGATTGACAGAGGCAGTCAATCATGGCTATCGATCACGATTGACAGTGTCGGTTGTGATTGATAGAGAAACACAGAATTTTTTAGTTTTAATTAGTGATTTGGAATGTGCTCATCATGTGTGTTGTGGTGGTGCACTTTGTTTTACCAAAGAAGTGTTTTTTTTGTCAATCACGATTGACAGAGGCCAACACCTTGGAGACTATTCAGAGCTTTCTGTACCTGTGCGGCCTGCTGGAGATGATGATACAGCCAAAACCTGCAAGAACACTAAAAAAACATGCAAAAATAGCGCACACAAATCGCTCTTGCTCTCTCTCACAAGTGAAATGAGGGAAATGGAAGGGGGAAGGTGATATGACCAAAAAACTGAAATTTTCGCGATGATGGAGATGGAGGTGGGAGATGGTGAGGATGATGGTAAAGTAAGAAAGAGAAAAATAAGGGAAAGTAAAGAAATTACCTACAACACTAATGCCACAACTCTACGTCTTACCATCACACGCTCGTCCTCAAAGCTCGATCCCCGGCAACGGCGCCAAAATTTGGTGTAGCTCAGTGATGAGTAGCACCTCCTTTAATGTCAATTCGGGAAGACATGAGGATGGTATGAAGACCTCGAACAAGTGATGGCACAAGTGTGTGAGTGAGAAGCACACGAACATGCACACACATACACACATGCGCACACACAAGGTAAGACAAAGAGAGAAACAATGGAGTTCTTTAGATTACTCAAAAAGTCTCATACAAGTTCAAATCCACCACAAGCTACCATAAAAAATGAGCTCTCTAGCTCTTTTTATAGTTTTTGACTAGCTTTTGTCCTGTCTAGACCTAGTGTCTGGCCTAGTTAAAAATTAGGTTCCTACGCTAATTTGGAGGCTCAAACAAGTTCATAAAATTATGAAAATTGGTACATAAATACTACTAATACTCATCAAGCTCGAGGACTCCTCGGCTTGCACAAAATGGAGTAGGAATAATCAAAAAGTGGTATTTACAATGGTTTGAAGTGACTAAGATCACTATTTGGAAAGTATTTCTTCATGAAAATTTATAGGGCCTATTTGCTAGATCTACGTTGATTGCTTTGCCTACTTGGCCCTTCTCTTTGCTCTAATTCTCTTCGCTGGCATCCTTGTCTCGTAAGTTCTTGACTTCCCTGACCACTGCCAACAATTACCTACTAAGTAGTTTGAGAGGGTCAAGAGAGAAAACCTATGTTTTAGGTGTTTGTCTCCTAGCCATGCACAATGCAACTGTCCACTTGGGAAGGCGGAAGAAAAGAAGAAAGGACTAGAGAGTAGTACGGCCCCTGGTAAGGGCAAAATGGTGATCCACTTCTACACTTAGTAATTGAATTTGTGCTGTGTTTCTAAGACCCATCTTCTTCCATTGAGAAAAAATCAATTTTAGACATCAAGGAATAGTGAATAGCCATGTTTGAAGACAATGACGTGTTTCACGTGGTATTTGTTGAGAATAAGTTGGATGGTTGCAATTACCTACTATGGCCATATATGATGCGACATGTATTGCTTGTTAATAGATTGTAGAGCATTGTACAAGTTCATTTTACAAGTTATCAAAATACATCCTATCACAATGTAGTTGATGGAGATGGAGTTGAGGACACTACAGGTTTGATTTCTTGTGCAGTTCCTATTTTGAATCCTCTTGCAACTCCAATTTTGGATATGCAAGTACACCACCGGATGAAGAGAGATGCACCTACATAGGTAAAGATGTATCCATACAAGAGGAATTAGAGCTCATAGAATTGTTATGAGAGTATATAAAAGGCTTTGATTGGACCTACAAGGACTTGAAAGGAGTTGATCTTGGGATATGTTTGCATAGGATTCCTATGACTCCTGATGCTATGCCTTCTAAACAAAGACGTTATACTTATAATGATGTATATTCAGCCAAAAGTAAAGAGGAGATAAATAAATTGCTAGCAGCTTGATTCATTTATGAGATTAAACACACTAAATGGCAGTAAAGAAGTTTAGACATTACCTACTAACCAAAAAATTCAAATTATTTATTGATCACCAAGCTCTAAGGGTCTTTTTTCAATAAACCTTGCAATACAGGAGGGCTAATTAGATGTTTTCTATTACTTACGGAATTTGACTATGAGGTAGTGTTCAAGAAGGGTAAAGCACATGTTAGGGTGGACCCCTTATGTAGGATGACTCACAGAGAACCACCGATATGAGTAGCAGAAGAGGTACTAGACACCTACCTATTTAAACTAGAAGTATGTTCTAGATGGGTGGAAGAATTAGTGCTTATACTCACACATGGACCTCATCATAGGATCAATGCTATCCACGACAAGGAACTTTGGAAAATAAGAAACCTCCACATTGTGGCAAGCGGCTTATATTTCAAGGATTCAAATGGAATGCTCTCAAGATGTGTCGAAGATGAAGAACAGAAAAATTTAATCAAACAAGCTCACGAGAGTAAATGGAAAACACATAAAGACATAAGTGGAACAACACAATAATTTAAAAGATTAGGAGTGTATTGATTACACACTTTTCTCACCACATACCTCTCCAAAGGTCCAAAATGGAAGAGAAAACTGAAGTTGAAAGGTGAGCTACAACATTTCCATTAAGATCTCTCAATTCAATAAGGAAAAAGTATACAAAGGGGACATTGAGTTTTATACTAAAATGGGTGGCCCTATGCAAAAAAAAATGGCCAACAGAGTAAAAAAATATTATACACCACTTGTAGGGCCATTCTAACTAGTTTATTGAGCTACCTAATCTATCCAACATTGGTGGAGATACATTGGACAATTTTCCCATGCTCTTGCATATAATAAAATTAATATAACAAATAAAATTCGGTTTCATCTTAAAAAGAAACAGTTACAAAAATATGGATTGATCTCTTTTTTTTCTGCACTACATCATCTTTATTATTTATCTTCACCTCCCTCATGTCTTACTTTCATCTTTGAATTCTCTGTATCTTGTGGAATATGCATGTAGCACTTCCTCAATCCTAGATGTTTTCATCCTCGATAATGCATCTGAGGGCATTGTGAATCATATGCCTTGAGGAGCTTCTCATATCTTCCTTGTACATCATTAAGTTGAGTTAGCAAACTACATGAATGAAGCATCCTTGGTTGGGTTCTCTGTTGATATATTTAGGTAGTGATGTGTGTGAACACACTAGGATCACCGGGGCACTTTTTTCCCTCTTTAGGAGGTTTTTTCCCCCGGCTTGTATATACGCCTATTGCCCTAATGGGCTACTTATCTTTTGTACATTCTCTAGTAATACATTTAGTATTGTGTGTTGCGCTCAAGCTTCTTCTTCTTCCTTGTGCTATTCACGTGCTTCCGCAGACATCTAACTCCAACAATTGGTATCAGAGCGGGTCGTCACTTCATCTAGGGCGCCGTCGACACTCCTCCGTTTGCAATCTTAGATTCCCATCGAATTTGGTGAGCATACTCAGGGTGTTTCCGAGATCAAAACTGCTTCGCTTTGTAGTGCCAAAATCACGGTCTGAGCTCGTTTCGGCCTCTGAACGCACTATCACAGCGCTTGTGTAGGCTATTTCATCTTTTTGTGCCAAAGGTATATACCAGTTTCTGTTCGCCAGTATAAGCGTCTCAAAGTCTACTACAGGTCTAGCAGAATTTGTCTGGGCAGTTCTGTTCAATTTTTTGAGATACAGTCAATTTTCTGCATCAAGGTATTTAGTCACTGGCCATGGCTGAAAGCAGTGATGTATTTCGTATATTGGCTGTTGAGGATAAGTTGGATGGTACCAACTACCCATTATGGGCTTATATGATGCGACATGTATTGGTTGCAAAAGGATTGTGGAACATTGTGCAGGGTGTTGAAAGACGTCCTGTTACACCTATAACAACATGTACTGCAAATATAGGTGCTAGAGCTGATGAAGATGGTATCAAAGGTGATATTGTGCAGATTCCTGTTCGTGCTGCTGTTTCTGTTGCACCTACTGCAGAGCAGATTCGTTGGGATGGCAGAGATGCCCAGGCACATGCATTGATAGCTTTGTCTGTCAAACGTGCCATTATTCCTCATATTCGCTCTTGTAGAACAGCTAAGGATGCTTGGGATACACTTACCACATTGTACCAAGCTAGGAATGAGGCTCGTGTTGCTTACCTTCGAAAACAGTTGGAGAGTGAGCACATCAATGAAGGTGATTCTATGGGCAGTTTCCTAACAAAGATCAAAGAAATAAAGGAACAATTGATTTATGCTGATGAGGTTATACCAGATAGCTCACTTGTGCAGACCGTTCTAAATGGTCTTCCTGATTCATATCAGAGTTTTGCTTCTACTCTTCGGTTGATGATGAAGGGCAATCCAAATGCCTTGTCATTTGAGGAGTTAGTCTCTGTTCTGTTGCAGGAAGACCAGTCTAGGCAGAATAGGTCTATTATGCATGTTGGAGATCGAGCCTTCCTGGCTAGTCAGAAGGGCAAAGGAAAATGGAGTTCTTCTACTAGTAAGCAGAAATCTGCAAATGCTGCACATTCGAAGAACCAAGACAAAGATGAGAAAAAATCAGAAAAGCAGAAATTGTTTTGTAAGTACTGTAAAGGGAATGATCATATCATAAAGAACTATCCAAAACTGGCTGCAAAAGAGGCAAAGAAGAAAGAGGCTAGAATGGTTGTTGTAGAAGCCTCTACACCAAAAACGGAGTCTTCTAATCTTGTGTAGAAGAAGAATGGGCATTCACTATTGTTTGCAGTCTTGACCCATCTTCTCATGAGCAGTGCATGTCCGTAGTAGACTCAAATGTTTGGTACTTTGACAGTGGGGCGACCAAACATATTACCTCACAGCACAGTTTCTTCTCTTCACTCGAGCCTGCCCTCACAGGGAATACTGTTACATGCGCCAACAACTCCTCTTATCCTGTTATGGGAGTTGGTAAGATCATTTTGACTACCGTTGATGGTAGTTCTTTCACTTTGTCAGATGCTTTATTTGTGCAGGGATCAAGAAGAATCTATTATCAGATTCTGCATGAGCCAAGATTGGCTTGATTGTGACATTTGTTGATGACAGATGTACAGTTCATGATCTATCAAATGGCGATGTTATTATTGCTTCTGGCATTTTATGTCGTGGGCTGTATAAGCTCATAGACTATGAAAGATCTCAAAATGACTTGGCATGTGCAGTAAATGATTCTCAGGCTATGTCAGATGCAAAGCTTTGGCATGCACGCTTTGGTCATCTGAATTTTGCTAGTTTGCTATGCCTGCAGAAATCTAAAATGGTGTCGTCTTTGCCCAAACTTGAGGCACCTGGAAAACATGTTTGTGAAGGCTGTATTTTGTGCAAAATGCAGCGTTCCTCCTTTCCAAAAGATGGTTTAGTTTGGGCTACACAAAAATTGCAGCTTGTACATAGTGATGTCTGTGGTCCTATGTAGACACCCTCTTTTGGAAATTACCTTTACTTCGTGACTTTCATTGATGATTTTGCCAGGCATGCATGGGTATATCCACTCAAAGCAAAGTCCGAAGTGTTCATGCGCTTTAAACAGTTTTTGGTTTTGGCTCAAAATCTGTCAGCATGTAAAATGGGAACCCTTTATTCTGATCGAGGGGGGGAATATATGTCTTCTGATTTTAATGCATTTCTGGCTGAACATGGGATAAAACACTAGTGTACAGTGCGGTATACACCTCGATAGAATGGAGTTGCTGAATGAAGAACATATCACTCATGGAGATGGCGAGTTGCATGGTCAAGAGTCAGGCTTTACCACATAGTTTCTAGCTTGAGGGTGTCATGTGTGCAGCATATGTGCTGAACCGGTGTCCCACTAAAGTGCTGCAGTCTATCACTCCATACGAGGCTTGGCATGATCGCAAGCCATCTGTTGCTCATCTGCGTGTTTTTGGTTGTTTGGCATATGCACTAGTGCCTGAACAACATCGCAGAAAATTGGATGATAAGGCAATAAAATGTATTTTTGTTGGGTACAGTTTTGAAAGTAAAGGCTATCGTCTATATCATCCACAGACTAAACGCATTCTGGTTAGCCGTGATGTTGTCTTTGTGGAAGATGCTATTCAGCCATTGCTTTCATGTACTAAGGAGACATCTGTTAGCTCCAAAGACATGTATGATACTTTGATGCCTCTTTTTACAGGTGGACAGTCTAGTGCTGGTCCTAATGAGGCAACTTCTCAGCCTTTGCAAGTTTCATATGATGATGCAGATCATTCCATTTCTGATGCAGATTTACATGATGCACTTGTTGATGAGAGAGTTGATATTGAGCAGGCAAAAACTATGCCAAAATGGCTGGTGCAGACTTTGCATGACAGCAAATTAGATGCACCTTTGTCATATCGTACTCGTTCAGGCTCTCATAGTGCCTCCTTCGCATCAGATTGCTATGCTATGGCTGTGTCTAGTCTCTGTGATGAGAATGAGCCTGTTTCTTTTGATGAAGCACACAATTCAGAAAACTGGATGGCTGCTATGCAATCTGAATATAATTCTATAATGAAAAATGGTACATGGTCTTTATGTGACTTGCCTCCTGGCAAGAAGGCCATTGGCACTAAGTGGGTATACAAGCTGAAGCGTAAACCTCATGGTACAGTTGACAGGTATAAGGCTAGGCTTGTTACAAAGGGTTATGCGCAGGAAAGAGGCATTGAATTTGATGAGACCTTTGCACCGACATGTCGTATGACTACTGTTCGGAGCATTTGTGCACTTGCAACCCATCATGGTTGGAATGTACATCAGTTGGACATTAAAAATGCATTTCTGAATGGTGACTTGCATGAAGAAGTCTTCATGATGCTGGATATGCATTTGATGCTGTTCTATATCAGCAAGCTATTGGATGCTTGATTTACTTATGCATTACTCGGCCAGATATTCAGTTTGCTGTCTCACAGATGAGCAGGTTTATGCATTGCCTAGGAGTCATGCATTGGAAGGCGGTTAAGCGCATCTTTCGCTACTTGAGTGGTACTCGGTTAGTTGGGTTGTTTTATCCCAAGGGGGATCACTACCGCTAGATTTGCATGCTTTTTTTTACTCAGATTGGGCTGGTTGTTATGACACTCGTGTGTCCACCAATGGTTTTTGCTTCATGTGATAGCTCATGTATATCTTGGTTGAGCAAGAAGCAACCTACTGTGGCCACTTCCAATTGTGAGGCTGAGTATAGGGCAGCTTTCACAGCGACTGTTGAGTGTGTGTGGCTCAGACATCTTATGGCTGATTTGGGTGTTGGCCAGTCTTGTGCCACCACCATCTTCACTGACAGTCAGAGCGCATTGGCAGTTGCGAGGAACCCTGTGTTCCATGCTCGCACTAAGCACATTGAGGTGCATTATCACTATGTAAGGGAGAGGTTCTCTGCTGGGGAGATCAGCTTGGCATATGTGCCCACGTAGGAGAACATTGCAGACCTTTTCATGAAGGCTCTGCCTAGGGAGAAGTTTGAAGCTTTCCGCAAAGCTTTGGGCTTACTTCCTTTGTGGAGTGATTTCCACATAGCTTGGCACTTCCTTATACATGAGTGCCAGCTCCTTGTTCACCGCATCACTCCCAGGTGGGATTTGTTGATATATTTAGGTAGTGATGTGTGTAAACACACGAGGACCGACGGGGCACTTTTTTCCCTCTTTAGGAGGTTTTTTCCCCCGGCTTGTATATATGCCTATTGCCCTAATGGGCTACTTATCTTTTGTACATTCTCTAGTAATACATTCAGTATTGTGTGTTGTGCGCCAAGCTTCTTCTTCTTCCCTGTGCTGTTCGCGTGCTTCCGCAGACGTCTAACTCCAATATTCTCTTCCTCTATCCTAGTCCTTTCTTGAACCACTTCTTCATAGGTGGGTTATCCCAATGGTTGTAGCTTTTTTGGTATCGGAGCATCTATGTTCAAGCATAGTAAAATATTATTATTGTTTTTTTTACTTTATTGTTGTCTTCCGTTAGATTTTGATTTTTCTTCTTGAATTGTTCCATCTTATAGTTAATTGTTGAATGTTTAATCTTTGGTTGTTGGAGTACTTGTTGAAGCTTTTGCACCATCTCTTGTCTCTCAGTATCTTCCTAGTAAAGCAATTGCACATCATTCATTAAGAGGGCATGCATATTCTTCAGGTTCATAATCTCTTGCTAAATTGTTATCATTTTCTTTGATCTTCTTCTTGACTTGAGGTAGTATTTAGTAATGCTTGGATCTTGTGAGCCAATATATGCATAAATTGTATTTGGGTAGACCCCCAAAAATAGCATGGTGGCATGTGTTTGAAAAGATGACAAGTCATGTACCAATGAGGTCTTGAAGGTAGTGGTGGTTTGGATTGTTGTGGTGGTAACAAAGATAGGTGAGATTTTCATTGCAAATGGTGATGTCCTTTGACTCACACCTCTCCCAATGGATTCTTTTGACTCAATTAATGGTGAATGTTTCATGATGTGACCACTCAATTGGATTGGTTAGGATTGAGGGTAGACTAGATGGGTCAATTGTATTCAAATCTAGAATGCCAACAATTTGAGTTGTTGGCATGGTTATGGGTATTTCTAGTTGTGACTCTCTTCCAAACAAAGAACACACAAAGAAAATTGTAGTAACCCTTGAAGGTGATGAAGAGAGATGCACCTACACAGGTAAAGATGTGTCCATACAAGAGGAATGAGAGCTCATAGAATTTTTATGAGAGCATTGGAAAGTCTTTGACTGGAACTACAAGGAATTGAAAGGAGTTGATCCCACGATATGTTTGCATAGGATTCCTATGACTCCTGATGCTAATCCTTCTAAACAAAGACATTATACTTATAATGATGTATATTCAACCAAAATTAAAGAGGAGATAAATAAATTGCTAGCAGCTCGATTCATTATGAGATTGAACACACTAAATGGGTTTCTCTTTTGGTGGTTGTACCAAAGAAGAATGGGAAGCTTAGGGCTTCAATCGATGAAGACAAGATCAAGGTATGTCAACCAATGAAGACAAGATCAAGGTAACTCTTGAACTCTAAAGACCCCAGAACATGAAAGAAGTACAAGCTTTCAAAATTTGGTATTTCAACCAATGAAGACAAGATCGAGGTAACTCTTGAACTCTCAAGACCCAAGAACATGCAAGAAGTGCAAGCTTTTAGGGATCGTTGTGGATATTATTGTAGATTTATTCATTTGTACATAATAATTGCAAAACTTCTATACAAAATTTTAACTCTATTCACTTGGATGGATGAATGTGAGCAAGCATAGAATGAGTTAAATTGAAGATTGAGCTCAACAACAATTCTGAAAGTGTCGAAATTGAATAAACCATTCCACATTCACGTTGATGCATCTAATTTTTGCATTGGATGCATATTAGCACAAACATCCCACAAAGGAAAGCGAGATCATCCTATAACCTATGCCAACATACAACTAATCTAGGTAGAACAAAATTACACCACGACAAAGTGAGAAGGATTAGGGATGGTCTTCTTAGTAAAGAAGTTTAGACATTACCTATTAGCCAACAAAGTCAAATTCTTTATTGATCGCCAAGCTCTATTGTACTTGTTCAATAAACCTTGCAATACGTGGGGGCTAATTAGATGGTTTTTATTACTTATGAAATTTGACTATGAGGTAGTGTTCAAGAAGGGTAATACACATGTTAGGGTGGACCAGTTATCTAGGATGACTCACGAAGAACCACCGATAAGAGTAGCAGAAGAGCTACTAGACATCTACCTATTTAATCTAGAAGTATGTCCTAGATGGGTGGAAGAATTAGTGCTTATCCTCACACATGGACCTCATCATAGAATCAATGCTAAACAAGACAAGGAACTTTGGAAAATAAGAAACCTCCACATTGTGGCAAGTAGCTTATATTTCAAGGATTCCAATGGAATACTCTCAAGATGTGTCGAAGATGAAGAACAAAGCAATTTAATCAAACAAGCTCACGAGAATAAATGGAAAACACATAAAGGCATAATTAGAACAACACAAGAATTAAAAAGACTAAGACTGTATTGATTACACACTTTTCTCACGACATACCTCTCCAAAGGTCCAGAATGGAAGAGAAAAATGAAGTTGAAAGGGAACTACAACATTTCCACTAAGAGCTCACTATTCGAAAGGGAAAAATTGTACAATAGGGACATTGAGTTTTATACAAAAATGGATGGCCCTATTCACAAAAGAATGGCCAACATAGTAAAAAAATATTATACACCACTTGTAGGGCCATTCTAACTGGTTTATTGAGCTACCTAACCAATCCAAAATGGTGGAGATACATTCAAGGGTTTTCCCATGCTGTGGCATATTAATAAAATTAATATAAGAAATAAACTTTGGTTTCATCTTAAAAAGAAACAATTACAAAAATATGGATTGATCTCTTACATCATCTTTATTATTTATCTTCACCTCTCCTCATGTCTTACTTTCATCTTTGATTTCTCTGTAGCTTGTGGAATATGCATGTAACACTTCCTCAATCCCAGATGTTTTCGTCCTCGATAATGCATCTAGGGGCATTGTGAATCATATGCCTTGATGAGCTCATATCTTCCTTGTAGATCATTAAGTTGAGCTTGCAAACTACATGATTTAGCATCCTTGGTTGGGTTCTCTTCCTCTATCTTAGTCCTTTCTTGAACCACTTCTTCATGACGTAATTCAATGGCGATGCACCATGATGCGCTCTCTTTCTCGAGAGCTCTAGGACGATATCCTTGGAGTAGAAAACTGAGATCCTAAGGCCGCACAAAATACTCCACATAGAGGCAGCAAAATACGTAGAAAAAACACAATACAGAGGGAGCATAAAGAGAGACTTCTTAGGTCTTACAAATGGGTTCAAACTTACAGTCAGTGACTGACTAGGCCACTATATGTTTTATTAAAGAACATATACAATGAAGTGTCCGGTGGCCATTTGGCCTTTCACATGGACATTAACAGTAACAATCTCCCACTAAAGGCTAATACGGTCAAAGTAACTATGGGAGAAAAAATAAAGAATGATAAAGAATACCTGAGTGTAAGTATATAGACTATACCTCCCACCTGATGGGCATGTTACACAGTATACAAGTGATTGTGTAAGATCACGAATCAAGTAACCCCCATCAAGTGACAATGGTGTCAAAAGATATCATGTGGTAGAGCTTTAGTTAAAGCATCTGCAACATTATCTCGAGTGTGAACCTTCTCAAGAATAATGTGCTCAATGGCTAAGCAATCTCTAATGAAGTGATACCTTGCCTCAATGTGCTTGGTCTTTGCATGATAGACCGGATTCTTAGCCAAAGCAATGGCACTCGGACTATCACTGAGCAAATGAGGTACATGTTGACGTGAACCCATATCACAAGCAAGACCAGAAAGCCACAATGATTCCTTACATGCCTCACTTGTTGCAACATACTCTGCTTCTATGGTGGAAACACCTGTACATTCTTGAAGACAAGATCTCCAAGAGATAGCACCTCTCACAAAATGAAAAATGTAACCTGATGTAGACTTATGATTGTCTACACAACCAACATAGTCAGAATCTGTGTAACCAAAAATGGATGTTATTCCTCTACCTAAGCATAGGCACTTGTCTTTAGTGCCACTCAGATATCTCAAAATCATCTTGACTTCTTCCCAATGTTTCTTGCGAGGATGAGACATATATCTGCTCACAACTCCAATTACAAATGCAATGTCTGGTCTCGTAGCTACCATAGCATACATGAGACTACCAACAACAAGCTCATAATGAATTTTGGTCATGAATTCCTTTTCCTCATCTGATTTGGGGCAATCATCCCTGCTCAATTTGACATATGTGGGTAAAGGTGTACTCAATGCCTTTCCACCCTGCATATTGAACCTGTGAAGTACTTTGGATATGTACTCACTTTGAGATAAGTATATGCATCTTTTACTCCTATCATGAGTAATGCACATGCTAAGAATATGTTTGGCATCCCCCATATCCTTCATATGAAATGTGTGATGCAACTTCTTTTTGAGAATTGACAAGTCATAAGAGGACTTCCCAGCAATCAACATATCATAGACATAAAGTATCAAGCATATCAAGCTGCCATCTGAGCATCTCTTTGTGTAGAGACAATGATCCTCATTGCTTTGATAATAGCCTTGAGACTTCATAAAAGCATAAAACTTTTGGTACCATTGTCTAAGGGACTGTTTAAGTCCATACAAGCTCTTCTTGAGCTTACAAAATAGACTTTCCTTTCCAAGAACTACATAACACTCTGGTTGTTCCATATAGATCTCGTCTGTGAGATCTCCATGCAAGAAATCAATTTTCTCATCCATTTGGACTAGCTCTAAGTCCTCCATTGCAACGAATCCAAGCAACATGCATAGGGTAGTCATCTTGACCATTGGCAAGAAGATTTCCTCAAAATCAAAACCATGTTGTTTCTTAAAACCCTTTGCAACAAGTCATGCTTTATACTTTGGGGAAGCACTATCTGATGTGAATTTCAGCCTATATACTCATTTTCATGGTAAAGCTATCCTGCCATTTGGCAAAGGTACTCAATCCCAAGTACCATTCTTGTGAATAGAATCCAACTCACTCTTCATGGCATGCTCCCAGTTGACATGATCCTCTGTCTGCATAGCCACTTTGTAGCAAGAAGGCTCACTGACATCTATTAGCATAACAAAATCTAAACTTGGAACATATCTATCAGGTGGATGTGAGGCACGTCTAGAGCATCTCAATGGTTGTTGAACAAGAACATGGGCAGATTGATATGATCGGACATTCTTTTGAACATCCCTATGTGCATCATTTTTATGCATGCTAACTGGAGGACTAGTATCCTCAAACACACTCTTCTCACTTCAACCTCCTTAATGGAATGTTTATGCATCTTAGACTCACTGTAAATGACATCACTACTGTTGGAGTTAGATGTATGCGGAAGCACGCGAACAACACAAGGAAGAAGAAGAAGCTTGGAGCACAACACACAATACTAAATGTATTACTAGAGAATGTACAAAGATAAGTAGCCCATTAGGGCAATAGGCGTATATACAAGCCGGGGGAAAAAACCTCCTAAAGAGGGAAAAAAGTGCCCTAGCGGTCCTAGTGTGTTCACACACATCACTACCTAAATATATCAACAAATACTTCTAATCATTGACTGCGTTTCAAGATCCCATACACAATATCCAAATTGTCCTTCTCATCCATATCCAAGAAAAATTCATCTCTTTAACTTATGGTCCAACTTTTATCCAAGACTCAGGTATATGAACATATGCTTCACACCCAAAAACTCAAAGATGATCATATTATGGTGGCTTCCTTGTCCTTAACTCTTGTGCCACTTTTAGACCTTTGGCAGTACTAGGTGAAAGGTTAATCACATGAACTGCAGTCAATACTGCTTTTGCCCAAAAGTCTTGTGAGAGGTTTGCATGATGCAACATAGAAACTACTCTATCTTGAATAGTTCTATTCATCCTTTCAGCTACACCATTTTGTACTGGGGTATAAGGAGCTATTAACTCTCTAAGAATCCCTCTAGACTCACATAAAAGGCTGAATTCATGTGAGGTATACTCATCCCCATTATCTGGATGTAAAGCCTTAAGCTTAGTTTCTTTTTCAGTCTCAACTGAAGCAAGCCATTTTCTAAAAGTAGGGAATGCCTCATCCTTCGATTTCATAGGATATACCGAGATTTTTCTGGTAGCATCATCTATGAAAGTGACAAAGTAAAGAGAACCACCTAAGGACCTAGTGGGCATAGGATGACACACATCTGTATGAACAAGATCTAAAGGCTGAATTGAAGAGTCAATGTGCGTTCTATACACATTTTTGATTTTTTTTCCATATTGACAATGCTCACAAAATGAGAAATCATAGAAAGATAACACAGGCAAGTAGCCAGAAAGAGAAAGATTTTCCATTCCACTATGAGATATATGGCCCAAACGACCATGCCAAATACAAGCCATAGGCTGTCTAGTAGTAGCTAACAAGTGTTCTTTTTGTGATAGAAATACAGGAGAAAGTGAGCCAACTTTGTTTCCTTTTACAATAACCATATTGCCCTTTGATAAACAAAAGTACTGAGCATAGAAAAACACCTTGTAACCAAGGTCATCAAGTTGGCCAATCGACATCAAACTGCATGATAACTGAGATACATGGCATACATAATGCATAGTAAATCTTGAACCATCAATGAACTGCACAACCACATCTCCAATCCCCACAACGTCATACTAGTAAGAGTCACCAAGTCTCATGGTACCAAGAGACTTTGCTGCATAATTAGAGAACCATTCTCTGTTTGGTGTCACATGGAAAGAAGCACCAGAATCTAGCAGCCATGTATGGGAAAGAGAATTAGTTATAAGAGCCTTAGTTGGCATAATACTATCAAGTGTCAACACATCGACATCATCAGAAATAGCATTAATTTCTTCAATCTTCACAGTCGAAGTAGATGGTGCAGATAACTGTTTAACATGCCCATCAAGATTCTGTCCTTTACCTTTAGCATTCTTTAATGCATAACAGTCTTTCTTCATATGTCCTTTCTTATGACAATAATGGCATTCGATATCCCTCTTCCTTGATTTACTTCTACTCTTATTCCGTTGAACATTCTTCTCCTTGATCTTGCTCCTGCCACATTGCTGATTCTTTCCTTGGTAAGGATCACGAACATTATATGCATCTCCACTCTGAGTGCCAACCATAGATTTTCTACGAATCTCCTCACTCAAGAGTGCTCCACATATGTCATCATAGATGACTTTACCACCAGGTGCACTATTGCTAATAGCTGTGCAAAACGTATCCCATGATGATGGTAGGGTGCATAACAACAATATTGCTTTCATTTCATTATCCATATCCATTTCTAAGTCCGTAATTGGGAGAATATAGCATCAAACTCATTTAGATGAGCAACAACACTATCTGTGTCCTTCATGCGAAGGTCATATAATTTTCTCATCAGATACACTTTATTTGATGCCATCTCTTTTTCATATGTATTGCATAACTTCTTCCAAAGCTCTTTTGCACTTTCATACTCTAATACTATAAAGTAAACATTATATGCCAGGTGCAAGTGAATGGTAGACCTGGCCATTGTAAGAAAATAATAGCACAGTGGAATAGACCTGTAGACAGAGTTGAGAGAAAAACGCAGACAAAGATAGACGAAGACTAAGAGATAGAGAACTCAAATTCTCAGATTTCCGAGCGTAATTGAATTACAATGATGGTGCTGTCCACCCGTGCGCTCCCAATGTGGAGCTTAGATGGCGATCTAGACAGACTCTAGATGAAGGGCTTACTAGTGCACAATGCTATATAAAGCTCAACCTGGGCCGTGCTTATATAGCTTTTTACAAGGTGGTTTGGTATAGATAAACGTAGTCGGGAGATACAAAATAGTCGGTAAAATATATTATCTGACAATATCTCCATGACCAGAAGTCCTACCGTCTCAACCCTACGGGCCAGGGGGATAGGCCCCCCGAACCCCGCAAAAGGGGGCAAGCCCCCCTCTGCACTCCCCCCATTAAGGTTCTATGGGGAAACCATGCGATGCCACAGGGCCTTTATTTTCACCTTAAATGGCAACCTAATGGCCTGGAAGTTTATGCCTACCTAACCTAACGGCTAGGCTCGCAAAGATCATCTACAACCATCAATAATCACACATAGACCTCATCTAACTTGGAAGTTAGGGTTCCACAAATGTCCGGGCTCTCATAATGGCTTCTCCTCATAATGGGGGCCTTACAACTTAGAGCACCATGGATCATTTGTGGTCACATGAGGGTGGAGTATTGAGCATATCTAACACCCCTCCTCAATGTCCACCCGATGGTGAACTACCTCCTTGGTCCAATCCCAAGCTTTGGAAAGTGTCAAAGAAGTTGCTCTCTCCCAAGAGCCTTGGTGAAGATGTCTGCTCCATTTTCTTCAGTAGGGCAATAGGTTATCTCCATGACCCCGTCCTCAATCAACTCACGCACATAATGATATTGGATTTCTATGTGCTTGGTACATGCATGGAAAACAGGATTTTTGGCGATGACCATGCAACTTTGGTTGTCACACTTCAACTCTGTAGCCTCCTTTCCTTGTATTCCTATGTGCCATAGGATCCTCCTCAACCATACTGCTTCACATGCTGCAACGCATGCAGCTTTGTACTCAACTTCAGTAGAAGATAATGCTACAGTTGGTTGCTTCTTACTGATCCAAGAGAAAATCCCTGATCCTAAAGAAAAACAATATCCAAAAACTGATTTTCTGGTATCAATATCTCCTGCCCAATCTGAATCATAGTATCCGACTAGAGATGATCCTTCTTCATAAAGAATACCATAATTAGTGGCTCCTTTCACATACCTGAGTATCTGCATGCTTGCCTTCCAATGAGTTTGGCAAGGCTTATTAGAGAACCTGCTTACTAGTCCAACAACATAAGAGATGTCTGGTCTGCTATTGCACAAGTACATGAGACTTCCAACTAATTTCCTGTATCTTCCAATATCCACTGGAGGTGAGGTATCTTCAATAGATAATTTTGTGTTGACCTCCATAGGTGTAGAAATTTCCTTGCAATCCTCCATGTCGAATGCCTTCAATATCTGCCTTGCATACTTTTGTTGAGAGATGAAAATCTTCCCTGGTTCCTGCCAAACTTCAAGACCTAAGCAATAATGCATTAAGCTCAAGTCTGTCATTTCAAATTCTGAACTCAGGGCATCTTTTGTTTGTTGAAGAAGAGCATCATCATTTCCTGTAATCACAAGGTCATCTACATAGAGTACAAGCACAATTGTCTTCTCTCCTTTCTTTAGAACATACAAGTTAGCATCAGAAGCACATCTTTTGAACCCTAGATCCAAGAGATACTTATCTATCCGCTGGTACCATGCTCTAGGGGCTTGTTTTAGCCCATATAATGCCTTCTTCAACTTACATACCTTGTTCTCTGAATGGGGAGCCTCAAACCCTGGTGGCTGAGACACATATACCTCCTCCTTGAGGTCTCCATTCAGGAATGCTGATTTAACATCCATGTGATAGACTGGCCAACGTTTATGTGCAGCCACAGCTAGTACTACTCGGATAGTAGTCATTCTTGCAATCGGGGCAAATGATTCACAAAAGTCAATGCCTTCAACTTGTGAGTAGCCCTGTGCAAAAAGTCCTGCTTTATATTTTTCTAGAGTACCATCAGCCTTGTACTTTAGCTTCCAAACCCACTTGGTGCCAGTGACTTTACGCTTAGGGGGTCGATCCACTAGCTCCCAAGTTCCATTCTTTATGATATTGTTGTATTCTGTTTGCATGGCAGCCCTCCAATTCGGATCATGGAGTGCCTCTTCCACATTGCTTGTTTCCTTTGCTTCTTCTTGAATGAGATCAGCCATCAAGGCTATTTTTACAATATGGGCGCTTGCCCATCTCTGTTCCTCTATTCTCTATGATCACCTCGGTCCATCTGCAACCTATTCTAGTGACTGTGGGATGGGTTTTGCAGAATCATAAAGCTGCCTCACCCAACGTGGCAATGGCTTTTCCACTTGGGTGTCGGCAGGTTGGTGACTTTCAGAATCATCATCTGAAGATGATGCTTCCTTCCCTTGTGTAGAAGGGATAGCTCTTGGGCCAGGTTCATAGTGGATTGCCCCTTCGCCTGATGATAAAGTGGAAGCTCTCTTTTCCTCCTCCACTGCATGTGGCTGCTCCTCCTTAACACCCCATCACGACTCGCCATGATCTTCTTAGCCTTAGGGTCATAAAGCTTATAAGCCTTCTTATCTTCACTGTACCCTAGGAAGATACATTTGATGCTTTTTGGTTGAAGCTTGTTTCTCTCCCTATCTGGAACATGTACATAACATTCACTTCCAAATACTTTGAAATGGGAAACAGAAGGCTTTTTACCAGTGTAGGCTTCTTGTGGAGTCTTTCCATCAAGTGCCTTGGTGTAGCTTCGATTCAAGATGTAGACAGCAGCGTTGACAGCCTCTGCCCAAAATTGATTAGGAAAACCCTTTCCTTTCAACATGCACCTTGCCATCTCCATGATGGTTCGATTTTGACGTTCTGCAACACCGTTCTGTTGAGGACTATGTGCCACTGTGAGTTGATGCTTGATTCCCTTACTCTTGTAGAAATCTTCAAACTCTGTTGATGTGAACTCACCACCACCGTCTGTCCTGAATTTCTTCATCTTCTTCCCTGTTTCAGTTTCAACAAGCTGAAGCCATTCTTTAAACTTACCAAAAGCTTGAGCCTTATCGCGAAGGAAGTACACCCACATCTTCCTGCTATAGTCGTCGACAAGTAACATGAAGTAAGAAGATCCGCCCAAGGCCTGTGTAGGCATTTTTCCGCACAAGTCAGCATGCACCAACTCTAGAGGATAGCTTGCCCTGTTCTTGCTTTCTTTTGGAAACGCCTTCCTCTGTTGCTTGCCCATCATGCAAGCTTCACATGGTTCCTTCATTTTTGCAATCAATGGTAGGTGTGCAACCATACCTCTACGATGCATCTCCTTCAGTACAGGGTATCCAATGTGACCGAATCTCTCATGCCATAGCTTACTTGTGCCCACCTTTGTAGTGGCTGTAAGATCACATAACTCATACAGCTTGTTTCTGCTTATGCCAGTCCCAACAATGTTGTTGTTACCATCCATAATCTTAGCTCCTGTCTTACTGAAAGATACTTGATGACCTTGATCAGTTATAGAAGCTACTGAAATTAGATTTCGTTTTATTTGTGGAACATACAGCACATTTGAAAGCTTTCTGATATCACCATTAGAGTTAATGAAAAAACCGTACCTTCGCCCTCTGTAGGACATGTTGCATTGTTCCCTACCTTTACTGTGATGGGTTCCTTTAGAGGCTGTAAGGAACTGTAAAGGTCTTTTCTACTCATCATGTGACGAGATGCACCACTGTCCAACACCCATGAGTCATCTGTTCCTGAATCTTCAGCTGAGGAGCACACCTCCTCTATCGTAACAAATAACTCAAGCTTTGTTTCTGCTGTGTTGGCAGACTCCTTGCCCTTGCCACCTTTTGAAGAGCCACTCTTCTCTTTTGCCTTCTTGATGCGACAGTCTTGGATTCTGTTTCCTTTCTTCTTGCAGTGGAAACATTCTCCCTTGAACTTCTTTTTGTTGTTCTTCTTTTTGTCTCCATCTTTTGAAGAATCTGTTTTGCCTCCTTTGGCATTTGCTGTGAATGCAGCATCTCCTTTGCTACCACCACTCCTTGCCTTGAGCCGCAGCTCCTCCTCCATGAGTAAGGCACTAAATTCTTCAAAAGTTAGTGGTTGAGGTCTGATTTGAGTGTTAAGAGCAGTTACCAAACCATCAAACTTAGGTGGACAGATTCAAAGATAGCAATGAGGTAGCTCCTCACTTGAATTTTGAACACCTGCTCCCACCATTTGATCTCGTAGATTCTTTATGCGAGTGATAAACACCTCTGTAGTCTCCCCATCAGCAAACCATTCTGCTGCAAGTGATTCTCCAAGTTCTGAATCCGTGTCTGATTACGAGTTTCATATTCATTTCTCAATATGTTCCATGCTTCACATGCCTTCGTAGTATGCTGAATGAGAGTCAGAACACTATTAGAAGTACTTGTAACTAGAGCACAAAGTGCATCTGCATTTCTACGTTTCCAAGCACGTAGAAGATCAACATCAAGAGGAATCACTCGACCAAGATTATTTGGATCAGGTCTTTCTTGGGGCTCATGATCAGTCCCAAGAACAATCTCCAAAAGCTCATATGAATCAAGAATAGAAGTGATTTTGAACTTGCACAGGGTGTAGTTCGTACCATCAAGTTTACCTTCTGTGAAGGCTGGTGGCCGTATGCGCAATGTTGGGATGAACCACATCATTGCTACTCCTGCTTGTGCACCACCTACTCCTGTTGATGAACCACCTTGGCCCCCAGTCATAGATGATGACGCACCGCTTGAAATCTTCTCTCTTTTGTTGTTCAGACCTCTGCAACCTCTATGTTTCTGCTTCTGCACCACTTAGAGCCTCTTGAGCTCTGATACCATGTAAGAAAATAACAGCACAGCGGAATAGACCTGTAGACAGAGTTGAGAGAAAAACGCAGACAAAGATAAACGCAGACTAAGAGATAGAGAACTCAAATTCTCAGATTGCCGAGCGTAATTGAATTACGATGATGGTGTTGTCCACCCATGTGCTCCCAATGTGGAGCTTAGATGGCGATCTAGACAGACTCTAGATGAAGGGCTTACTAGTGCGCAATGCTATATAAAGCTCAACCTGGGCCGTGCTTATATAACTTTTACAAGGCGGTTCGGTATAGATAAACGTAGTCGGGGGATACAAAATAGTCGGTAAAATATATTATCCAACAATATCTCCACGACCAGAAGTCCTACCGTCTCGGCCCTACGAGCCGGGGGGATAGGCCCCCCCGACCCCGTAGAAGGGGGCAAGCCCCCCTATGCACTCCCCCCATTAAGGTTCTATGGGGAAACCGCATGATGCCACAGGGCCTTTATTTTCACCTTAAATGGCAACCTAATGGCCTAGAAGTTTATGCCCTACCTAACCTAACGGCTAGGCTCACAAAGATCATCTACAACCATCAATGGTCACACATAGACCTCATCTAACTTGGAAGTTAAGGTTCCACAAATGTCCGGGCTCTCATAATGGCTTCTCCTCATAATGGGGGCCTTACAACTTAGAGCACCATGGATCATTTGTGGTCACATGAGGGTGGATTATTGAGCATATCTAACATCCATTTCATCTAACTCATCCCAATCATCTTCATCCATGTCAGCAGTCTTCTTCGAAATCCCATTTATTGGCTTCCATTGCTTCCTTTGAATCACCACATCTTTAATCTGATTCTTCCAAAGAGCAAAGTTTGTGCCATCAAATTTTTGGATTTCAAAATGGTCTTTGCCCTACAAGTTATAGCTTCTCCTTGGAACACTGGCACTAGACCTTGATCCACCAGATATGCCTGAGACCTCTGATGCCATGATGGTAGAGAACTGGATAGAATGATAATGGAGCTAGAAGAGTCCAAACACCAATGAAAAAGTGTATCAAGGAGTAAATTGACCACTGTATAGTTGGCTAAACCAAAAAACTGGAAAAATTTTGCCAGAGTATCCTCTACAAAATGAGCATATGACTAGTGTCAAAATATCATAAAACTGCAAGTACTGATGTGTTTCCTTGCATAGTGAATCACTGACTCCATTGCATATAATCAGTTACCCAATAGAAGCCAACTAGGCTTATCGAGCACCTATGAACAACTATCATACATCTCCTATGGCGAGGTTGGGTAAGTCTTCCAACTGCATCATCGGAGAGACCCTGATATCTAGGTGTCTCCAAGTTAAGAAAACCTCACCACGACCCTCTTTATCAAATGTAAAAGGCTTTATGCAAAAACATAACCGCTATATCAATGACCACATGGACGTACATAAGCGGTATCCACAGAATCATACATGGTGTGTAAATACATGGTGTGTAAATACATGGTGTGTAAATACATGGTGTGTATGTGCTCAATATATGTAGTAAAATGACACTAAAAGGGCTCAATGCACAACCCAAAAACTAGCCAGTAGTACCTACAAGTGTCTGTCAACTCTAATGTTTTAAGCTCAAAAACTTGCATAAATTTTGAGTGGCTGCTCCCACCAAAACTGAAAACCTTTAGAGAAACCTGTAGTTTTACGAGTATGGATGAATACACAGCCCCAAAGGTTGATATTTATTGTCCGAGATGTACAATGAACACTCTTCTTGATGTTTTTGGACCTGTGTGAAGAGAACTCTGTGCGAAAATACTCCAAAATGGCTCCAAAAGACACCCAAAAAATGCTTCAAAAACAGGCTTTGAAAGCAAAGAATGAAGCTTTAGGGGACCAAAACATGTTCAAGGTAATGTTAACCCTAGAATTTCCCCTTCTTTAGACACCACAAGAGTATAGCTTAGTGGCAAGAGATTTCTACGGTTAAGCGAGCTCTCGGGGGAATAGTACTGGGATGGGTGATCTCCCGGGAAGTACTGGGAACCTCTATCTTCCTTGATCATTGAGGTCCTCCCTCATGCGAAGCCAATGGCACCAATGGTGACTTCCGTGACTCAGATGACAAGGTATGCCAAGGTCTATGCCTTGGTCGCTGCCTTAGTCATAAGCCTTGGAGAAAGCTGGGGGGTGCTCGCTTCGCTCGCACAAAAGGACGAAAGCTTTTGCATTGAACTGCTCTCATACAAGTGAAGTAATTCAATGGTGATGCACCACGTTTCACTCTCCTTCTCAAGAGCTCCATGATAATATCCTCAGAGTAGAAAACCGAGATCCTAAGGCCGCACACAGTACTCCGCATTGAGGCTGCAAAATACGCAGAAAAAACACAATACACAAGGAGCATGAAGACAGACTTCTTAGGTCTTACGAATGCGGTCGAACTTATAGTGAGTGATTGAACAGGCCACTATATGTTTTATTAAGGAACATATACAACGAAGTGTCCGGTGGCCATTTGGCCTTTCATACTAATGGTAACACTTAATAGGTGGGTTCTTAATAGGTGGGTTATCCCAATGGTTGTAGTTTTGTTGGTATCAGAGCATCTATGTTCAAGCATACTAAGATATATTATTGTTTTTTTTTACTTTATTGTTGTCTTCCATTAGATTTTGATTTTACTTCTTGAATTGTTCCATCTTATAGTCAATTGCTGAATGTTGAATCTTTAGTTGTTGGAGTACTTGTTGAAGCTTTTGCACCATCTCTTGACTCTCCGTATCTTCCTAATAAAGCAGTTGCCCATCATTCATTAAGAAGGCATGCATATTCTTCAGGTTCATAATCTCTTGCTAAATTGTGATTATTTTCTTTGATCTTCTTCTTGACTTGAGGTAGTATTTAGTAATGTGTGGTTCTTATGAGCCAATATATGCATAATTTGTATTTGGGTGGACCCCCAAAAATAGCATGGTGGCATGTGTTTGAAAAGATGATGAGTCATGTACCAGTGAGGTCTTGAAGGTAGTTGTGGTGGTAACAAAGATAGGTGAGATTTCCATTGCAAATGGTGATGTCCTTTGACTCACACCTTCCCCAATGGATTCTTGTGACTCAATTAATGGTGAATGTTTCATGATAAGACCACTCAATTTGATTGGTTAGGGTTGAGGGTGGACTAGATGGCTCAATTGTATTCAAATCTAGAATGCCAACAATTTGAGTTGTTGGCATGGTTATGGGTATTTCTAGTGGTGAACCTCTTCCAAACAAAGAACAAACAAAGAAAATTGTAGTAACCCTTGAAGGTGATGAGGAGAGATCCACCTACATAGGTAAAGATGTATCCATACAAGAGGAATGAGAGCTCATAATATTGTTATGAGAGTATAGGAAAGCCTTTGATTGGACCTACAAGGACTTGAAAGGAGTTGATCCCATGATATGTTTGCATAGGATTCCTATGACTCTTGATGCGAAGCCTTCTAAACAAAGACCTTATACTTATAATGATGTATATTCATCCAAAATCAAAGAGGAGATAAATAAATTGCTAGCAGCTTGATTCATTTATGAGATTGAACACACTAAATGGGTTTCTCCTTTGGTGGTTGTACCAAATAATAATGGGAATCTTAGGGTTTCAACCAATGAAGACAAGATCAAGGTATTTCAACCGATGAAGACAAGATCAAGGTAACTCTTGAACTCTCAAGACCCAAGAACATGAAAGAAGTACAAGCTTTCAAAATTTGGTATTTCAACCGATGAAGTCAAGATCAAGGTAACTCTTGAACTCTCAAGACCCAATAACATGAAAGAAGTACAAGCTTTTATGGATCATTGTGGATATTATCGTAGATTTATTCATATGTACATAATAATTGCAAAACTTCTATACAAACATTTAACTCAATTCACTTGGATGGATGAATGCGAGCAAGCATTTAATGAGTTAAAATGAAGATTGATTTCAACAACAATTCTGAAAGTGTTGATGCATCAAATTTTTCCATTGGATGCATATTAGCACAACCAACCGATGAAGGAAACCTGATCACCCTAAAACCTATGCCAACATACAAGTAAACTAGGCAGAACAAAATTACACCACGACAATGCGAGAAGGATTAGGGATGGTCTTCTCAGTAAAGAAGTTTAGACATTACCTACTAGCCAACAAATTCAAATTCTTCATTGATCACCAAGCTTTATTGTACTTGTTCAAAAAACCTTGGAATACGGGAGGGCTGATTAGATGGTTTCTATTACTTATGGAATTTGATTATGAGGTAGTGTTCAAGAAGGGTAATACACATGTTAGGGCGGACCACTTATCTAGGATGACTCACATAGAACCACGAATAAGAGTAGCAGAAGAGGTACTAGACACCTACCTATTTTATCTAGAATTATGTCCTAGATGGGTAGTGCTTCTACTCACACATGGACCTCATCATAGGATCAATGCTAACCAAGACAAGGAACTTTGGAAAATAAGAAACCTCTACATTGTGGTAGGCAAGTTATATTTCAAGGATTCCAATGGAATACTCTCAAGATGTGTTAAAGATGAAGAACAAAGCAATTTCATCAAACAAGCTCACGAGAATAAATGGAAATCACATTAAGGCATAAGTGGAACAACACAATAATTAAAAAGATTAGGAGTGAATTGTCTAAGTATATCTATCATGGCATCTAGAATTAGAGTGAGACAAAAGGCATCTAGAATTAGAGAGACAAAATGCATCTAGAATTAGAGAAAGGAATGAAGTGTTACATCTAGAATTAGAGAAAGGAGTGGAGTGCTCACATATGATATTGAGATTAGTGAATTGTTGGACGTCAGCCATTTGGAAACCTAGATTTTGTGCAATGGATGAAGTTTACATCAGCAAAAGTTTCTTTGAGAATTGCAATGCAATAGAGACAAATGATGTTGCGTACACTCCCAAATTGCTTGAATGCAATATTCATTAAGTTAATTGAAAAGAAAGATAGTCAAAATTTCATTAGTAACTTGAGATGATTCACAATGCTCCACATGGGATTCAATGTTTATGCACTCTTATCTCTCGGTATTTACCTCTTTAAGCAAAAGGGGATCCTTTCCTACAATCCCTCCGAAAAGAGAGAAATGCACACATGGTCTAATGCCTACCCAAAGCATTCAAATCACCTTATATTTTTTCAATGGATTATGTGAATCTAATGAAAAGTATGGAAAGAATGATAAGTGGATTAAACATACCTACCTAATTCACTATTTTTCTATGTGCAAATTGGGAATCCGTAGCACAAACATGTGATATAGGTGGAACATAAATATCTCTAGCCAAAGGAGTATCTTTGGTCAATTTATGTGCACCACTTGTGGATGGGCCTAACACAATGAATGGATACTCTAAAACTAGGATCTATTTTTAAAATTCACTTAAACTTGCTTAGGATAAATGAAGTTTTGGTAAATCTGACCAAAACATCTAACTTAGATGTTGCTAATATGGTACATTTCTATCCAACATCCATTGAACTATTACTTTAGCTCTATTGCATCCAATCCATGATTTAGGGTTTTACTAGAATGTAGGAGAATCAAGCTCACATCCATACTATCATGCAATGATTTTTGCTTTAACTCAACCTTTGTAAATTCAAAACTTTGTAGTACAAAATGATTACTATGCCAATTTCAAACAACTCTTAGCTTATGTGTAACTCAACATCTTGCTCCAAATCTTTGAACATTTTTCTTTTCATACTTTCACTTAAAGCTTGCAAGAATCCTTTGATCTTCAACCTTATGATCCTTGGTTCTATGGTTTAGAATACTGATCTTAGCTTAGATCCTCAACTCTTTAGGAATTACTTGATCTCTTATGCCTCATCTTGGAAAAGAATCTTACCAAGATACCATCATACACAATACTCCATAAGAGGTAAAACTATGTTCTCATCCCATGAGATATTTACTAAAAGTGTAATCCAAGCCTTAGAACTCTAGTAAAGTTAATAGAAGTTCCAATCATAGTTACTTGGATAACCTTGATCCAAGTCACATAAATTCCTACTGATTAGGTGATAGTGATAAAGACTTAGTACTCATATGAAGATCTCTTTCTTTATCTACCAAGCTGAATAGCATACCCTAGGAATTTTTTAGATTGTGCACCTTTGGCTATACCATGCACAAGATGTAAGCACCATAATCTTTGGTTTGAGGATTATTTAGGAATTACTTGAGTAAACTCTCTTTCTTTACTCCTATATATTCATAAGGATTTTTGCTTTTTATTTAAGAATCTAATCATTAAGTGGGTTTTTAACTAGCTTGGATGGTGGCTTTTCACTACCAAGTTTTACTTATGGTCTACTCGAAAGCCTTCAAGCAGTTTAATTTAAGGATAACTCTAAACCTTCTCGGAATAAGTCCAAAACTTTAAATATACTTATTTTCATGGTTTCATGTACGTATGTGGACAACTTTGAAATAACTGGTGAACTCTACATGTGCGTGTGCACATGCACCCACCCATGTCTATCCCCTTGATGCACTCAATCCCTCATCCAAATGCCATGCTTGATGTGCCTCTTCTTTTGCGAGTACACATACAATGTTCAAGGTCACTATTTTTCACCTCCTTGTATACAAATATAACCTTCTAGTTCCCCTATGGATGGATCAAATATAAATCTATATGCACTCATAATTCTTGCTTTTACAATCATTTTTGGGTGATAGAAACTAATCTAACATACAACTCGAGGCATTTTCTAAGCATCACCAGTAAAGTCCAGCATATTACAAGCTATAACATGGGAATACACCTCCACTACTCATTGGGAAGTGTAAAAAGTTCCAAACACTTGTCGACAACATGGCCAATTGCATTACCAAAACTATAAAAAAGAGGCTATTGAGAATTGTTTTTCTACATAGAAACTTCAAATGAACTTTAATTGCACTGATGTTCATGTCACTTACAAGACAGGCTTCTTAAAAATTAAAACCATGAAAAACTTACACCCAAGCAAAGAGCAACATGCATTTCAAGTTGATCGGTTGCTAGAGAGTCACCCGTAGAAAACAATGACTTGACACACGAGAGATATTTTTTTGAAACTTAAGACACACACCTACTTGTTAAAATCCAAAGAACACATACAAAACAAAAGAAATAAATTTAGATAATATATGATACCTTAAGTAGATATGCCATCTTGCAAGGTTTTTATTTTTTGAAATGGGTACCCTTTTGCTTTCTCCTTGTTTTTGTTCCTTCCTTTGAAATGGAAAATCTTGAAATACAAGAAAGTAGAGAACGAGGGTTCAAATTTTGGATTCCTTCTTTTCTCCTCCCTTCTCCATGCGCTCTTTTTCTCTACTCATCTCTGCTCTCATGAAAGTCTACATGAAGAAATACGAGAAATGAAAGAGATAAAAACTTGTGTGAACATAAAGATTTAGACATGTATGGATGCATACATATCCATACTCATGAACATACACACTAAGGCTATTTTTTTAGGAATAAATTGCTCAAAATCAAAGTGAAAATAGCAAAACAAATAATTAGTTCCCTGAGTATACATATTCAAGATCAAGTTGCATCCTCATCTTCTCCAAGAAATCCTAGATCTATAGAACTTGATTTCTATCTTTTTCAGTCTTTCAATCTCCTTTGCATACACACTTTATTACTTTGGGAAGAGAAATTCTTTATCGTGTCCATGAAGTAAAGTGGAAATACCTCCAATATCCTTTTCTCTCTTGAGAATTCCTAATCAAGTATAAAGAGTTAGCTTCCTTAATTGTCAATATTTGTTATGTATAAAATAGAGGTTTAATCTGCCTAACATGTATCACATAATGCCATTGGGCTACTTCGGATTCATTGGATAGAACACCTAAGATCAAATGCACTCTTGTGGGGAAACACTAAGAGAAAGGTGGAGATGGGTGTGTGGTCAAGGAGAGACAACCAAATTCGGATGCTCATGGGATGCATAGCATAGAATAATACAAAAAATTGGAAAATAAATCAAAGAAGTATGAGGGCATGATGGATAGCTTTTGTGCCTCTTTAGGATGAGTTTCTATGTTTTTAACCCATCGCCTTCACTATATGCCAATAACTTTTTTGCATACATAATCCTTTGGGAGGAAGATGAGATAAACAATAGGGAATCCGAAAGAATTAAACATACATGCATAAGCTTTCTATCTTTCATCATGGATATCAAGGGTTCAAGATTTAAGAAAATTTTGGTAACAAGCTTTCATGTGATGAAGAAGATGGTGAACCCCTTTGTAGCTCAAGTGTAAGCACCACCTCCATTACTTGTCAATCCATGGAGACGTGAGGACTCGTATGAAGACCATGAGCATGTGAAGGCACAAATGTGTGAGTGAGAAGCACACTAGCATGCACACACACACACACACACACACACACACACACACACACAAGGCAAGATCAAAGAGAGGAACAATGGAAAACTTCTATTACAAGAACTCTCTTACAAAGCTTCAATCTCTAACAAGCCAACTCTCTAACAAGCTAACCCAAAAAATGAGCTCTCTAGCTCTTTTTATAGTTTTTTGACTAGTTTTGGCACTGTCTAGACCTAGAGTCCGGCCTAGTTAAAAATTAGGTTCCAAGGCATTTTAGGGCTCAAATGGAGTCTAAAAATTATGAAAATTGGTAGGATGATACTTCTAATACTCCTCAAGTTCAAGGAATTCTTGGCTTGAACAAAATGGAGTTACAAAAATATGAAATGGTATTTACAATGGCCTTTAGTGATGAAAATCACTATTTTCATAGGGATTCCTCTTGAAAATTTGACATGTACTTCTTGGAGCTCCCTACTTGCTCCTCCTTCTTGTGTGTCCACTTCTTTGACATGTTCTTGCACCTTGTTCTTGACCTTGAGTGCTAACACTCCCCCCCTCTTGAGTCTGTCGTCCCTAACGGACCCTTATTGTAGTGGTTGTTCCATGTAGCACCTTGAGATGTAGTGTCCATCCTGTATGAACAAGAGACTTCTATCTTCCAACCATAGCAGGGTCAGTAATCCGGTTCTTCATTTGTCACTGTGAGCCTTTGCAAATTGTAGTCCCTTGGTATGTACTTTTTCCTTGGATTCTTGCATGAAGATATATGTGTGTGCTTGGAAAAGTTGCTAGGTTCTCAAAAGAGGTTGTCCATGTTGATTTGGAGTAGCTATTAGTGGTGGATTGCTTTGTTGCTATTGTTGCTGTAACCTTAATTTCCTCTGGATCTTTCAAGGATGATATTCATAGTAGTCATGCTAATTATGCGTAACCCATAATGAGTGATGGGTTAGTGTGTTCGTGCATGGGTGGAAGAAAGTATGTGCCTTGTGCACGGCCTTGTAATGTGACCCTACATGCATACTCCGAAAATACATTAGAAGAAGTGTGGTGCGAAAAGTGGAGGCCGTGAGCTAAGTGCTCAAGGGTATGCTGACAACGAGGTTTCCTAATCTATCATGGTTATGGTGTTGCCAAAGTAGGATTCTTACCATGGTGAATGGTGAAGTGATGTTTATCTCTTCGTGTTGTACACCCATCATTGTGATGGACCATGTACTAGTCTATTGTTGTTGATGAATGCCCTCGGTGATGGTCCATTTATGAGATTCTTCGAGCACCTAGTCCTGTCCCCTCTCTTCAAAGCAACATTTGCCAAATATTAAGAATTGAATTTCTTTATATTCCTTGACAAACAGCATTGGGTAACTACACCAAGCTTAGTTTCACATATTCTCTTTAGCTCACCAGAAGCAGGAGTCTTCTCACCCAATATACATACACAAATTTTTAGGGTACCAGAACTACCCCTTGCAGATATCTCCTTGGATGATCTCGTACGTACAGTAGTTAAGCATCGCTCAAGTTGCGGACCTTCAAGCTCTTCCCTCCTACCATGATAAGGGGGAACAATAGTTGTGGATGCCATGTTCATGCAAAGTTCTGGACATCTACCAGATAAGGAAACAATAATATCGTCTGCTAGCCGAGGCACACTTCTATCTAAACTAATAAATGCCCAATCATCAATGATTCCACTTTCAACTAAGCATGACTCATTCATGTTCCATGAGGCAAACCTGGGAACAAGCTCTCTCTCTCTCTCTCTTTTAAACAATGTCACTAAACAAGGAAAAAGATGTTAGTATCAATAAAACAACTTACATACATCAAATGTGTGCCACGTGCCTGGGATTCTCAAATGTGTCTATGCATGGCCGTCTAATGTGGCCCCATATTAATGCATACTTTGGAAATGCATGACCTGAATGGTGCAAAAGATAAGGTTATGACAAAGGCACATGGTTGTCGCACGTCAAGGCTTTTGATCTTACTTGGGGATGTTGATGCAAGCTATACTTAGAGGTTTCCATTGGACCACGAGATGACAACTGATCATTCCTCCTTATAGGGATCCATTTGAGAACCATGTTCAGCTGTGTAGAGATCACCTTAGGCTTTTTCATCTTCAGATGGTTTCTTAAATTCTATATCCCACGTGGTTGGCTCTTTGGTTCTGTGGGCGCTACTGGTGCTTTGGGCTTCCAAACCCATACCCTTGATGATTGTCTTCTGACTATTGCAGAAGAAGTGAGTTGATCTTCTTTGGACCTTTGTGCTTGGTTCTCATGCTTGCTTCCCTTAGGCTTCTTTATTGAGACTTGTCCTCTGATGGGGAGCATAGGCTTTTGTGCATGTAAGAGTTTCTTGGGTATCACATGCATAATCGCAATTGTTGAACTGCAACTAATTCCTTCGATACCCAAATTTTCACGTTATTGTGGTCGGCCCTCATGGATCCCATTGGTACCCAAATTTGGAGTACGCTTTGAGATCTAGGTCTTGGTTGTTCTACTACTTGCTGCCTTGGATTTCTTCGTTGCTTCTTTAGTAATGAGTTCGACTACATTAGTGTGGTTGATTGCTCTCCCTTTTGTACCCAAATCTACTTGAGCTTGAAACTAGTTTCTTCTTGAATTCTTTTGGTCTATTTGATATAGCGGCCATCTTGCACTGTTTTTCTCACCTTTGTGGTTGAACTACTATGGCTCCATTAGTCTTTGAAAAAGAAGAGAGATCCACTAGCCTTTGAGCATGTTCTTTCATAATTGACTCCTTCTACATCATAGAGCTATTGCCACCTGCAATATCTTCTGCTCTAAGACTAGCCTTAGAAGAACTAAGAGAATTTGTGACACTTGGATTTGTGAGCATGCAATTCTCTAACTCTAATGTAATCCATTGTTCATGTGCCCAAAATTGAAGAAGTCGACTTCTTAGGTTTAAGTTGATTGCATGGTCATAGATCGAGTCTTGGCCTAACACAAGTGGTTCCATAAGGTCCCCATCTTGACACACTAGCATTTTGACCATTACTGGGACATCTTGAAGGTAGATGGGAAGTTCCACCTCGCCCAAATAAGGGGTCTCCACACCTCCCAATCCTATGATATAGGCTTCTATGGGATTGATGTTCAATTCTAGATCCTGACAGTGTGAGAATCTAACTACACTAGTTGCAACACCTGAGTCAATCAAGACTCTCAGAGTTCTTACATTCTTGCCTTGTCCTACCTCTATGGTCACAAAGGGACGTCAACCGATTATTCGAGAAGCAATTACATGTGATGTTTGACACATGGCCATGTGATATCTTGGGGCATTGGGATGAACATCTAGGCTTTGTCGCCTTAACTTATTTCTCGATGTGCTCTCTAGCCTTTGCATGTGCTTCCTCTCTAACCCTTAACTCTTTGGCTTTTTGCTTCTTAGCAGTCTTGAGCCTCATTAGCATATTCTCCATAAGAGGTTCTTGATACAGCTTGAATCAACATCCACTAATATAGTTTGGCAAGATGTCACCTTCTAGAGTGGCCAATTGAACTGCACCACTAGAGGAAATTCTATTAATGATCATGGGCCCATATCCTCTTTTTTCCAATTTACGAGTATGCTGCTTTAGTGTGTAAACCAACACTAGGTCTCCCTCTTTCAATCCTTTATCCTTGATGTGTGTACCAAAGTATGCCTTTTGTCTTTTCTTTGCAGCATAGATGCCTGCTGTTGCTCATAGCCTAGTCTTACCTAAACTTTCTAGATCAAAGATCCTAGAGGACAACTCATGTCCATTCCACTCATGATCTTGTGCTACTTTTAAAGCTGGGATCATAAAATCTAATGGTAACACAACCTTCTATCCGAAGACCATATGAAGTGGGGTGGCATTGAGTACTGTTTTGTAGGCAACTCGATAAATCCAAATAGCATGATGAAGCTATTTATCCCAATCAGAGCGTTTATTATTTACGAGTTTCATCAACATATTACATAGGATCTTATTCGTGCTCTTGGCTTGTCCATTAGCTTGTGGATGATAGGGGGCAGACTTCTTATGTATCACCAAGAATTCTTGGAGGATATTTTCAATGACTTCATTTAAGAAGTGTTGAGATATCAAGCTCAACATGTGATGATCCAGGATGACACGTACCGGTTTTTATTTTCTCTGACATGTATAGATAGTGTCACACCAGTATATGTCAGGGATACTTCATTGAGATTTATTAGATTTATCTATCGAGAGTGATGGCACATTCGTTCCTTGCCAGCTCACTCATTCACGGACATTAGGTTTTTCCTTATGCACTTGTTGTATTCTTGTTTTTAGGTCATTCTTGTACATTCCTTTTTATGTAATAGAAGAAGAAGAAGAAGATCATTCTTCCTTGCCTCAATCTGTGTGTGTGCTTCTCCTAGACAGTGAGAGTGTGTGTGTGAACTCTCTTCCTTATCTCCTTCCTCATGACATGGTATCAGAGCCAGCATGGTAGTAGAGAGCTCGTGGAGAAGGCGACGGTAAAGAGTACACAGCAAGGCGTGGAGAAAATGCGATTCACAAATGACCTCCATTTGCTACAAAAATCGGTGTGAAGGTAGAAGACCTCAAAATATTTTTGGGAGTTATCCCTTTAGGGTCACTTGTTTTTGTCAGATCAAAGTTTCGAAGCCATCTCGACCACTATTTTGAGGCCACAAGGTGGGACCCATAGAAAAACCAGGTCACTTTCAGAAACTGTAACTTGCGTTGTGTTGGGAAACCCTCCTATATTCCAGATCCAAAATTTCAAGCAATTCCGTGTACTGTTGATACACAAAAATTGTGTTTTTCTGAGATCGAACTGTCACATCATAGTGAGACAGTGTTCAAATAGAAGTGCTGCTTGTGGTGTTTTGTAGTGTTGTGAATTGCTCTAGAAATCGCAAACGCAGATGTAATGAGTCAGCATATGAGTGATAAGCTGGACAAGAACAACTTCCATGCTTGGAGATTCAGAATGAAAAATTTCTTGATGGGAAAAGGCTACTGGAAGTACATCGAAGGAGAGAATGAAAATGCTCCGCAGTTACCAGAAAGGAATCGGACTGCAGATCAGGTAAGAGCATATGAGGAATGGAATCAAGGAGCACAAAAGGTAATGTACGGGCTATCTTTTAGCATACCGGATAGCATGATTGGACACATACAGGATGCCAAGACTCCAAAAGAGGCTTGGAATAGTTTGGTCACATTGTATGAGACCAATACAAAGGCACGAAAATTGCAACTCAAGAACGAGCTGCATACATTGCAGAAGAAGAGCATGTCGATAGTGACTACACCTTGAAAATCAAAAGTATATGTGCATCACTTGCAACTATTGGCATGAATGTAGATGATGATGATAAGGTGGAAGTGTGCCTTCATGGTTTAGGAGCTGCATATAAGCAGTTCAGAACTTCCATACAGACTAGGGAAAATATTCCGAATTTTGCTGATCTGGTATCTATGCTGATTATTGAAGAAAAGAATCTTGGTGAGGATTCAAACTCCCAAGGAGCCCAATTTTGAGCAGGTATTCTACTCTGGCAGAGGAAGAGGCAGAGGTAGAGTTTTTGGAAGTGGAAGAGGAAACAATAACCAAGTCCAAGGTCAACAACATAATCATGCAGGAGGAAGAGGACAGTTTTGAGGTAGGGGGAGCCAAAGAGGTCGCAGAAATTTCCAAAGAAATGATTCAGGTATAGTGAAGGATGCTGGAATTGTGGTAAACCTGGACACTCTGAACGTGATTGCAGGTTGAATCAAAATAACAGAAGGTAGCAAAACAACTATGCATCTGCAAGTGTAGATGATTCTGAGAAGCTGTTTATGGTTCAACATCACATGATGAATAAGATGTCCGCTACTGTTTCAAAATCGGATGATAATGTCTGGTATGTTGATTCAGGTGCTTCAAATGACATGACCAGTCATGTGGAATGGTTTTTTACTTTGCAAAAATTGCCAGTTCCTGGTTATGTTGAAATAGGTGATGACACATCACATCCTATTGAGCATACAGGAAACATAGCACTATCTATGGAGGATGGAAAGGTAAAACATCTTGCTGATGTGCTGCATGTTCCAAATATAACAAAGAATCTGGTTTCTGTTGGACAAATGGTTGACTAGGGATTACAAGTTAGGTTCAATGCTAATGGATTATATGTAGAGGAGTACAAGCAAGATGGACAATTGGTTGCCAAAGGAAGCAAAGTGGGTAGGATGTTCACCTTAAATGTGAAGATTCTTGAAATGAATGCAGCCATGTTTGCAAAAGGTGCATGAGTTATTGCTGATATGGAGATCTGGCACAAATGAATTCGACATGTAAATCTACAAAGGCTAAAATTGATGCAATCAAAGGAGATTGTCCATGGACTACCAAATTTCAAAGTTGTAGAAATGCAAAAGGTATGTGCAGCATGTCAATTTGGTAAACAGTCAAGAGCATCATTTCCACATGACAAGCATGTTAGTGAGAATGTACTAGAAGTAGTACATATAGATGTTTGGGGTCCAGCAAAGACCAAATCTATGGGTGGTTGCAGGTTTTATGTTACTTTCATTGATGACCATACACACAAAGTATGTGTATATTTCATGAAAGAGAAGACCAAGAATGTTAGAAGAAGTATTTTTGAAGTATTTTTGATGGAAAATAATTGTAAAATGCCAGAAACTTGTAAAATATTTATGCAAATAATGTAAAAATAAGGAAGAGTCTTCCTTATGAAGAGTAGAATCATATGTATTTTTTCTAAAATTTTTGGAAAGTCCTAGATAGCATATTTTTAGATTAAAAGAGGAAAGGACCAAAATTCAAGTGTGAAAAGGGACACTTGAAAATGTATAAAAGACAATTTCCTCTACTATGAGAGGGTTGGTTATTTGTATTACATGCTATCCAAGTAAAGAGAGAGTTTCCTGCAGAAAATCGTGTTTTCTTTCTTTTGTGTGATTTCTTTGATTTGTTGAGTCTATTCTATGTGTATCCATGGAATTTGCAAGCTTCTATTGTGTATTTCTGATGAATGTGTATGAAGAGAGTTGATTCTTGATGTATTGAGTGAGAAATTGATGGAGAATGGTGCTGTAGATGAAAATCGTCTGATTTTACAAAATCGCGATTGTCTCGTCTGAAGGTTACAGGTATCATTTTTGAGTTTTGACTTTATGATTATGTTCTACTGAGAAAATAACATGCTTTAGGCACCAAGATTATTGAAAATGATGGAGTATTGGTCAAGATAATCCAAACCCTAGAAATTCCTCTTCATCTTCATTATTTCTCAGAAATCCAGCCAGTTTTCTCTTATTTCTTGGATTCTATCATCTAGAATGGGCTGTGGTCTCTTGTATACTTCTAGGATTGACAAAAATAAGATGTATTGTTGATTCTTTATGCTAAATGATTGGAGAGGACAACTCCAAAGGTTAACAACAAACATTTTTTGGTGCCGTTGCCGAGAGTAAAGCAAAAGCTTAATTGTTGGACCTTGCTGGATCTTCTAATGTTGATGGTATTAAACACATTGACAAGGTAATACTCTTTAATCAAGAAATGGAAACATGAAATGGTAGATTTATTTGTTTGTCTTTTGGGAAAAGAAAGCAATAGATAATCTTTTGAGAATAAGAATTGTTGAAATTATTGCAAATTGATAGTTGCTCATATCATTTTTTTGAAGTAAAGTGCAGGTGTGTGAAAAGTTGAATCAAGAAAGCTTAAGATAAGGTAAAATGTGTCTATTGTTGCATTTGTAGAGTGCTTTTTGATCAAGTAGCAAGCAAAATTGTTGATCTTGGGAAGATGACATGATTGCTTTGAGGAAAGTCAAGTAAAGTAGCTAGATGCAAGTAGATAAGATCCATTTGTTAATCAAGTCAAAGCAATAATCTTGATAAAAAGTTTATTTGCATCTTGAAAAGAAAAATGTTTGAGTTTATCTTTGCAAAAATTGATAATTGCACTTCTTGAAACATTTTTCTTTGGGAAGTTTTGCTCATGATTTGTTTTGATAGCAAAGCATAAAGGAGTATAACCAATCAAGGAACACAGGATCAATAGATCACTAAACAAGAAACCCTACATGAAGTGTTTACCTTGATTTAGGGCAAAATACTAAAAAAATTCATAAAATTCATTAAAACACTTAAATAATTTTTTTTTTCCTTAGGAATTTGGACTTAAGTGTTGTTGTTAAGAGTAAAGGAGGTCAAGTGGAGGGAAAGCTAAAAATTGCTAAAAATTGGAAAATCAGACAAATACGATTTTCTTCACAGGATCGCGATTTTCTGGTTAAATTCTTTGTTAATGATGTAAAAATTGCAGGTGACAGCTGAATTGGAGTGGAACGAATTTGGAAGAGTTGTAAGAAGAAAGAAGACCCAAAATTGCAAAAAGCAGGAAGTACAGGAAAAATACGATTCTCTGCACAAAGTTGCGATTTTCTGTAAGAGAATTTTTTTTTTGGAATTTTGAGCATACTTGGGTTTGAGATAGGTAATTGTAAGAGATTTCATTAAGTTGAGTAAGAGAAGAAAGTCAAATTCCAAAAATCAGTGAGGATTGAGTATCAAGTGGGAAATAAGAACAGAATTGCGATTTTCACCAGTGGATAATGGGAGTGACCAATGATGAAATGTTAGGAATTGTGGGTTAAAACCATAAAATTGTTGAATAATAAAATTGGACAAGTAAAAAGTGAAAATTATGAGGAAATAGCACAGGATCACGATTGTGTGAACACTATAAGACCCTGGAATCTCAGAAAAAACTCATTTGAGTGATGAAGAGAGGGAGTGAGAGCAAGAACATGATCACGATCGTCTGCAACTATAAAGTTTTGGAGATTTCTAGATCAAGCAAGCAAGGTAAGGAGTTCTCAATACATTTTTTTGTATGTCTTTAAACTTACATGATGATCAAAGCACAAAAAAACACAAAATAGCCAAAAATACGGAATTGCGATGTTCTGATTTTTTGAGTTTTCTGTGGAAAAAATAATAATATTGAGTAAATTCTTTTATTGCATGTTAAAAAATAACCAAGGTGATTCTATTGAAGAAACAAAAATTTGAAAATCAATACCTTAATTTTTTTTTTCAAAATCTGAACAGAATTGCAATTCTGTAGTCAAACACAAAATCGCGATTCTCTAAAACAAAGCACAAAATCACGATTTCCAGAGCACGATTTTCATAAGAGAATCGTGTTTCTAACGTTTGTGAGCAATCACGATCGTCTGGGAATAGAATCGTGAAAAACATGATTCTCATCACAGAATCATGAAAAACACGATTCTCTCACAGAATCATGAAAATCACGATTCTCTCACAAAATCGTGAAAAAACATGATTCCCTCCACAGAATCGTGAAAATCACGATTCCCATCACAGAATCGTGAAAAAAACACGATTCTCATCACAGAATCGTGAAAAACACGATTCTCTCACAGAATCGTGAAAAAGCACGATTCCCTCCACAGAATCGTGAAAATCACGATTCCCATCACAGAATCCTGAAAAAACACGATTCTCATCACAGAATCGTGAAAAACACGATTCTCTCACAGGATCGTGAAAAAGCACGATTCCCTCCACAGAATCGTGAAAATCACGATTCCCATCACAGAATCGTGAAAAACACGATTCTCTCACAGAATCATGGAAAAACACGATTCTCTACACAGAATCGTGAAAAACACGATTCCCTTCACAGAATCATGGAAAACACGATTCTTTCCACAAAATCGTGAAATTAATTGAATGATCCTTAGGTCTGGTAATAAATTATACTCACATTCCAAACAAGAACTGGGAAGGAAGGAAATAGAGCTTGTGGTAGGGGAATTGCAAGAAAGAGATTTAGGGCAAGAAATCAACATGGAAAATTTAAATGAAACAAATGAATCCTCTGAAACTGGGGACTATAGAAACATCCTCAAATACATGTATAAAAATAGGTTTGGAACCTATGTATATCAGGATGGAATGCATAAGTTTCTCATTAGATTGAGAAACTTAGAAGTTCCCCTGAACATAACACCAGTAGCACAATTTAAGGATGGTAGATATGAGGATAGGTAGGGATGTGTATACATCTTCTCACAAGACCCAGAAAGTTCTAATGACCTAGGGCAATGTGCAGACAAGAGACCTTGGGAACCGAATCTAGGGCAATCAGACTTGCCAAGGCCACATGAAATCCACAATAATGGTGAACAACAACAAGGTAGGAGAACACATACTTCCCCAAATCCTTTTGAAAAGGAACCAGAAGGATTTTATGATTTTCCTTTGAGAAGAAGACATCATTGGCAAAATCAAGGCAGAATGCTTAGACCCTATCAAGTAGCCAAATGCATGAAAAATCAATATGAAGGATGTTGAGGATTAAAAAGTACAATTTGAGGCATTTGGTCTAACCCTAACAGGACCTGCATTATCTTGGTTCATTCCCTTGACAAAGGAAATGTATCTAGATATTGAATCCTTCCTAGAAGCCTTTATTGGGGAATTCTCAAAAACTGGAATAAAACATAGCACAGCTACATTGATACATGGCTTTAAACAGCAAAAAGATGAAAATGTCAAAGAGGCAGCTAGGAGATTCAAGCAATACATTGATAGATGTCCTAGAGAAGAAGTACCTTCCATGGCAAGACAAGTATCCCTATTCATAGAAGGATTAAGAAGTGCCCAATTAAGAACCCTGGTGTATTATAGGAGATGCTTTGACCTAGGAGCATGTGTGAAAGAGGCAATAGATTTGGAAGACAATAGAGGACAAGACCTGTTAGCATTTGATCAACCTAGAACGAATGAAGATAAAATTCCACCAGCAGAAGAATTGGCACAAGCCATTGCTAAAGCCCTATAAGTTAGCACCAAAACCAATTTGATAAATACCAAGATAACAACAAATAAAGAATGCTACAATTGTGGAGAAGATCATTTGGTACAACAATGTCCATATCAAAAACCACCTCATTTACAAGATAGGAAAACACTCAAATACTGTACACTAGAGAGAAAATGGACAAATCATACCAGAGAAGAATGCTTCTACAATAAACAACCCATTAAGGAGAGAGATTATGCAAGCCAAAGAGGATCTGGATATATTGAGCAACCAAGACCTGTACTTGGGCAACAACCTCCACTACCAACAAATGTGGTACCAGTTAAATACACACCAATAGAGGAGGGAAACTCAAGAATAAAATCACCATACAAGGAAGATTATCAATGGAATGAAGGATATCAGGAAGAGTGGGAAGGATATGAGTTGAGAGAACCATAACTACAAGCCCTAGATTTGGGAAATGGTAGAATTGAGATGGATACAACCACATTCATGTATATAACCAATCATTATATGTCCAATCAGAAACCTCAGTTCAAAGGGAGCCAAAAGATAACTTGTTATAGATGTGGGGGAGAACATTTCATTAGAGATTGTTCACAACCTCCTACATTAAGAATAGAAGGAGCCTATTGCAATGCTTGTGGCAGGGATCATTTAATAAAGGATTGTCCAAGAAATCCTCAAAAACAACAAAACACATCTAATAACATACCATTGAAAACAGTCAACATCATGGAGCAAGAAGAATTGAGTGACATTGACCAAGTAAATGTAAATGCTATAACAAGGGAACAAGCTAAACAAAAAGAAACAACTAAAGAACAAAATAAAGGTTTAATTTCAAAGGTGAAGAAAAACAGACAAAAAGGGAAATGGGAAAGGAAAAAAAGAATGGGTAAAAGTTTGGAAGAAAACAGTCAAACTGTAGTTCCCCTAAAAAGACACAAACCCAGTCAGAGAGAGTCTAGACACCTTGATAAAAGCATACAAGGGAAGAATTCAAGACGGACCAAATCCTACAGACCATGTGTTGTTATAAGGGTTGCCCATAATTTTTCTCATGCTATGGCATCCTTTAGCCCTCATAAAAATACCTTCTTTTTGTAATTAGGAGATGTCCATATGAACACTCTCTTAAACCCCTTTTTGATATTTCTTTAGTCTATGGTATTGAAGCCTTTTCCATGAAACTCCTTTTTTGCACAAATTCAAGAAAACTCCCACGCGCTCATTTCCTTTGGAGTGGGTTGTTAGAAGAACCTAGAGAGATATGACCATGTGCCCCTTTTTGACTTTTCCAAATGAGCACATGGGGAATTATGTTGAGCCTATAAATAGAGGCTCACTTCTTGTAAAAGGGAGGTCCCTTGGCCATGGCCTTGGCCTCCATTTTGGTAATGGATGAAGGTGTCATTTGGTTTCATCCAAATCCTTGTGTGCAATGGCGTTGGTCTTGGTGTATGGATTTGCATGTGTGTGTGCATGGTTGGGAGGATGTTCCCCTTTTGCTCCTTGTGACGTTGGCCATTGTTGCCATTGCTCCATGAGCGTGGGTGAACCTATCCTCTCATTCTTTGCCCTAACTTGGAGAAACTTCTCACTTCCATGTGAGGCGGTTAGGGTTTGTTGCTCCCCTTTTCTCAACATTTTGGCGCCGTTGCCGGGGACGTCGGCCTTTAGCCGTTGGTTTTTCCAAGTTTGCGTGTCCATATTTCGTGAGATGCACCTTGACACTTGGAGAAGGATGAATACGTGTGGCCTTTGGTTGGCCTAGGGTACCTCTCATTTGTTACTTTTTTGAGTAGAATAGTTCATTTCTTTGTTGGTTGCACAAGAACACCGCCTAACCCCTCTCTCTCTCATTCTCTCTCACATACACATCGACGCTGGCATCACTCTCCATCTATGTCATGTTCATTTGATGTGGAGTGGTTGGGCAAGTGTCCTCATGGCTCCCTCCCGCTTTCCAATTCTTTTTAAGTAAATATTAAAAAAAAAAAATCCATACTTTTGAGATCACAAGAATTTAAATAGGAAAAGGCTTTTTCTTTATGCATGCGTAAGATTTTGTCCATTTAATGTGGATGCATTTTCAAGATCGTGGGCTTCCTTTGGAGAGAGATTGGGTAGGTGCATTGAAATCCTCACATGCTTGGAGTTAAGTCTATTCATTGCGCCATGTGCATTTGAGCTGGGGTATGGTGTTTTCTCTCTCTTCCTTTAAGTCTTTGACAGATCCGTGCGAAGGCTGGGGGAGAGGAACATTTTCCTTTCCCTCCTTCTCTCTCTCTCTCATTATGTGAGACACCGCCGGCTCTCTCCCTATCTGTCTGGAGCTTCCTTCACGGTGGAGGTGATCTTCTCCTGCATGCCTCACTTCTGTGGTTGCGAGCACCTGTGGTAACTTCTGTGGCTGCGAGCACCTGTGCCGCTGCTGCTCCTCTATTGCTCCGCCATTACCGTGCTCCATGTCGGGGTGTAACTGGCAAGGCTTTCCCCCCAGCTCAGAGGTTGCTGCAATATTGGTGTCTGTTGTCTATGTGTGCTCACTCTTCGTGGTCGTCTGCTCATGCACGAAAGCGCTGCAACTTCTCTTTTCTCCTGCGCGGACTCATTCTGGTGCCCTCAGGGTCGAGCAACCTCATGCTCCCCCTCACCATCTGCTCTAGGTGGGTCAGTCAAGCTCTTCATGAGCTCCCCCGGTAGACCCCCTCCCAATAAAGGTCCGACTGCATACTCTCCGTCTAGATCATTTTGTCTGCAGATTACTCCTTGAGTTTTTTCATATTGAAGTGCAACTCGAAGGACAGAAAGCATTTTAGTATCCATTTTAAGGTTAAGATTGGTTGCTGTGGGTTATAAAAAAAAAAAAAAAAAAAAAAAAAAAAACTTTTTGCAAGGACCAATGGCCACACATATTTGGATAGTCGATTGCTTCTCCATTCTGACTCGGGTGTCTTTCTTTGACTGCCACTGAATTGGGCTGAAAGCTAAAAGCTTCCTAGGCTTCATTCATTCTCACTGGATGCTTCTACCTCAGATATTTCAAGCGAACCATGATAGAAATGCATAATATGTTTTTAGCTATGTAATGTCTTGTGGATGCTTCTACCTCAGATATTTCAAGCGAACCATGATAGAAATGCATAATATGTTTTTAGCTATGTAATGCAAGACAGGATGTTTGATCTTGTAATGGTTGATTTTTGTCTTGTGCAACTCCTTATTGATCTAATTTGTCTCGTCATTTTTGTTTTGTCATTTTTGGCATGTGGACTATAATCTCGAACCTTATGTGGTTATGTTTTTATTTGAGTCATGCGGCCACAATGTTACCATTCACAAGAGATCTCGCAGCGATTGGTCACCAACACTCTCTTGCATTTTTTGACTTTAGTTGTTGGCAGTAGATGTTGTGTTAACGAGAACTTTTGTTCGAAGGAGTATGCATGAACTGGCCGCTTTATCTTCCCTTCACCTTGTTGAGTTCTGTTGTCAATATAATGGTTCTTGTTTAGCTTACGCCTACAGGTTTTGATGGGAAGATATGGAGAAGGATGTCGCCTTCTTCACCATTATTATGAGGGTTGCTTGCGGTCTTGAATTTTGGCGGGATTGACCTCTCTGATGTCTTTGATCTAGGATAAAAATGATGACAACCATGTTGATGCCTTTCTTGATTGCAATATAGTTGTCTGCTTGGTAGCTTCAAGTATATTTCAGGGGCTCGGTCCCACATCTAGATAGATCGTGCACAACTTGACTCCTGAATCTCACTCTACATGTATAATGGGATTTTTTAGGCTGTTCAACCAGATCTCTATGTTTCAATTGATATGCAGCTCTTGCGAGGTGGGAAGGCTCATAATCGAGCAATGTATTTTTGATGGCTAAGCATATATGTGAGGGCAGGTCTTTGATTGGTAGCCAATGTCTTATTTAGGTGCTATATGAGAAAGTATGAAAATGTGCTTCGCTATGATTATGATCCATGGTATTGTTTGAAACTTCCATTCGGGATGCACACTTTTGACAATCATCATATTTCTATCAAGAACAGGCGTTTGAGCTTCATGCATAGTCTTTTTTATCTCTACATCTTTGGTGTAACTATCTCTCATCAACAGGGATTGAACACGTAACACATAACACACAGGAACACACATTAATGAATAAAGGAAATATGTTATGTAATACTTGCATGAGGTAGTTAAGGAACCATACCACAGTCATCCTTCATTTACAACTTGTCACACATGCACATGGTGAAAAATTTTCTCTCAGACATAGCAACATGTGCATGATTATTGATTATTGATAAGGTTGAAGAGGTTTGATGGTTTATGGTCTACTTGAAGCTTACCAGGTTGGGACTATGGCGATTGGAATGTTGTCTTGTGGTGACCGCCCATGTAGATGACAATAGGAGAAGATGCTCTTGAGGCTTACAATGCTTGAAGCTTGAGGGTTTGTGTTGTCACGATCTTGCTCACGCGCATTCAGAGATTACAGACGCAGAAAAATACACAGAAAATAGAGGCAACAAGAGACGAGACCGAACGCAAGATTGGGTGCAATCTCCCCCCATGCACTCTGTTTCGACAGTCCACAGAGTGCATGTATTTATAGGAATTTTGATTACGTCGAAAAGAGTGGTTACAAGAGGGCGGCTTCGAAAAGCAAGCGTGAAACTAAAAGTTGATAACTTTTACAGAAAGCCATTGCTTTCAAAAACAGAAACTACGGTCTACAATGATCCTTATGCTAATCATTACTTTTTTTAACAATAGAACCTTCTACGCAGGTTTATTTACAAGCTAAATAATAATTATTCAGATTATTGATGTCCGCCCTTTCACACCTTGCACGCTCCTCATGAACCTTCAGCTGCTATATCAGAAACATCAAAAACATATTAATACATTAATAATATAACACTTTAGCAATGTATTGTTCAATAATATACAACATGCCTCTCAGTTGACAAGCAACTGACCTCAGTTGATAAAATAATTCAACACTCTAACAATTATAATGCAGTGTTCAACATATTCCATGTGACAATCCAACAATGCATTGGCTATTCTATATTTCAATCCAACAATGCATTGGCTATTTTATATTTCAATCCAACAATGCATTGGCTATTTTATATTTCAATCCAACAATGCATTGTTCAACATATTCCATAAGGTATAACATGCCCCTCAGTTGAACAAGCAACTGACCTCAGTTGATATAATAATAAACATGGATGGTCAGTCACATGTTTCATCACTGAATAAAGAAAATAGGCATGTGCCATGTAAAAATACATGCATGGAAATGTTCATGGAGCTGTTACATTAATGTGTTTGTGTATGATATGCAGAAATTAAGTGGTCATAATGAGGTGTTAATTGTGTTTTATGTATCCATTGACATTCTTCAATAGAGTGATTTTTGTACTTAACCAAATATCGATGATATTGAATACCTGTGCGTGTAGTAGTGACATCATAATCAATGATTTTCTCAGGAACTAAGATTTCAGATTGTTCTTCAATTAAAGGAGGGTCATCAAGAAGTGGAGCAAGTGGTAAAGTTCCTTTAAATGGTTTAAGTAAACTAATATGAAGAATTATGAATGGTCCAATGGGATGGAATATCCAATCGAAATGAATTATCATTAATTTTTTCTATAATGCGAAACGGTCCATAATAGCGTGGTGCAAGTTTAATTTTAGGATGCTGCAAAATATTTTTGAGACGTCTTTTAATTATTCGCAACCATACAAAATCATTTTCCTTGAATTCTTTGGCTAATCGTTTAGTATTGATAATACATGTATATCGCTCTTGACTTTTCCTAATGTGCCCGTGAACATCATGAAGTATAGAAACGTGATCTTGAGCAATAGAATCAGCCATCGGAATGTCGGTTTGGGTGAGGGACATGGGAGTGGGAAGCTTTTTACCAAAAACTATTTCAAAAGGTGCACGACCAATAGTGGTGTGTGAAGTGTTATTGTAAGCAAATTGAAGCAATGGCAACTTTTCATCCTAGTTATTAGGATTATCTAATGAATAACAACGCAATAAATCAAGAATAGTACTATTTGTATGTGATGAAGTGATAGGAAGACCTGTGATAAAATCCATAGAGATTTGTTCCCATGGTTCATTTGGAATAGGAAGTAACATTAATAATCCAAATGGTTTACCATGATGACGTTTGACACGCTGACATACAATGCATTGAGAAACATAATGTGCAATGTCTTTTTCCATGTGTGGCCAAAAGAAGAAATCTTTGCAAGAAATGGTGCTTTGTATGCCTCTATGACCCATGTAAGATGGTTCATGCATTTCTTTAATGACAAAATCTTTAAGAGCTTGGTTTATGCACAATCTATGTTGAAAATAGAGAAAACCATTATGAAATGTATAATGTTCATCAGATAAAGATGCAGCATTGTCGAAGTCATGCCATGCACGTGAAAAATACAAATCAGATGCATAAGTGGAAACCATTTCTTGAAAAGAATGAATTTGGATGGCAGAAATATTATTCAAAACAACAGAATGCGAAGGAAAACGGCTAAGAGCATCTGCTACAACATTAGCTTTACCAGGCTGATATTGTATCATGGGTTGGAAATTTTGAATGAATGATGCCCATTTAAGATGCCTATCAGAGATTAAGGGCTGATTTAATAAATGTTTAATAGCCTGTTGATCGGTTTTGATTAAGACCTCAGAGCCCATAAGATAGTGTTTCCAAATTCGCAAAGCATGCACAACTGCTAACAATTCTTTATCATACGTACTATAATTATGCTCTGAGGGTTTAAGCTTTCTACTCTCAAATGCAATGGGATGGTCATTTTGCATCAGAACAGCACCTATTCCTGAACCACTAGCATCAGTAACAACATGAAAGGGTTGTGAAAAATCAGGTAATTGTAAAACAGGTGCATGTGAAAGTGCATGTTTAAGTTTGTCAAAGGACTGTTGTTGGGTAATTCCCCATGCAAATTTTATTTTCTTTTTCAACAACAAAGTAAGAGGCAATGCTAAATAAGAAAAATTTCGAACAAACTTCCTATAGAAACTAGCCAACCCAAGAAAAGAACGAACATCATTGACTGATTGTGGTGTAGGCCATTCTATGATAACTCTAATCTTTTTCGGATCCACATGCACACCTTCACTTGAAATAATATGTCCTAAATATTCTAGCTTACGTTGAAAGAAATAACTCTTTTTAGGATTAGCATAAAATGTGTTCTCTCGTAACAAATGAAAAACTGTTTCAAGATGCTTTTCATGTTCACTATCATTCTTACTGTAAATAAGTATGTCATCAAAGAATACAAGAACAAAAGCTTGGTAATCAAGAAAAATATAGTTCATCATTCGCGCAAATGTAGCAGGGGCATTAGTAAGTCCAAAGGGCATTACCATAAATTCATAATGGCCATTTTGAGTTCTAAATGCAGTCTTAAAAATATCACTTTGTGTCATACGAATCTGATGGTAACCCGATTTAAGATCAATTTTACTAAAGACACGAGCTCCTCGTAACTTATCTAAGAGATCATCTATTCGAGGAATAGGGTATCTATTCTTGATCATGATCTTGTTAAGGGCTCTATAATCAATGCACATTCGATAAGTTTTATTCTTCTTCTCTACTAAGAGAACTGGTGCTCCAAATGGGGAAGAACTAGGCCTTATAAGTCCTTTTTGTAGTAAGTCTTTTACTTGGTTTTCTATTTCCTTTTGATGTAGTGGGCCATGTCTATAAGGTGCTTTATGAGGAGGAGAACTACCAGGGACTAAGTCTATGCTTGTGTATTTCATTAAACATAAGAGTGAGGTCTTTGATTGTTTCAAGAAGTTCAAATCATATGTCGAATAGCAAACAGGAAGGTATATTAAGAAGCTAAGATCTGATGGAGGGGGAGAGTATTTCTCTCAAGCTTTTACTGATTTTTTGTATGATGAAGGTATCAAAAGAGAAGTTACATGCAGGTATACTCCACAACAAAATGGAGTTGCAGAAAGAAGAAAGAGAATCATAGCAGAAGCATCTAGAAGCATGCTTAATGATATGTGTTTGCCTAATTATTTTTGGGCTGAAGTTGTTAGCACAAGTGTTTACATTATGAATAGAGTTCCGACTGCTGGAGTTCATTATTTGACACCATATGAGGTATGGCTAAGTCATTTGAAAGTATTTGGTTGTGTATGTTATGTACATGTACCTAGTGAGGTGAGATCTAAACTTGATGCAAAATCAGAAAAATATATATTTATTGGTTATGCAGATACTCAAAGAGGATATAGATGCTATAATCCTCATACCAATAAGGTTGTTGTGTCAAGAGATGCAAACTTTGATGAATCACTTTCATGGTATGCAGATAAGAATTGTTTGCAGGTCATGGATGAAAATGAAGAAGGTGAGGTTGAAGGAGATGAATGCATAGTTCAGCCATCAGGAAGTTTAAATGATGAAAGGAGTGGTTTAGATGAAGAAAGAGGATCACCTTTCAATGGAAGATTAAGGCAAGAGTCACCTCCAAGTGTTAAAAGTAAAGATAAACTCAAACTTGTTGAAGGTAATGATGAAGGAGAGGAAATTAGTGATGTATGTGAGTATGGAGAATCATCAAAGGTTCCTAATAAGAAAGGAAGAGCATCTACATTGGAGGTAAGAAGAACTTCAAGAGTGAGTAAGCAACCTCAAAGGTATACTTATGAATCTTTCATGAATACTCATTATGCTTTTATGACAAAAGTTGAGCAGGAAAATGACCCCACATGTTATGATGAGGCCAAAGGAGATGAAAAGTGGGAGAAAGCAATGAGAGAAGAAATGGAAGCACTACAGGATAACAAGACTTGGAATTTAGTTCCAAGTACACCAAAACAAAAGGTAATTGGTTGCAAGTGGGTTTTTAAGATTAAAAGAAATAGTGATGGTAGTGTGTCTAGATATAAGGCTAGACTTGTAGCAAAATGATAGAATAACACTCAAGGTGTGGACTATGAGGAAACATTTAGTCCAGTAGCAAATATGGCAACGGTGAGAACTTTGTTGGCTTTAGCTGCAAGTAAAAGGTGGAATATATATCAACTCGATATAAAGAATGCCTTTCTTAATGGTGAGTTAAATGAAGAAGTGTATATGTCACAACTAGATGGTTATATGGATGCAAAATGTCCTAATCATGTATGCAGGTTAAAGAAGGCATTGTATGGTCTTAAGCAGGCACCAAGGGCATGGAATGCAAGGTTGGTAAAGTATCTTATGCTGCAAGGATACATAGCGAGTCATGCTGATCCTTCACTTTATGTAAAACATATAGATGGCATGTGTGTCTATGTATCATTTATGTGGATGACTTGTTGATTACAGGGAATGATGCAAAAGCAATTGATGAGATAAAAGGTAATTTGAGAAAGGAATTTAAAATTTCAGATCTTGGTTTGCTTAGATACTTTCTTGGGATTGAAATTGTGTATAGCGATGAAGGTATGTGGTTGATATAGAGAAAGTATATATGTGATATGCTGAAAAGGTTTGGTATGCAAGAATGTAAATTTGTTTCTACTCCAATGGAATGTAATGTAAAGCTGAGTGCAAAGGAAGGTGATTTGTTGCATGATATGAATGTATATAGATCCATGGTAGGATCTTTGTTTTATGCAACAAAAACTAGACCTGATATATGCTATGCGGTGGGAGTATTGTCACAGTTTATGCATGAACCTAGAGTACCTCATATGCCTGCAGCGAAAAGAGTGCTTAGGTATTTGAAAGGTACCATGAACGAAGGATTATTTTATAGTCATGATACTGATCTAACTCTTAAAGTCTTTAGTGATGCAGATTGGGCTGGAAGCAAAGATGACAGAAGATCCACAAGTGGATATGTGGTAATAGCAGGAAACAAGACATTAACATGGAGTTCAAAGAAACAGCCTACAGTTGCTTTATCTTCTACAGAGGCTGAGTATAGAGGTTTAACATTGGCTACTACTAAGGTTATGTGGTTTAAAAAGTTGTTTCATGACTTGAATGTGCAGGTTGATGTACCACTGATATATGGGGATAACTTGAGCAGCATTCATATGACCTCAAATCCTATTTTTCATACTAGAACAAAGCATATAGAGGTTCACTATCATTATGTTCGAGAGAAGCCCATGAACAATGAAGTGCAGGTTTCTTTTGTTGGAACAAAGGATCAAGTTGCAGATATCTTCACCAAATCCTTGGATGGACCAAAGATTCAAAGATTCAACTATATTCTTGGCATGAAGGAAATACCCTTTGAAACTTGAGGGAGAGAATGTTGCGAACATTTGTTTTATGTAGGGTACAAGTTTCAAATTATGTAAATACCTTTGGGAAGTCTTCAAATACTTCAAGAAGGCTCATATTATTCATAAAATGTAGCAAAAAAACCACGTGAGTTCTACAACATGGTGAATAAAATTAGTGAGTCACAAGGGAGCTTCAGTGGTGTCCTAGTGGAAGGTCGATGTGGCTAGTTCTCAAAGTCCATCAATACTTTGCTTATTTGAGCACTTGAGTCATGTAATACCTCCATCCAAGTTTCTACCATGAATTTAGATGTATTAGGAAGGTTTTAGATTAGTTTCCCATGCTATAAAAAGAGGAGAAAAGTCGTGATCTTGTGGGATGTCCAAGAGAGTCATATGTGTATCTCTACACTGCTGTAGTTTTGTATGCAGAGATTGCAGAGCTTGTATCTCCCTCATTATATATCCAAATTACATGTTTGATAGCTCATTTGAACGCTCTTACTGTCTACTATCTTTCTCTAAATTTTCATAATCATTGGATTTGTGAGCTGAGAGCAGTACTCTCTTCAAGTAAGGTGTGTTCTCTGGTTTTACCCCCTGCTGAAGGTCTCCATTAAACCTCAAACTTGCAGAGGTCATATCTCCTTGTGTATGTATCCAAATCATGTGTTCTTTGGCTTGTTAGAAAGCTCTCTAGGTCTACTTATAGTCTGGAAAGTTTCAAAGACATTGGAGTTGTGACTTAAGAGCAGTAGTCTCTGCAAGTAATGTGTGTCCTCAGGTTCATCTCTGTTTCAAGGTCTCCATTAAAGCTGCATATTGCAGAGGTCATAGCTCATTGTGTATTTATCCATTTGAGGTGTTCTATATCTTGTTGGAAATCTCTTAGAGTCTAGTTTATGTGTGTGAAACAGTTTTGGAAAATTCTAAGTGAGTAAAGAGCAATTTGCTCTGCAAGAAAATTGGTCTGTGCATACAAGTTTGTGAAAAAGTCAACTAGGTCCTGTTGGGTTTCACCTACTTCTAGCTGTACTTTGGAGATCAATAAACTCCAACATAGAAAAGTCAAAACTGGAAAAATCAGGAATAGTAGGTTCATCACAATTCTCTTCAGACTCTGAAAGTCATATTGAAAACTTTTTGTTAAAAAGTTTGAATTTTTCAGTACCTAGTACACCTAATGTGATAACACAGGCCACTGGAAAACATAAAACACTAGAAGACTTGAGAGAGAAGTCCCAAGGAAAGCAAGTCCAAGAAGACGCAGCAAAGCAGGTTAGTCCTGAAGAAGAGAGAAGATTACTAAAAGGAAAAGTAGTGATGATGGAAGAGGAGAGTGAAGTAAGAAAGGAATTCAGCTCTAGGTTATTGGATTCTGGATTAAAGTCAATATGGACAAAACCTTCATAACAAATCAATTTCGAAGTGGATGAAGGAAAAGCAGAGATAGCAAAAGGAGTTCAGTTATGCAATTCAGTGCAAGAACAAAAAGAGACAAATCAAATCAAGGAAACAGAAGAGGAAATAGTGGTAAAGAAGAGTGTTCAAGAAGAAGAAGAAGGAGTTACAGACAAGGCGATCAATCAAAGCATATAAGAAATCCTGTGTGACTTGACTCATAATGAAGAAGTCACAACTACAGAAGATCAAAGTCAAGAGGAAGGTCTGAATCTCATGGATATAGATGAGCAAGAAGAGGGACAGAAAGAGCAGATAAGTAATGATCAGATAAAGCTTACTGAGGAAACTCATTCAACCATAATTCAGGAAGAGGAAGTACAAGTAAAGGAAAGACATCTCTTTGAAGAAGAACAACAAGAAGTGAAGAACAAGAAGGCAAAAGAAACACAGACAACTAAAGATACACAAGGACATGAGAATAAGGATGACCAGATATTGGAATATGAGGAAGACATTGCAGACCAAGAAAAGATGGAAGCAGATAAGAGCCATGAAGAACAAAAGACTCAGGTCATAGAGTATGAGGAAGAAGACGAAGAAGAGAATGAGTGTAAAGAAAACAAGCAGATAGAAGTCAAACAAATGGAAATAGAAGTTGGGTTGGAAAGGATACCTAAGAATATAAGATCTGCTTGCAAGATTATTATGAGCAACATAGAGCAATTCAGACCAGCAAGTAGGAACATGATCATTTCAGGTATGATAGCTGAATCCGAGTTTGTGAAAGGAAGCAGAATCATTGAAGAGCAAAAGAAGGAAAAGGTACAATTAACAGAACAGTTGAGGATTGCGCAAGAGAAAAATGAGGAATTGACACACAGAGTAATTTCTTTGGAGGAATTAGAGGTACAACAACAAAATAAAATCCAATATCTTGAAGAGAAGTGTGCAAAACAGACATAGCATAGTAGTAAAATGGAGATGGAGCTGAAGAAAATTGAAGGGAGATACAGAACCTTGCAGAATTCATATCAAATCATGGACAAGGCAAATGAGGAAATAAACAAATTATTAATGGAAGAAGGCCAGTTGAAGGAAGAGAGCAAGACTGTTCAGGTGATACAAGAGGAAAAAGAAGATTTTCACAAGGAAATCATGAGATTGCAAACAGAGCTAAAAGAAGCCAAGGAGTTGGAAAAAAAAGCTAGTATACATGCTGCTACCTCAATGAGGGGGTACAATAAGTTACATATGGATATAGAAAAAGAGAGAAGTGATTGGCAGTTGCGTTTGGAAAAGGAAAGAAATGAGTGGAAATCAGAAAGAGAGTTGTGGACTTCTCAAAATAAGAGTTTAATGTTGACAATAGAAGAGCTACAGAAAAAGTTGGAAAAACCACAAACTCAGGTAGAAGAGCAAGTGGAGGTTACACAAATAGAAGAATATGAAGTAGCAGATGATGACATAACCCAATTTGGTGGTGATCAAGAAAACAAAGCATCAGAGGAAGAGTATTCAGAAGAATTTGTTCAGAAACTTCTGATAGATAGAGAATCCAGGATGAAATTCATTAGAAAAATGCATGATGAATATGAGGAACAAATTGTTACATTTGCTTTAAATAAAGGAATAAATCCAGATCAACACCATTGGGCTGCAGATGGCTTAGGAATACCCTTGTGCATGATCATGGAAAGTATTAAAAACTATCAGTTGGCAAGGGTAGGATTACCTCCGAACAAGTATTTAGAATATGAAGAAGATATCAATGTGACAAAGGAGCTATTTGAAAAAGCTAATCCCAAATGGAGGAATAGGTGGTTGGATGCTAATAAGGAATGTAGAAAAATATGGAAGGAAGCACCTATTCAGCTGAAGATCAATCCAGCATACTGCCCAGTAGCAAGGAGAAGAGAGTGGACAGTTTTTTGGGAAAGAAGGAAGAAAGGACATATTCCATCCAAATGGTTGAATTTTCCAAAGATAGCAGGACCGAAGGCAGGAACATGGCCTACAAAGAAGTATATGGTGGACACAGTTGAATCTGTCATATCCACATACAAAGATGTTACTGATCCAACATGTATTTTATTAATCAGAATAATGAGACTCTTATTGGCATGAATAGAGACCTTTACAGATACAGATGTCAGAGTTCTCAATTACATTGGCTTCAATTCACCATCTGATGCTTTAATATTTGATCTTAGTGAAACACCTGACAGGATATGTTTGATGGCTTATTATAGCAGAATAATATTTTTGGGCAGCCATTATCTCCAGATTTTTGAAGATGCATTTGATTATGGGTTCTTTGAAAGGGAATCAGAAATATTTGGAAATTTGTCAGTTGTAACAAAATCTCAACTCACTGCCTATGAAGCTGCATACACAGAATACCTGAAAAAAGATGTAATTGATAAACCAGAGGCTGTTGTGCAGTGGAGGAAAGCACTATTTGAGATGGTAAACAATTTGAACATTACAGAAAGAAAGAGCCATGACCTACTGTCACAGGTTTATCAAAGAAAGAAGAAGTGAAGGAAGCCTTCAGGGTACATGAGCAAGAATGTCTTTTGTCAGGAGCCAAAAGGTTTAGGAGGGGAAGAATGTTAGAAGAAGTATTTTTGATGGAAAATAATTGTAAAATGCCAAAAACTTGTAAAATATTTACTCAAATGACGTAAAAATAAGGAATAGTCTTCCTTATGAAGAGTAGAATCATATGTATTTTTTCTAGAACTTTTGGAAACTCCTAGATAGCATATTTTTAGATTAGAAGAGGAAAAGACCAAAATTCAAGTGTGAAAAGGGACACTTGAAAATGTATAAAAGACAATTTCCTCTACTATGAGAGGGTTGGTTATTTGTATTACATGCTATCCAAGTAAAGAGAGAGTTTCCTGCAGAAAATTGTATTTTCTTCCTTTTGTGTGATTTCTTTGATTTGTTGAGTCTATTCTATGTGTATCCATGGAATTTGCAAGATTCTATTGTGTATTTTTGATGAATGTGTATGAAGAGAGTTGATTCTTGATGTATTGAGTGAGAAAGATGGAGAATGGTGCTGTAGATGAAAAATCGTCCGATTTTACAGAATCACGATTGTCTCGTCTAAAGGTTACAGGTATCATTTTTGAGTTTTGACTTTATGATTATGTTCTGCTGAGAAAATAACATGCTTTAGACACCAAGATTATTCAAAATAATGGAGTATTGCTCAAGATAATCCAAACCCTAGAAATTCCTCTTCATCTTCATTATTTCTCAGAAATCCAGCCAGTTTTCTCTTATTTCTTGGATTCTATCATCTAGAAGGGGTTGTGGTCTCTTGTATACTTCCAGGATTGACAAAAATAAGATGTATTGTTGATTCTTTATGCTAAATGATTGGAGAGGACAACTCCAAAGGTTAACAACAAACAAAGGTGTTCACTCACTTCCAGAATTTTAAAGTTATGGTGGAAAGGCAGACAAGGAAGTACATTAAGACATTAAGATCTAATGGAGGAGGTGAATACATGTCAAATGAGTTCAGTAGTTTTCTAAAAAATCATGGAATTCGGCGTCAGTTTTCATGTAGGTACATACCACAACAGAATGGTGTTGCTGAACGCAAAAATAGACATATTGCAGAAATAGCAAGAGCCTTGATGGCTGAGAAGAATATGCCTCATTGATATTGGGCACAAGCTGTGCATGCTACTGTATACATCATGAACAAAACTCCGACTGCTGTTGTATATCAAGTTACACCTGAAGAGAAGTTTACAGGTAAAAATTCAAACATATCACATTTGAAAGTTTGGCTGTATTGCATATGTACATGTCCCAGATGAATTGAGGATGAAGCTTGATCCAAAAGCAAAAAAGTGTGTCTTCATTGGATACTCCCTTGAGCAAAAGGATATAAATGTTATAGCTCACTCACATGACAGGTAAAGGTGAACAGAGATGTGATATTTGATGAAATGTCAAGCTTCTATACAGATGCCAAAGAAGGACTAAATCTTGAACCAAATGACAAAGAAAATGTTGAAAAATCAAGTGTAGAATCTCAAGTTTTGAGTGGACCATATGCATCACCAAGCAATAGTTCCAACTCAAATCCATGGAGTGGAAGATTGTGTGGAAATTTCAATCTAGAAAATTCATCAAATAAATCCAAGAAAGGTAAAGAAAAGCTTTCTGCTGGTTTTAAAACATGTGCAAGTTTTGAAGACGTTGATGGAGATTCAAGCGGTTTAGAAAAGAGTCTTGATGAGGAACTTGGATTGCCCTCTATGAAGACTCTAGGAGTAAAAAGGGCACATGCAGATGATACAAGGTGAAGTGATCTAGGACCAAGAAGATCTGGGAGGATGTGGAATTCAGTGCAACGATTGACGTATGATAGTTATATGGCTCATCATTGTGCCTACATGACAAAGGTAATACAAGATGCTGAACCTTCTTGCTTTGAAGATGCAATTGGGATTGCTGATTGGGCAAAAGCTATGGATGAGGAGATGGCTTCACTTTATGGAAATGATACATGGAAGTTGGTTCCATTGCCACAAGGAAGGAAACCCATAGGCTGCAAATGGGTTTACAAGGTAAAGCATAATGCTGATGGTAGCATAAGTAGGTATAAAGCACGATTGGTAGCTAAAGGATATGCACATACATATGGCATTGATTATGAGGAAACATTCAGCCCTGTAGCTAAAATGTCTACTGTCAGAACACTTGTTGCATTAGCTACAACAAAAGGATGGACTTTGCATCAGATGGATTTGAAGAATGCTTTCCTACATGATGAGTTACAAGAAGAAGTATATATGGACCAGCCACAAGGATATGAAGATTCAAAGCATCCAGAATATGTTTGTAGGTTGCAAAAGGCTTTGTATGGGCTGAAGCAAGCCCCTCGTGCATGGCATGCAAGGATTGTTGATTACTTAACTAGCATTGGGTTTTCTATGTGTGATGCAGATCACTCACTATATGCAAGGAAGGCTGATGATGGCGTGCTATTTCTTGGGTATTGAGTTTATACTTACAGAAACAGGTGTATGGATGTTGCAAACCCAATATGCCTTGAATATGCTGCAAAAGTATGGTATGACTGATTGTAAGCCAATTTCTATGCCATTAGATCATAATTTGAAGTTGCACACTACATTAGGTGAAGCATTGGAAAATGCTACTATGTACAAGAAAATTGTGGGAAGTCTGATATATCTCACAAGTACAAGGCCTGATCTAAGTTATATTGTTGGACTTGAAAGTCAGTTTATCCAGGTTCCCAAGAAGCCACATTTGGATACTCTGAGGCACACTCTACGTTATGTGAGTGCTATTTTGGATTATGCATTGTTTTATGAGGCTGGTGTAGATTTGCAGGTTTATGGATACACCGCTGTCGATTGGGCTGGTAGCATTCCAAATAGAAGATCTACTAGTGGTTTTCTATTCTCACTTGGAATTGCAGCTGTTACATGGAGCAACAAGAAGCAACCCACTGTTGCTTTGTTGAGTACAGAGGCCGAGTATAGAGGTGCTGCAATATCAGCATGTGAGACATCATGGCTGGAGATGCTACTTACAGATTTAGGTGTGGAAGTGCAAAATCTTATCACCATTTATTGTGATAATCTTAGCAACATACAGTTAGCACGAAACCTATTTTCCATGCTAGAACAAAGCATATCGAGTTACATTATCACTTCATCAGAGAGAAGGTATTAGCAGGTGATATTGATCTTGTTTATGTGAGAACAGAGGAGCAGGTTGCTAATATTTTCACCAAAGCACTTGGAGCTGAGAAGTTGAAGAAGTTTTGGGAGATGCTTGGACTACAGGATATGGCATTGAGCTTGAGGGGGAGTGTTGAGATATCAAGCTCAACATGTGATGATCCAGGATGACACGTACCAGTTTTTTGTTTCTCTGACATGTATAGTGGTCATGCCGATATATGTTAGGGATACTTCATTGAGCTTTATTAGATTTATCTACCGAGAGTGATGGCACATTTGTTCCTTGCCAGCTCACTGATTTGTGGACATTAGGTTTTTCCTTATGTACTGATCGTTATATATTGCACTTATTGTATTCTTGTTTTTAGGTCATTCTTGTACATTGCTTTTTATGTAATAGAAGAAGAAGAAGAAGAAGAAGAAGATCATTCTTCCTTGCCTCAATCTATGTGTGTGCTTCTCCTAGAGAGTGAGTGTGTGTGTGTGAGCTCTCTTCCTTATCTCCTTCCTCCTGACATGTACCTCTATCACTTACTAACTCTATTGGTAATTTGTATCTTGTGAACACGTTCTCAAATAAGAACTTAGCTGTCGTTTGAGCATCGTTCTTTGTCATGGATTTTACTTCTAGCCACTTTGTGAGATAATCTATGGCTACAATAATGTACTCTGCATGGGAGTTTCTAGTTGGGGGGTTAATAGGACCTACAAGATCTATAACCCACTTTGAGAATGCACATCCTCCCATCATTGGCCTCAAAGGCATCTCATCTTTTCTAATCGGATATTGTGCACCTTGGCATGTGTCACATTTCTTCACATAGGTATGTGCATGCTTATCTTTGTACATTCTCTAGTAATACATTCGGTATTGTGTGTTGAGCTCCAAGATTCTTCTTCTTCCTTGTGGTTTTTCCGTGCTTGCACAGACGTTTAACTCTAACAATTGGTATCAGAGCATGTCATCGCTTCATCTAGGGCACCGTCGACACCCCTCCGATCATAGTCTCAGAATTGCACAAAATTTTGTATGTATACTTAAGGTGTTTCAAAGATCAAAACATCTTCGCTTTGCGGTGTTGAAATCGTGATCTGAGCTCATTTCAGCTTCCGAATGCACTATCACAGTGCTTGTGCAAGCTATTTTGTCTTTTTGTGCCAAAGATATATACCAATTTTGGTTCGCCATTATAAGCATCTCGAAGTCTGCTACAAGTCTAGCAGAATTCATCTCGGTAGTTCTGTTCAACTTTTTTAGATATAGTCAATTTTTTGCATCAAGCTATTTGAGTCACCGGCCATGGCTGAAAGCAGTGATGTATTCCATATGTTGGCTGTTGAGGATAAGTTGGATGGTACCAACTACCCATTATGGGCTTATATGATGCGACATGTATTGGTTGCAAAAGGACTGTGGAACATTGTGCAATGTGTTGAAAAATGTCCTATCACACTTGCAATTGTTACAACTACAAGTACTGATGCTGATGCAGAAGGAGTCAAAGATGATGATATTCTACATATTCTTATTTGTGCTGCGGTTTCTGCTACACCTACTATAGAGCAAATTTGTTGGAATGGCAGAGATGCTTAGGCACATGCATTGATAGCTTTGTCTATCAAACATGCCATGATTCCTCACATACCCTCTTGTAGAACAGTTAAGGATGCTTGGGATACACTTACCACATTGTACCAAGCTAGGAATGAGGCTCGTGTTGCTTACCTCCAAAAACATTTGGAGAGTGAGCACATGAATGAAGGTGATTCCATGGATAGTTTTCTAACAAAGATCAAAGATTTGAATGAATAGGTGATTTCTGTTGATGATGTTATACCAGATAGCTCACTTGTGCAGACCAATCTGAATAGGCTTCCTGATTCATATCAAAGTTTTACTTCTACTCTTCGGTTGATGATGAAAGGCAATCCAAATGCCTTGTCATTTGAGGAGTTAGTCTCTGTTCTGTTGCAGGAGGATCCTCCAGGCAGAGTAATTCCATTATGCATGTTGCAGATCAGGCTTTACTAGCTAGTTAGAAGGGCAAAGGAAAATGGAGCTCTGCAAGTAGTAAGCAGAAATCTAATAATTCTGCACAATCGAAGAGGGAAGACAAAGACGAAAAGAAATAAAAAAAGCAGAAATTGTTTTGCAAGCATTGTAAAGGAAATGACCATATCATAAAGAACTATCCAAAACTGGCTACTAAAGAGGAAAATAAGAAAGAGGCTTGAATGGTTGTTGCAGAGGCCTCTACACCAAAAACAGAGTCTGCTAATCTTGTGCAAGAAGAAGAAGGGACGTTTACTACTGTTTGTAGTTTTGACCCATCTTCGCATGAGCAGTGCATGTCTGTAGTAGACTCAGATGTTTGGTACTTTGATAGTGGGGCAACCAAACATATTACCTTGCAGTGTAGTTTCTTCTCTTCACTTGAGCCTGCCCCTACAAGGAATACTGTTACATGCACCAACAACTCCTCTTATCCTGTTATGGGAGTTGATAAGATCATTTTGACTACTGCTGATGGTAGTTCTTTCACTTTGTTAGATGCTTTGTTTGTGCCAGGGATCAAAAAAATCTGTTATTAATTTTTGCATTAGCCACGATTGGATTGGTTGTGAAATTTATTGATGATAGATGTACAATTCATGATCTGTCAAATGGCAACGTGATTATTGCTTCTGGCATTTTATTTTTTGGGCTGTATAAGCTCATAGACTATGAAGGATTTGTAAATGATTTGGAATGTGCAGTACATGATTCTCAGGCTATGTCATATGCAAAGCTTTGGCATGCACGCTTTGGTCATCTGAATTTTGCTAGTTCGCTATGCCTGCAAAAATCTGAAATGGTGTCCTCTTTGCCCAAACTTGAGGCACCTGGAAAACATGTTTGTGAAGGCAGTATTTTGGGCAAAATGCAACATTCCCCCTTTCCAAAAGATGGTTCAGTTTGGGCTACTCAGACATTGTATCTTGTACATAGTGATGTTTGTGGTCCTATGCAGACATCTTCTTTTGGAAGTTATCTTTACTTCGTGAATTTCATTGATGGTTTTTCTAGGCATGCATGGGTATATCTATTGAAGGCAAAGTCCAAAGTGTTCATGTGCTTTAAATAGTTTTTGGTTTTGGCTGAAAATCTGTGAGCATGTAAAATGGGCATCCTTCGTTGTGGTCGAGGGGGGGAATATATGTCTTCTGATTTTAATGCATTTATGGCTGAATGGTGGATACTCCTCAACAGAATGGAGTTGCTGAACGAAAGAACATGGCACTCATGGAGATGGCAAGGTGTATGGTCAAGAGTCAGGCTTTACCACATAGTTTCTGGCTTGAGGCTGTGAGTGGCAATAGGCTTACAGTCTTCAAGGCCAAAACGCTGCAATAATGTGTCAATATTTTTTGTTTGACACAAAGCCATTCCACCATCAACGTGCATAAATTGAATGCCCAAATAGTGATGCAAATGCCCCAAATCAGACATCTCAAATGAGGCATGCAAATCAGCCTTAAAATCAGCAATATGTGTCTCAATAGGACCAGTGAGTAGCATGTCATCAACATAGACAACAATGATCAGAAGCACATCATTAGCACGTTTAACATATAAGGTGCTTTCAGTTGGACTGTTCTCAAAACCATGTGCAATCAGATAGGCATGTATCTTCTCATATCAAGCACGTGGTGCTTGTTTTAAACCATATAATGCCTTCTTTAACCTGCAAACCTGGTTTTCATGCCCTTTCTGCACAAAGCCACGGGGCTGAAAAACATACACTTCTTCATGCAAGTCACCATTCAGAAATGTTGTTTTAATGTCCAACTGATGTACATTCCAACCATGATGGGCTGCAAGTGCACAAATGCTCCGAACAGTAGTCATACGGCATGTAGGTGCAAAGTTCTCATCAAAATCAATGCCTCTTTCCTGTGCATAACCCTTTGCAACAAGCCTAGCCTTATACCTGTCAGCTGTACCATCAGGTTTACGCTTCAGCTTGTATACCCACTTAGTGCCAATGGCCTTCTTGCCAGGAGGCAAGTCACATAAAGACCATGTACCATTCTTCATTATAGCATCATATTCAGATTGCATAGCAGCCATCCAATTTTCTGAATTTTGTGCTTCATCAAAAGAAACAGGCTCATTCTCATCACAGAGACTAGATGCAGCCATAGCATAGCAATCAGATGCAAAGGAGGCACTATGAGAGCCTGAACGAGTACGATATGACAAAGGTGCATCGAATTTGCTGTCACGCAAAGTCTGCACCAACCATTTTGGCATAGTTTTTGCCTGCTCAATATCAACTCTCTCATCAACAAGTGCATCATGTAAATCTGCATCAGAAATGGAATGATCTGCATCATCATATGAAACCTGCAAAGGTTGAGAAGTTGCCTCATTAGGACCAGCACTAGCCTGTCCACCTGTAAAAAGAGGCATCAAAGTATCATACATGTCTTTGGAGCTAACAGATGTCTCCTTAGTACATGAAAGCAATGGCTGAATAGCATCTTCCACAAAGACAACATCACGGCTAACCAGAATGCGTTTAGTCTGTGGGTGATACAGACGATAGCCTTTACTTTCAGAACTGTACCCAACAAAAATACATTTTACTGCCTTATCATCCAATTTTTTGCGATGTTGTTGAGGCACTAATGCATATGCCAAACAACCAAAAACACACAGATGAGCAACAGATGGCTTGCGGTCATGCCAAGCCTCATATGGAGTGATAGACTGCAACGCTTTAGTGGGACACCTGCTCAGTACATATGCTGCACACATGACAGCCTCAAGCTAGAAACTATGTGGTAAAGCCTGACTTTTGACCATGCACCTCGCCATTTCCATGAGTGACCTGTTCTTTCGTTCAGCAACTCCATTCTGTTGAGGTGTATACGACACTATACATTGGTGTTTTATCCCACGTTCAGCCAGAAATGCATTAAAATCTGAAGACATATATTCCCCCCCTCGATTAGAACGGAGGGTGCCCATTTTACATGCTGACAGATTTTCAGCCAAAACCAAAAACTGTTTGAAGCACATGAACACTTCGGACTTTGCTTTGAGTGGATATACCCATGCATGCCTAGAAAAATCATCAATGAAAGTCACGAAGTAAAGGTAATTTCCAAAAGAGGGTGTCTGCATAAGACCACAGACATCACTATGTACAAGCTTCAATTTCTGCGTAGCCCGAACTGAACCATCTTTTGGAAAGGAAGAACGCTGCATTTTGCCCAAAATACAGCCTTCACAAACATGTTTTCTAGGAGCGTCAAGTTTGGGCAAAGAGGACACCATTTCAGATTTCTACAGGCGTAGCAAACTAGCAAAATTCAGATGACCAAAGCGTGCATGCCAAAGCTTTGCATCTGACATAGCCTGAGAATCATGAACTGCACTTGCCGAATCATTCACAAATCTTTCATAGTCTATGAGCTTATACAACCCACGACATAAGATGCCAGAAGCAATAATCATATCACCATTTGAGAGATCATGGACTGTACACCTGTCATCAACGAATTTCACAACCAAGCCAATCTTGGCTAATGCAAAAACTGATAACAGGTTCTTTTTGATCCCTGGCACAAATAAAGCATCTGAAAAAGTGAAAGAACTACCATCAGCAGTAGTCAAAGTGATCTTACCAACTCCCATAACAGGATAAGAGGAGTTATTGGCGCATGTGACAGTATTCCCTGTAGGGGCAGGCTCGAGTGAAGAGAAGAAACTGCGCTGCGAGGTAATATGTTTGGTCGCCCCACTATCAAAGTACCAAACATCTGAGTCTACTGCAGACATGCACTGCTCATGAGAAGATGGGTCAAAACTGAAGACAGTAGTAAACGCCCAATCTTCTTCGTGCACAAGATTTGCAGACTCTGTTTTTGGTGTAGAGGCCTCTGCAACAACCATTCTAGCCTCTTTCTTCTTTGCCTCTTTAGCAGCGAGTTTTGGACAGTTCTTTATAATATGATCATTTCCTTACAGTACTTGCAGAACAATTTCTGCTTTTCTGATTTCTTCTCATCTTTATCCTGGTTCTTCGATTGTGCAGCATTTGCAGATTTCTACTTACTAGTAGAAGAGCTCCATTTTCCTTTGCCCTTCTGACTAGCCAAGAAAGCTTGATCTGCAACACGCATAATGGACCTGTTCTGCCTGGACTGATCTTCCTGCAACAAAACAGAGACTAATTCCTCAAATGACAAGGCATTCGGATTGCCTTTCATCATCAACCGAAGAGTAGAGGCAAAACTCTGATATGAATCAGGAAGACCATTCAGAACGGTCTGCACAAGTGAGCTATCTGGTATAACCTCATCAGCAGTAATCAATTGTTCCTTCAGGTCTTTGATCTTTGTAAGAAAATTGTCCATAGAATCACCTTCATTCATGTGCTCACTCTCCAACTATTTTCGGAGGTAAGCAACACGAGCCTCATTCCTAGCCTGGTACAAAGTGGTAAGTGTATCCCAAGCATCCTTTGCTGTTCTGCAGGAGCGAATGTGAGGAATAATGGCACGTTTGACAGACAAAGCTATCATGTGCCTGGGCATCTCTACCATCCCAACGAATCTGCTCTGCAGTAGGTGCAATAGAAACAACAGCACGAACAAGAATCTGTGGAATATCATCTTTGACACCATCTTCATCAGCTCCAGCACCTCCAGCACCTGTATTTGTAGTACCTGTAGTCGCAGGTGTAACAGGACGTCGTTCAACACCCTACACAATGTTCCACAGTCCTTTTGCAACCAGTACATGTTGCATCATATAAGCCCATAATGGGTAGTTGGTACCATCCAACTTATCCTCAACAGCCAACATACGGAATACATCACTGCTTTCAGCCATGGCCGGTGACTAAAATACCTTGATGCAGAAAATTGACTGTATCTCAAAAAGTTGAACGAAACTGCCAAGACGAGTTCTGCTAGACCTGTAGCAGACTTGGAGACGCTTAAACTGGCGAATAGAAACTGGTATATACCTTTGGCAAAAAAGGACGAAATAGCCTGCACAAGCGCTACGATAGTGCGTTTGAAGGCCGAAACGAGCTCAGATCGCGATTTCGGCACCACAGAGCGAAGATGTTTTGATATCGGAAACACCCTGAGTATGCTCACCAAATTTCGTGCGAATCTGAGACTGCAAGCGGAGGAGTGTCGATGGCACCCTAGAAGAAGCGACGACCTGCTCTGATACCAATTGTTGGAGATAGACGTCTACAGAAGCACGCGAATAGCACACGGAAGAAGAAGAAGCTTGGAGCACAAACACACAATACTGAATGTATTACTAGAGAATGTACAAAGATAAGTAGCCCATTAGGGCAATAGGCATATATACAAGCCGGGGGAAAAAAACCTCCTAAAGAGGGAAAAAAGTGCCCCGGCGGTCCTAGAGTGTTCACACACATCACTACCTAAATATATCAACAGGATGGCTGCTATGCAATCTGAATATGATGCTATGATCAAGAATGGTACTTATTCTTTATGTGAAGTGCCTCCTAGCAAGAAGGCCATTGGGACTAAGTGGGTATACAAGATGAATCGTAAGCCTGATGGTACAATTGAGAGGTATAAGGCTAGGCTTGAGGGATTGATTTTGATGAGGCCTTTGCACCTACTTGTTGAAAGAATACTGTTCGTAGCATCTGTGCACTTGCAGCTCATCATTGTTGGAATGCACATTAGGTTGGATATCAAAACAACATTTTTGAATGGCAACTTGCATGAAGAAGTTTATGTTTTTCAGCCCCGTGGTTTTGTGTAGAAAGGGCATGAGAACTAGGTGTGCAGGTTAAAGAAGGCGTTATATGGCTTAAAGCAAGCACCATGTGCTTGGTATGAAAAGATACATGCCTATCTGATTGCACATGGTTTTGAGAACAGTCCAACTGAAAGCACCTTATATGTTAAGTGTGCTAATGATGTACTTCTGATCATTGTGGTTTATGTTGATGACATGGTCCTCACTAGTCCTCATGAGAGGCATATTGCTGATTTTAATGCTGATTTACATGCCTCATTTGAGATATCTGATTTGGGGCATTTGCATCACTATTTGGGCATTCAGTTTATGCATGTTGATGGTGGAATGGCTTTGTGTCAAACAAAATATATTGACACATTATTGCAATGTTACAGCCTTGAAGATTGTAAGCCTATTGCCACTCCTATGGAGACAAGCTTACGATTGAGTCTTCGGGATGATGGAGATGCATTTGATGTTGTTCTCTATCAGTAGGCTGTTGGATGCTTGATTTACTTATGCATTACTCGGTTAGATATTCAGTTTGTTGTCTCACAGATGAGCAGGTTTATGCATTGCCCACGTGTCAAGCATTGGAAGGTAGTTAAGAGCATCTTTCGCTACTTGAGTGGTACTCTGCTACTTGGGTTGTTTTATCCCAAGGGGGGATCACTACCACTAGATTTGGATGCTTTTTTTGACTTTGACTGGGCTGGTTGGTATGACACTCGTGTGTCCACTAGTTTCTTTTGCTTCATGCTTGGAAGCTCATGTATATCTTGGTTGAGCAAGAAGAAGCCTATTGTGGCCACTTCCAATTGTGAGGCTGAGTATAGGGCAGCTTTCACAGCTACTGTTGAGTGTGTGTGGCTCAGATGCCTTATGTCTGATTTGGGTGTTGGGTAGTCTTCTACCACCACCATCTTCACTGATAGTCAGAGCACATTGGCAGTTACGAGGAACCCTGTGTTCCATGCTCGCACTAAGCACATTGAGGTGCATTGTCATTATGTTAGGGAGAGGTTCTTTGCTAGGGAGATCAGCTTGGCATATGTGCCCACATAGGAGAACATTGCAGACCTTTTCACAAAGGCTCTGCCTAGGGAGAAGTTTGAAGTTTTCTGTAACACTTTGGGCTTACTTTGTTTTGTGGATTGATTCCACATAGCTTGGAACTTTCTTATACATGAATGCCAGCTCCTTGTTCACTACATCATTCCCAGGAGGGATTCATTGATATATTTAGGTAGTGATGTGTGTGAACACACTAGGATTGCTGGGGCACTTTTTTCCCTCTTTAGGAAGTTTTTTCCCCCGACTTGTATATATGCCTATTGCCCTAATGGGCTACTTATCTTTGTAAATTCTCTAGTAATACATTCAGTATTATGTGTTGAGCTCCAAGCTTCTTCTTCTTCCTTGTGCTGTTTGCGTGCTTCTGTAGATGTCTAACTCCAACAGTATACCCTCCGTATCTTGTTTCTACATGCTTCCTGCCAATATTTCATATTTTTGTGATCTCACAATTTCTTCTTTGTTCATTTTCACATTTTTATTTGTGGGTCCGAAGGTTAGAACATGTATCAACTTATTTGCCCATTAGGAACAACTTCCAAATTGAACAGATAAGCATCGGGTAATCCATCTGACACTCCTTGTGGCGACTCTCCTGAGGTGATGCGAGAAAGGTGATCCACCCTAAGGTGGGTTCTACCTTTCCTAACAACCACCTCAAAGTCATATTCCATTAGTAAGAGGAACCATCTTACTAAACATCCTATATTGCAAGGTTTATTGACCAAGTATAATAAATCTTGATGATCAGTAAAAAAAACTTGAACTTGTTGGCCAATAGATAGTGTCTAAACTTCTTCACGACATATACCATGCCTAAACCTTCTCTTTCAATTTTCGTGTAGTTTCATTCAACTGCTTTTAGCTGTCTACTAGCATGTGCTATGGCCAAATCTAAATTTCTTTCACCTATGGGTTGTGCTAGCACACATCCTATCGCATGATTGGATGCATGTACATGGAAATGGAATGGTTTATTCCAATTAGGAGTGGTCAGTATTGGTGTTGTGCACAAATGTCTCTTCAACTCATTGAAGGAATTTTCACATTCGTTGTTTCACTCAAAATTTGTCAACATGGCATAAAGAGGTTTAGCTATGATTGCAAACATGTGGATGAACATGCGGTAATATCCACAATAGCTCATAAAGGATTGGACCTCTTTAACATTCCTTGGTCTTGGAAGCTCCGCTATGGCTCTCACTTTGTCCTCATCTGTTGTATTCTGTTCTTAGAAACAATATGACCTAAGATCTTACCTTGATGTACCATGAATACACACTTTTTTGGGTTTAGACAAACTCGATATTCTCTACATTTGTTGAAGATTTGTTTGAGCTTAGGGATATGATACCTTCTTTATGTGCACATTGATCATCCACATATACTTCTAAGCTCTTTTGCAAGAACTCTTTGAAGACATGACACATGAGCCTATGGAATGTTGCAGGTGCATTGGTGAGCCCAAATGGCATGACACAAAATGCAAAGATTCCCTATTCTCTGGCAAAGGCCGTTTTGTATTGATCTTTTGGGGTGATGGCTACTTGGTTGTAACCTGAAAATCCATCAAGGAAGCTATAAACTTCCTTGCCTACAACACACTCTAGTAAATATTCAGTGATTGGAAGTGGATAACTATCTTTGATCATAGCGGCATTAACTTTTTTAAGGTTAATACACACTCGTAACTTTCAATTTCTTCCTTTATTTTGACTGCATAAGTATCATTATAAGTGTAGGTCTTTTGTTTGGTAGGCTTGGCATCAATTGTCATGGGAATAGTATGAGAGCATATTCTCAAATACGTACACTGATCTTCATTCTCTTCAATGGTTACTACAATTTAATTAGTCTTTTCTTTATTATCATATGCTTCTCCCATGATGGCCTCTCTCTTAGGCATTCATACGAAAATTTTTCGGTCTTCAACTTCATATTTCTTGAAATTCTCTGGTACTTCAAACAATGATTCCTCCTCTTCTTGTTTTACTACTTTTCTTTTCTTTTTCTTTTGACCTCTTTCACTTCCATCCTTTGAATTTATAGTTTTAGTGCTTGTGAGAGGTTCTTCCTCTTTTTGAGTAAATACTCCTATGTCTTCTGGAAAGTGCTCCTCTGAGTCAAAATAAGTATCCATCACAATGGATGGTAGATCATCGGCGTCCTCTTCTTCTATGACATCACTACAATCACATTCTTCTAGCAAGGGCTGACACATAAACACAGAGATATCATAACCCTCCTCATCATAATGAGGTGTCCACTATTCCTCATTAACAACAATGTCCATGGTGGCTAAGATTTCTACCCAACCATGAGGTTCAAATTCCTCATCAAAAAAGTTCATTGGTGCGTAGGCTAGGTCTCTAACTGGTCTATCTCGTTGAGAAGTTCATCCTTCTCATGCTTTTAGGCATATTTCCTCTTCCTCTACGACCTTGCACATCCACAAGAGAGTATCTTCGTGCATGCAAGATGGATCAGAAGAACTTTTAGAATGCACAGAGATTTAATCTTCTAGTGCCTTGTGGATAGGATTCCACTATAGGGGCAGTACATCTCTGAAGGTATAATCCTTGAGATTGACCTTGGTGGTGACCCCTAAGTGTTGCAAGTACAAGGAGTCGGTTCCCCAATCTTGTACTATCTACAATTGTCGTAGGAAGGGTCTTCCTAGGATCATTTCATAGACCTTATTTTTGCCAAAGTCACATAAAGCAAAGGTGTGTTCAAACTCTACTCCATAAGTGATTAGAGTTATCCCTTCTAGCAATCCTAGAGGTCTTTCAATATGGCCATCAGCCATTGGAAGCTTCATCCTAGTTGGTCTTAGTGTGGGTTTGCTCCATTACTTCCACAAGGTGTTGCAATCACGACACCAACACCTGAATCTAAGATAGCTTTGGTTGTGTAACCTTGGTAGGTGATTGGAAGATAAGTATTATCTTTTTCATCTTCGCTCATGTCTCCTATTTTGTCTAGAGGTATCTATGGTACTTTCTGCTTGGATCTTGCTTTCGACACATAGGAATCGAGTTCAAGAACCTGATTCACCACATGCTTCCATAACTCTAGTTTTACTTTGAGCAGCTCTTCTATGGTGAGATGACACTGAACCTTAGTGTTCTTCATGACATAAGTGCTCCTTGGAACCACTAAGTCTTCATGTCTTACCAATATTGTGGTCTGGAGAGATTCGGATTCCCATGGGCCTGTGAATTGTGGAAACTCTTGTAAAGAATTAGATTCAAAATCTAATCTTTCATCTTCTTGTTGATCTACTTGGTCTCCATAAATAGATGGAATGTCTTGGGGAAATTGATCATGAAGATCATCAATTTCAATAATAGGAGGGGAATTATCCTTATCCTTGGCCCATTTCTCTTCTTGTATTTCCCGCAAGAACTCTTGAGAGTACTCTTGAATTGAAAGAGGTGTTCCATGATCCATGGAATCAAGAACATAAACTGTCATCGGTGGTGAGCTTTCTCTTTCAACACGTGGTTGAGCATGTGGAGGTAAAGAAACATATGACTAATTTACCGACTCCTCTAATCTTTGTAGTAAGCCTTGGAAATGCAAATCTGGTTTGACAAAATTGGTCTGATTGAACGATTGACGATTGACTGGTCTCGAGCATAGCCTAAGATAGTTCTACCATTTTCATACACATTTTTGTTTGTTCAATATCTAAATCTGCTCTAGGGTAACTCTTGTCTAGGTTTTCACCTGTTAGCCCTTCTTGAAGTCGACCGTGGTAGGCCTTGAACATCATGTCCAAGTCTTCTAGGCTTGGATCTATAGGAACAGACCCTGGTTGTAGTCTATTTATAGTGATAGGTGGGGTGGGATGAGGTGGTGTGGATGGAGTTTTGGCATGCGAGGGGGTTTGAGATGCAATATCTTCTTTTTTTGTTTTTGCATCTTTAATGATTTCTTCTAGTTCAGATAACTTTCTATTCCACTTGTGCCTTCTCCCTAGTATCCTTCCATGTTTTTTTTTTACTTGTAATAGGCCCTCTTGATTCACTTGACTCTGATTATTCAACTGGTTTCACTTGTTATAAGTCTTGTGCCCTAGTAACTGCATGTATAGGAGCCATATTACTACTACTTGAACTTGAATCCAGTACAAATCCTACCACATTGATAGGTGTAACCCTGAGTGCACTACACGGGTTCCTTGGAGAATCTCTCGGGAGATGTTCTTTCCCGCACCCAAGACAAAAGCCTTGTATTGTGATGTTTTGTCCTTGTCTCGGAGTTGGTGAGTGGGGACATTCATGAATGAAATGGTCACTCTGACATCTAAAACATGGTCCTCTAGGGGCTTGGGGTCTTACTTGTCTCGCTTGGGGCCTGGGTTAGGATTCGTTTACATGACATTGGAGTATTCTGGATCCCAATTTTGTTCCATAGGTAGTGCCTCGTATTGATATGGATAAGTCTCACTATGCTTAGGTGACTCTATGTAATCAGCATGTGGACTCTCTTCATGGGTGTAGTCAGAACTCTGGGCATGAGGGTCATTTTCTAAGACTAAAGGGGTCATTGGCATCAATGCTCTATTAGGGTTTTACTTTGCCATTGTATACTTAATTGGAATCACATTGGCAGGAGCTGGTGGTTGGTTTCCTAGGACTGGTTGTGGCCTATATGGTGCCTGATATTGCTGTTGTGGCTTATAATATGATTGATGGTATTGATTCTGATACCTACCCTATTGATAAGGTTGCTCATAAGTTTGTCTAATAGCATGCCTATTGTAGGGACAATCTTGAGCCATGTGGTTGTGTATTTTCTCTCAACAGTGTAATATGGAGCATTAGGGTTTCTTTGGGGTTGAGCCATCATTGGGCAAACATTAGCCATGTGGTCTCCTCCACAGTTATAACATCGCTTCAATGAGGTGACCCTTGGTGTTTCTCTATTTTGAACTCCTAGCTTCTTGACAACCTGCTCAACTATCTCATCTATCTCCGTGGAGGTTCGGGAGGTGTGACTAGTAGAACTATCAAAATTCTTATAGAGTTTTGACAATTCTAACTCCTCACCCAAGTTGTCTTCTATGTTTATGCACACCTGCACACACTCCTCTATGGATCTAAGCTCTTTCAAGTAACATATGATCTTAACTTGGTGCTTAGTAAGCCATCTAAAAACAAGGCCACTTGTTTGGCTGGTGTGGGTAACTCTGGAATAGGACATCTTTCTAAGTACTATTTGAACCATCTTCCTGCAAGTCACACTATTTCTTGGAGTGTCTGCTTGAAGCTGTGGATCAAGGATGTTGTATTATGCCTGATGTCACTCTTGGAAAATTTTACAATGAATTCTTCTAGAAGTTGACCTATACGTGTACATGAAAAAGCCTAGTTCCTCAATGGATCTAGGCTCTTTCAAGTACACATATGATCTTAACTTGGCGCTTAGTAAGCCATCTAAAAACAAGGCCACTTGTTTTGGAGAGATAATAGATCTTGAGTATTTTTGAGTCAGATGTCTATCGTTTGTTTGTAAAATTCTTAACATTGGAAAAAGTAAGTCAAATATTCAGATTCTATCAGATTAGTGTTGCAGAGAAATAGAAGAAGATACTTGTTATGTTGCAAAAGATTATGAATCCTAAAGTTCTTTCATCAAAGTTTTTTGTTATGATGTAAAAGGATCAGCTAACCTTATTCTAGATTATGGGAAGCTCAAGAGTGGCAGTGAAAGCTATTGGCATCTACAGTGCTAGTGAAAAGGGGTTCAGATTATTTGTTTAAGACACAGGTATTGATGTTATGGAAGCAATGCTAAATCATTAAAGATCAGATTTATTGAAAAGAAGGAAGACGTTCCAGATTTCATAAAGTCTAATATACTTTGAAGAAGTTTGGATACTGGTGTTAAATCATTCAGGGGGTGGAGAAACATGAAGACTTATTTTCAGCCATATATGAAGGGATACAGAATCATACCTACATGTATTCCTATATTTCCTTTGTCAGTTTCTCTTTAAGTTCCACAAGGAAGGAGGAGAATATCTGGAGAAAATTCCTGTTGGGTGTTCTTGTTCGGGAGAAAGTTCCAGAGTTCTATTGCAGAGAAGCTTGACATTTCAGAAAGGTCTGTTACTTATGAGGTGTGCACATATATGATTGAACCAGACTTTGAAGGAAAGAGGTATGAAGGACTTATAGATAGAACAAGGATGAAGACAAGATGACAACGTAGATATGAAACTTTGTTGAGACTCATGAGAGTTGAGTACAGTCAGAGATGAACCAACTAGTGTTCATAATACACTAAGTTGTGAGTGGTCAGTCACAAGTTATAGGATTTAGTTCCTGATTCTGTTTAGTGTATTTCTTAAGGTAAATGCAAATATGTGGATCCTAATGTATTCTTACATGTTTTAGAAGACTTATTTCAAGAGATAGCAGATTCAGAGTCAATTCATGCTACATATGTTGACAAGCAGTGATTGCTTGATGTATGCTAACACTATTGGATATCTAGTTTGCATATTTTCTCAGGTATTATGGTTCATATTCAGGAAATGCAGATTTTTGAAGTTTGAAGAAGTTCAAATATAGTTTTGAAGAACAAATCTTGAAGATAAAGTTTGAAGGTCAATTGTGAAGGACAAGTTTGAAGCTTATGACGGTTTGCAGAAGAATGAAGTTGCATATCTAGTTCAGTTTGTACCAATATGACATTGAAGGGGGGATTGTTGGAAAAAAATGTCACATTAGTCCAAATCCCTATTAGGGTAGAAACCCTAATCTTGGTACTTAGTCAATTTTGGCACAAAATTTGGGCAAAATTTTTATGATCCTATCTTGTAGAGCTTAATAAGAGCTATCTAATGGTATGGTATAGGACATCCAATCATCAAAGATCAGATTTGGGAGAAACCCTAACCCTAATTTTCTATTGATTTAGGGCTTTTACCTCATTTAATAGTTCTCAACTAATAGGTCATAAAAATATGATTCAATCATCCATCAGGTGGTTAAATTGAAGAAAATGCTTGTCAAAAGCAATTTTTAGTGATAACTAAAAAAAAGCTACGTCATATAAAGCAAAAATAGTGATAGCTTTACAAATTGCGATCAGATTTCTGCGATCAGCTTTATTGGGGGATTTTTGCATGGAGTTAAAAACTTATATAAGGATTGCTTATAGTTACTTGCCTCTACCATCGTTAGGCTGATATTTTGGAGGTCTTGCTGATGCACACATGGGGCAGCCATGGTGCACATATGGAACAACTATGGAGCAACCTTGAAGAAGATAAGGAGTAGCCATGGAGTTCTTCTTAGAGAAGAGTGTGCTTACACTCTTGTTGATGGAGAAGACTAACTTATCAGTAGATTAGTGGTGTGGATCGTCCATCTGCATGATGTATTTAGAGAGTGTCTTCTACATGAAGATTATGGAGTACTTCAAAGACATTGGATAGAGCTTAACATAAGATTGCATGTTATGTTAACTATTTAGGTACATATTCTCATTATGCACATAGGTACTACTTGGAGCTTATTGAGGTTGTGGCATCCATATCTCGAGGAGTCCTATTCGGCATACATGGAGGCAGTGGCATCCATAAAGGAGAATCAGTACATGCATGCGACATGCATCAGATGAGATGTTTGAGAAGGTGCTTCCACATGAGTATGAGGATTTCAGTCAGCAACATGTTAGCATTCTGTGCTAATTCCATAAGTATGTGTTCTATCACACACACATCTGATTTAGGGTCTTCCATAGTCTAAATTCAGATTAGGGTTTGTTGAATATCAGTTTCAAACTGATCTTTCCTCTTTCGGTCACTCATATCACTCTTCTATAACCTATCAGGTCCTACACCTTATACATATTCAGATTTTTGTCCCTACATCTCAATATTCTTGTAAATTTTGTACATACGCTCTTCCATCTATTTTTGTTCACATAGAGTGGTTGAGATTTTCACTCCCACATTGTAAATTGACATTTGTATATATGATGGTGTGAGTAAGCAGTGGCTTACGTAACACTTTGTACATGTTGTCTAATCTCTCTCTATCTTTGTCTCATCATTGTATGATTAAGTGGTGTATGTTCATGTCTGTCAATGTTGGAAGATCCTAGAATCTGTGTTTGTAGTTATGGGCCTACTCCAACATTTGGTATTAGAGCTCAAACTACCAACATTTGGTATCAGAGCAGCTTCCGACATTGATAGACATGAACATACATCACTTAATCATACAATGATGAGACAAAGATAGAGAGAGAGAGATTAGACAACATGTACAAAGTGTTACGTAAGCCACTGCTTACTCATACCATCATATATACAAATGTCAATTTACAATGTGGGAGTCAAAATCTCAACCACTCTATGTGAATAGAAATAGATGGAAGAGTTTATGTACAAAATTTACAAGAATATTTAGATGTAGTGACAAAAATCTGAATATGTATAAGGTGTAGGACCTGATAGGTTGCAGAAGAGTGAATATGAGTGATCGAAAGAGGAAAGATCAGTTTGAAACTGATATTCAACAAACCCTAATCTGAATCTAGGCTATGGAAGACCCTAAATCAGATGTGTGTGTGATAGATCTGCTAGCAGCCGGTCTGGACGAGCTATTGTTTGTAATCACTACTTTGTAATAATGGAGATGTTAAGAGTTTTTGAAATACGGAGATTTGGAACGGTGTGAAGTTCATTCCTACTTCTTTAGGATATGTGGAAATAGACTTTCAACAGGTTCTTCTGGATTCCAGACACGACGATTACGGAAAATGAAGATATGCAGAGTAGTGAATGAAGTGGAAGATACAGAGCGAAGAACATTTGTAATTGCAATGCTATAATGAAATACCATATTTATTTCTGAATCAAATAACTATTATTCTGTGTCGTTAATCTTCCGAATGGTCTATGAATGTCTATCTGCGCTAAGTCATAATGAAATGATGGAACATAAACGCATGTTTATAGATAGAAATATCTGTGAATCCCCGTTCTCGAACCTATTCTTTGTGTACAGTTAGTCTTATGGAAAGCAGTGACCAAACATTTGGCGACCACGATGGGATGAGGTTCTAGTTAAGGAAGTGCTATCATGAATTTCATGCCATTGTGGAGCGGAAGGGAGTTCCATGCAACAAATTATCTTCATGAACCTTTAGAAGAATTTGTTCAGCAGATTGTAGAAGGTTTAAAGGATCTTCCTCTTTCGGAGGCAGTGAATATCCCACAGGAGTTGACATACTGGGTAGAATAAGGAGTCATCCCCCCTCGATTATTATAGGATTGGGTAGCTGAGTGGAAGGAGGAGAAGCTACCAAAAACAACGGGGCACAGGGAAAGTGAAAAGACCGACCATCAATACCTCCCACAAGAAGGAAAATGCCCTGAGGAAGAAGGTTCTAGCGGTGGAAGTCATTCCCACCCCCCAGGTTGGGATCTAGCCCTCATTCCAGTGTTGAAATCTGAATTGTGGGATCCGATGGCTCAGCGATATCAACTACTAGGATTAAATTACATACATTTTTACGATAAAGTAGGGGAAGATCTTGATGTGCATATATGAACATTTGAAAACCAGCATAATTGCAATCACAGACATCTGTAGGACAATGATCATAAATTACAGGTATTTGAGGCCACCTTGGCTGGAAATGCAGTGAAATGGCTCATTGAGTTCCCTTCCGATCATTTTAGTACATATGATGCATTGAAAGAAGCATTCCTAGTGTGCTTTTGAACGGCCAAAAGTATTTCAAAATTATACACTACTCTGCAATATATTGTCCAAAAGAGCTCGGTAGACCTTTACGTAGAAGAATTTAGATCTATTATGTGGCAATTTTTGGATGACAGCTGCCCTTCAAATGAATTACTTCTGGAGTTTTTTGTGGATGGTTTACAACCCATGATAAAAGAAAAAATTTATGTTTTTTCACTGGATTAGAGTCGTACGCTGGACCAGGTTATTGAATTAGTCACTCATATGGACAGAAAAATGCGATTGGCAAATATGGGGATGGTCAAAAGTGAAATCAAAGGGAAACAACCCCCGAACTCGATACAAAAACTCTATTGCTTGTGTTGTCAAAACCGAGGACATATCACCGCGGATTGTGCCTTAAATCAGGTATATTTCCCAATCTACAACATGCATAACCATAGTCTGGATAATTGTAGATTCCATTCAAAGAACACATTGGTAGCTTCTGCACAAGTCGAGACTCAAAAGTGGAAAGGGGGCGTTAGAGAGTTTAAACAATCTGTTCGCAATATAGGAGTTTCATCATACTCAGAATTACAAACAAATGCGGACTCTAGTAGACGTTACATGCATAATTTTAAGGATTTCGGCAGAGGACGGAGATTCCACCAACCTGGTCCGAACACTCTTGGTAATCCACCCATCCAATGTCAGTTCTGTTTACAGTTTCGACACCATATGTGGGAATGTGAGGAAGTTTTAAACAATACGATCAAAGGAAGCAAGAGGCAAAACTAAAAGCCCCAATGACTAGCATGGATTCCATAGAATATGCCGAACCAAAAATTGTAGTCGTCACTCACTCATAGAATGAATATTCTACCATATCGGAACCCTGTATACTGACTCCCAAAAAATAGAAACAACAACAAAAAATAGCAATACGATGGGCTCGAAGCCTTAGTCAACAAGCCTTAGAACCTAAGCAATTTTTTGAAGCCGAAATGCTTTTAGCAGAATAAAATCTTAGGGATATGTTTAATGAATTACGTTATGATATCGAGAGAATAATGTTTCCAGAATTACAGAATCAAGATGATGATCTGTAAATTCTGTGTAATTTTGTATCTAGTGGGCTTGGATCCACCGTGCGTGCCAATGTTAGCAGCCGGTTTGGACGGACTATTCTTTGTAATCACTACTTTGTAATAATGGAGATGTCAAGAGTTTCCAAAATACAGAGATTTGGAATGGTGTGAAGTTCATTCCTACTTCTTTAGGATATGTGGAGACGGGTTTTCAATGGCTTCTTCCATATTCCAGACACAGCGATTATGGAAAACAAAGATACACAGAGTAGTGAATGAAGTGGAAGATATAGAGCGAAGAACATTTGTAACTACAATGCTATAATGAAATACCATATTTATTTTTGAATTAGATAACTATTATTCCATGTCGTTAATCTTTCGAATGGTCTATGAAATGTCTATCTGTGCTAAGCCATAGTGAAATGATGGAACAAAAATGCATGTTTACGGATAGAAATATTTGTGAATCCCCATTCCCGAACCTATTCTTTGTGTACTATTAGTCTTATGGGGCAAGCGGTGACCAAACAGATCACATACTTGTGGAATTAGCATAGAATGCAAACATGTTGCTAAGAGAAATCCTCATACTCATGTGGAAACACCTTCTCTAAAATCTCATCTGATGCATGTAGCATGCATGTACTGATTCTCCTTTATGGATGCCACTGCCTCCATGTATGCTGAATAGGACTTCTCCAGATATGGATGCCACTGCCTCCATAAGCTCCAAGTAGTACCTATGTGCATAAAGAGAATATGTAGCTAAATAGTCAGCATAAGATGCAATCTTATGTTAAGCTTCATCCAATGTCTTTGAAGTACTCCATAATCTTCATGTAGAAGACAATATCCAAATACATCATGTAGATGGATGATTGTAACTCAAGCGTAAGCACCACCTCCTTTACTTGTCAATCTGTGGAGATGTGAGGACCGGTATGAAGACCACGAGCAAGTGAAGGCACAAATGCGTGAGTGAAAGCACACAAACATGCACACACATACACACACGCGCGCACAAGGTAAGATCAAAGAGAGGAACAATGGAAAGCTTTGATTGCAAAAGAGTTCTCTTACAAAAGCTCTATTCTCTAACAAGCTGACCTCAAAAATGAGCTCTCTAGCTCTTTTTATAGTTTTTTGACTAGTTTTGGCCCTGTCTAGACCTAGTGTTCGACCTAGTTAAAAATTAGGTTCCAAGGCTTATTTGAGGGCTCAAATGAAGTCTAAAAATTATGAAAATTTGTAGGATGATACTTCTAATACTCCTCAAGCTCAAGGACTCCTGGGCTTGAACAAAATGGAGTTAGAAAAATAGAAAATGGTATTTACAATGGTTTTTAGTGATGAAAATCACTATTTTTATAGGGATTCTTCTAAAAATTTGACATGTACTTCTTGGAGCTCCCTACTTGCTCTTTCTTCTTGTGTATCCAATTCTTTGATGCACTTATTATGCTTGTCCTTGACCTTGAGCTTCAACACTCCCCCCCTCTTGAGTCTGTCGTCCCTGACAGACCCTTGTTGTAATGGTTGTTCCAGGTAACGCTTTGAGAGGTAGTGTCCATGCAGTAGAAACAAGATCCGTCTTTCTTCCAAATGTGGCAAGATTGATTGGCCAGTTTTTCATTTGTCTCTTTGAGCCTGTGTGAGTGGTAGTCTCGTGATCTGTGCTTCATCCTTGGATTCCATCATGAATGTGTCATTGTGAGTCTCCATTGATGGCCTCTAGATCTTCCAGGTGATGTTCATAGGAGTCATGCCAAGTACCCGTATCCCCTAATGAATGATGGGTAAGTGTGTTCGTGCATGGGTTGAGGAAAATATGTGCCTTGTGCACGGCCTTGTAATGTAGCCCTATGAATGCTTACTTGAGAAATGCATTGGAAGAAGTATGGTGCAAAAATTGGCGGTCTTGAGTTAAGTGCTCAAGGGGATGCCGACGAAGAGGTTTCCTAATCTATCATGGTTATGGTGTTTCCAGAGTAAAGATACTTACCATGTTGAAGGGTCGATAGATGTTTATCTCTTCTTGTTGTACTCCCAACCTTTGTGATGGAACATGGTCGATGAATGTCCCTGTTGATGGTCCACTAATGAAATTGTTTTGTGAGTGCCGGATTCTGTCTCCTCTTTTCAAAGCAACATTTTCCCAAATACTGAGAATTGAATTTCTTTATAGTCCTTGGCAAAAAACATTGGGTAACTATACCAAGCTTAGTTTCACATATTCTCTTTAGCTCACCATACGCAGGAGTCTTCTCATCCAGTATACATACAAAGATGTGCAGGGTACCAGAACTATCCCTTGCAAATATCTCCTTGGATGCTCTTGTACATACAGTAGTTAAGCATCACTCAAGTTGTGGACCTTCAAGCTCGGCACTCCCATGGTAAGAGGAAAGTTGTGGATGCAATGTTCATGCCCAGTTCTTGACATCTACCAGATAAGGCAACAATTATATCATCTGCTAGCCAAGACACACTTCTATCCAAACTGATAAATGCCCAGTAATCAACAGTTCCACCATCAACTAAGCATGACTCATTCATGTTTCATGAGCCAAACCTGGGAACAAGTGCTTTCTCTCTCTTTTCTTTTTTCTTTTTTTTTTTTCTGAGACAATGTCACAAAACAAGAAGATAGACGTTAGTATCAGTAAAACTAGTTGAAATATGTCAATGTGCTCTTTTGCATGGGACTCTCAAGTGTGTCTATGCATGTCCATGTAATGTGGCCCTATATTAATGCATACTTTGGAAATGCATGACCTGAATGGTGCAAAAGACAAGGTTGTGCAAGGAGCACATGGTTGTCGCTCGTTGAGGCTATCGATGTTACTTGTAAATGTTGATGCCGACTATGGTGGAGGTATCCATTGGGTCTTGAAGTGACAACTTATCCTTCCTCCTTATGGGGAACCATTTGAGAACAATCTGCGACTGTGTAGTGAGCACCTTTGGCCTATTCATCCTTCGCTGGTTTCTTGACTGTTGTGTCCCTTGTGGTGGGCGCTTTGGTTTTGTAGGGGCCGCTGAGGCTTTTGGCTTCCAAACCGATACCTTTGTGGCTGGTTGCTTGACTCGCATTGGAGAGGTTAGTTGGTCTACTTTTGTTCTTGGTGTTTGGTTCTGACCTTTGCCTCACCTTGGCTTCTTTGTTGAGACTTTTTGCGTATGGGAAAGCATAGGTTGTGTTGTATATTATTGAACAAGGCATTGTTAAAATGTTAAATTATTTATGTATTAATATGTTTTTGATGTTTTTGATATAGCAGCTAAAGGTTCGTGAGGAGCGTGCAAGGCGTGAAAGGGCGGACATCAATAATCCGAATAATTATTATTTATTTTGTAAATAAACCTGCGTAGAAGGTTCTATTGTTAGAAAAGTAAGGGTTAGAATAATGGTCGTTGTAGACCGCAGTTTTTGTTATTAAAAGCAATGGCTTTCCGTAAAAGTTACCAACTTTTAGTTTCACGCCTGCTTTTCGAAGCCGCCCTCATGTAACCACTATTTTCGACGTAATCAAAAGTCCTATAAATACATGCACTCTGTGGACTGTCGAAACAGAGTGCATGGGGGGAGATTGCACCCAATACTGCGTTCTGTCTCGTCTCTTGTTGCGTCTATTCTCTGTGTGTTTTCAGTGCCCGTAATCTCTGTATGCGTGTGAGCAAGATCTTGACAACAGTGGTATCAGAGCTCTGCACGCGTTAATACAGATCTGTTCTCTGTTCGCGATTCTGAATTCCGATTTCGATTCCGATTCCGATTCCGATTTCCGGTTCCGGTTCCGGTTCCGGTTCCTGTTTCTGTCGTCTTCGTCTTCGGTTTTGGTTTTTGTTTCTGCTTCTGCTTCTGTTCCTGTTCCAGAACCAGAACTTGCGTTTACACCTGCGTTTACTCCTTCGGCTTACTCCTACGTTTACACCTGCGTTTACACCTACGTTTACACCTGCGTTTACACCTACGTTTACACCTGCGTTTACACCTGCGTTTACTCCTTCGGCTTACTCTGTGGACTGTCGAAATAGAGTGCATGGGGGGAGATTGCACCCAATACTGCGTTCTGTCTCGTCTCTTGTTGCGTCTATTCTCTGTGTGTTTTCTGTGCCTGTAATCTCTGTATGCGCATGAGCAAGATCCTGACAACAGTGGTATCAGAGCTCTGCACGCGTTAATACAGATCTGTTCTCTGTTCGCGATTCTGAATTCCGATTCCGATTCCAATTCCGATTTCCGGTTCCGGTTCCTGTTTCTGTCTTCGGTTTCGGTTTCTGTTTCTGCTTCTGCTTTTGTTCCTGTTCCAGAACCAGAACCTGCGTTTACTCCTTCGGCTTACTCCGTAATCTCTGTATGTGCGTGAGCAAGATCCTAACAACAGTGGTATCAGAGCTCTGCACGCGTTAATACAGATCTGTTCTCTGATCGCGATTCTGAATTCTGATTCCGATTCCGATTTCCGGTTCCGGTTCCTGTTTCTATCTTCGTCTTCGTCTTCGGTTTCGGTTTTTGTTTCTGCCAAGGCGTCGACTAAGGCAAATAACTTAAGCAATAACTTAGGCAATAACTTAGGCAATACATTGGCAACATTGGCACCCAAGGCTCCCTTGGCGACCGTTGGCTACGCGCGAGGCAATTTTAATTTTTGAGTGGTAATAGAGAGGTTTAGAGTCCCTAAGGTAGGAGGATTTGAACCCACAACCTCCTACTTTCAAGGGAAGTACTTTGACCACTCTAGCATCTTTTGGAGTTGTTATTCAAGTTCTCTTTCTTTGGTACTTGTGCAAGGCGCTCGCGGCAATTTCAAGGATGGACCCAACAAAGAATCAAGTGTAACTTTCAATCCGTAGGTCGGATTGAGGCATGTAATATACCGTTGGAAAGCTCTCGGAACGAGCTTTCCAATGAGCTACCTTGGAAGTGTGATTTCCTTCAAAATCCTTGGGTGGCACTTGATTGAGTGTTCAAGATACCAAGCAAGGTTGAGAGCAAGGATCCAAGAGCACCATGGAGGATTATAGTAATTCACCTTTACCTGGAGTTTCATTCGAGCAAGAGTTAGAGATTATGAACCAAGAACTTCAACACTTCAACAAACCATACAAGGACGTTATGCTATGCTTCAATTCGACGGACGAATAGATGGCCGCTTTGTTTTATCATGGTTATCCCTATTCAACGATTTCTTTTCCGATGAGTTATATTCAGAAAATAAGAAAATTGAGTTTGCCACTAATTATTTGGTCGGAAGAGCGTAGCAATGGTGGAATGATCTTTCTCAGACTGCAGATTGTCCACGCACATGGAAGGATTTTCAAGAAGAGTTTCGGGATTCATTTCTACCTTTAAAATTTATCCTACATGTTTGATAATTGTGATGCATTTACATATTGAATTTAGTTTATAGGAGCATATTCAAGTTTTGCTTGCCCAAATTCATTAGAAAGATTATGTCCGCATCTCACAGATACTTTTAATAACTTAACACCTCCATGAACATTTCCATGCATGTATTTTTACATGGCACATGCCTATTTTCTTTATTCGGTGATGAAACATGTGACTGGCTATCCATGTTTATTCTTTTATCAACTAAGGTCAGTTGTCTTTTCAACTGAGGGGCATGTTATGAATTATGGAGTATGTTGAACAAGTAATTGTTGGAGTGTGTTAAATTATTAATGTATTATGGAAGATGTTGGCCAATGCATTGTTGGATTGAAATATGGAATAGCCAATGCATTGTTGGATTGAAATATGGAATAGCCAATGCATTGTTGGATTGAAATATGGAATAGCCAATGCATTGTTGGATTGTAACATGGAATATGTTGGCCAATGCATTGTTGGATTGAAATATAGAATAGCCAATGCATTGTTGGATTGTAACATGAAATATGTTGGCCAATGCATTGTTGGCTTGTAACAGTAATATGGAATATGTTTAACACTGCATTATAAATGTTAGAGTGTTGAATTATTTTATCAACTGAGGTCAGTTGCTTGTCAACTGAGAGGCATGTTGTATATTATTGAACAAGGCATTGTTAAAATGTTAAATTATTAATGTATTAATATGTTTTTGATGTTTTTGATATAGCAGCTGAAGGTTCGTGAGGAGCGTGCAAGGCGTTAAAGGGCGGATATCAATAATCCGAATAATTATTATTTATTTTGTAAATAAACCTGCGTAGAAGGTTCTATTGTTAGAAAAGTAAGGGTTAGAATAATGGTCGTTGTAGACCGCAATTTTTGTTATTAAAAGCAATGGCTTTCTGTAAAAGTTACCAACTTTTAGTTTCACGCCTGCTTTTCGAAGCCGCCCTCATGTAACCACTATTTTCGACGTAATCAAAAGTCCTATAAATACATGCACTCTGTGGACTGTCGAAACAGAGTGCATGGGGGGAGATTGCACCCAATACTGCGTTCTGTCTCGTCTCTTGTTGCATCTATTCTCTGTGTGTTTTTTGTGCCCGTAATCTCTGTATGCGCTTGAGCAAGATCCTGACAACAGGTTGTTGCGGACGTAAGAGCTTCCTAGGTACCCACATGTGTAATCGTCCTTGTTGAGCTGCAACTAATTTCTTAGGCACCCAAATTTGTCGGATACTTTGTGGTTGCGCTTGTCCGAGCTTCTTCCTTCGTCTTCTGGCCTGGTGGGCTTGCCTGGATGGGGTTTGTGGGGACAAGGCTGGTGGTTGCTCTCCTTTGCATACCCAGATCTCCCTCATGCCTGGAACTTCTCTCGTATTGAATGGTGTCTTTCTATTTGCTATAACAATTGTCTTGGAGTGTTGTGCGTGCTTCCTAGGTTGAACTACTAGGGATGCTTTACCCTTCGAGAAAGATGGAGGGTTTGCTTGCCTTTGCGACTGTCCTTCCATGATTGAGTCCTTCTGGATCATAGAGCTTTTGACACATACAACATCTTGCTCGTGAAGAGTTAGTCTTAGAGGAACTAAGAGAGTGGGTGGTGCCATGATCTGGGAGCACACAGTTCTCTAATTCTAATGTAATGCATTGTTCCTGTACCCACACTTGAAGAATTTGACTTCTTAAGTTTAAGTTATTTGCATGGTCATATATCCAATCTTGACTCAAGACAAGTGGTTCTATAAGGTTCTCATCTTGACACACTAGTGCTTTGACTTTCATTGGGACATCTTGAAGGTAGATGGGAAGTTCCACCTCGCCCAAACAAGGGGTTTCCACACCTCCCAATCCTATGAGGTAGGCTTCTATGGGATTGATGTTCAACTGCAAGTCTTGACAGTAGGACAGTCTAACTGCACTACTTGCTGCACCTGAGTCAATCAATGCTTTTACAGTCCTTGCACCCTTTCCTTGTCCTATCTCTATGGTCACAAAGGGACATATCTTTTGGGGCTTTTGAGTTGACATGTAGGCCTAGTCGCCTTAACTTATTTCTCCTAATACACTTTCTGGCCTCTGCCTGTGCTTCTTCCCTCACCCTTAACTCTTCTTCTTTTCATTTCTTAGCAGTGTTGAGTCTCATTAGCATGTCCTCTGTAAGAGGTTCTTGATATAATTTGACTCGACAACCACTGATATAGTTTGGCAAGATGTCACCTTCTAAAGTAGCCAATTGAACCGCACCGCTAGTGGAAATTCTATTAATGATCATGGGTCCATATCCTCTTTTTTCCAACTTACGGGCATGTTGTTTTAGTGTGTAAACCAACACAAGGTCTCTCTCTTTTAATCCCTTGTCCTTGATGTGCGCATTGAAGTATGCCTTTTGTCTTTTCTTTGCAGCATAGATGCCTGCTGCCACTCGTAGCCTCGTCTCACCTAAGCGTTCTAGTTCAAAGATCCTGGAGGACAACTCATGTCCCTTCCACTCATGCTCTTGTGCTACCTTTAATGCAGGGACTAAGAAGTCCAATGGTAGCACCACATTTTGTCCAAAGACCATCTTAAATGGGGTGGCATTGAGTACTGTTTTATAGGCAACTTGATAAGCCCAAACAGCATGATGAAGCTGTTTATCCCAATGAGAGTGTTTGTTGTTTACAAGCTTGGTCAAGACATTACATAGGATCTTGTTTGTGCTCTCAGCTTGTCCGTTAGCTTGTGGATGATAGGGGGCATACTTCTTATGTATCACCAAGAATTCTTGGAGAAGATTTTCAATGACTTCATTCAAGAAGTGCGTGCCTCTATCGCTTACTAGTTCTATTGGTAACCCATATCTCGTGAACAGGTTCTCAAATAAGAACTTTGCCGTTGTCTGAGCATCATTCTTTGTTGTGGCTTTGACTTGTACTAACTTGGTAAGGTAGTCTCTGGCTACAATAATGTATTCTGCATGGGAGTTTCTAGCTGGGGGGTTAATAGGACCTATGAAGTCTATGCCCCACTTCAAAAATGCATGCCCTCCCATCATTGGCCTCAAAGGCATCTCGTCTTTTCTAACTAGATATTGTGCACGTTGGCATGTGTCACATTTCTTCACATAGGTACGTGCATCCATATGAAGAGTGGGCCACCAAAGTCTTGAGAATAGAATGGTCTTGACCACTCGGTTAGGACCAAAATGTCCACCTGCAACACCACTGTGTGCAGTCTCTAAGACCTTTAAATAGTTTGATTCATGAACGCACAATCTTAAGTAACCATCTTTGCCTCTTCCGTATAGGTTCTCTCCTACTAAGGCATAGCCTTGAGCCTCTTGCTCCATGCCTCGTCTTCTTGCTAGACTAGCCTCTTTGGGTAATCTTCCCGACCTCATAAACTCTACCAATGGAGCACTCCAATTTGGAATTAATGACACTTGATAAAGGATCGCATGCTCCACTAGGGGTCTCTCTCTGCACATTGGACAATTCTTAATCCACTCATGTATTTCTTTGTCCATGCTAGGCTACTATGTTCATCATCCTCGACACAACAAGCTAATACACCCTCAGTATCTTGTTTGTACATGCTTCCTGCCAATATGTGATATTTTTGTGATTTTACAATTTCTTCTTGTGATGTTTTCACATTCTTATTTGCAGGGCCAAAGGTTAGGACTGGTACCAACTTATTTGCCCATTTAGGAACAACTTCTAAATTGAACAGATAAGCATCGGGTAATTCATCATATAGTCCTTGTGGTGAATCTCTTGAAGTGATGCGAGAAAGGTGATCTGGCCGAAGGTGGGTTCTACCTTTCCTGACAACAACTTCAAAGTCATATTCCATTAGTAAGAGGAACCATCTTACAAAGCGCCCAATATTGTAGGGTTTATTGACCAAATAAAACAAAGCTTGATGATCAGTGAAAAACTTGAACTTGTTGGCCAATAAGTAGTGTCTAAACTTCTTCACAACATATACCATGCCTAAGCCCTCTCGCTCAATTGTGGTATAGTTTCATTCAACTGCGGTGAGCTGTCTACTAGCATATGCGATGGGCAAATCTAAGTTTCCTTCTCCTATGGGTTGTGCTAGCACACATCCTATGGCATGATTGGATGCATCCACATGGACATGGAATGGTTTATTCCAATCAGGACTGGTCAGTATTGGTGCTGTGCACAAACGTTTCTTCAGTTCATTGATAGAATTCTCGCATTCGTCGTTCCACTCAAAATTAGACAACAAGGCATAAAGGGGTCTAGCTATGATCGCGTACATGTGGATAAACCTACGGTAATATCCACAATGGCCCATAAAGGCTTGTACCTCCTTAACATTCCTTGGCCTTGGCAGCTCCGCTATAGCTCATACCTTATCTTCATCTGTTGAGATTCCGTTTTTAGAAACAATATGACCTAAGATTTTACCTTGACGCACCATGAACACACACTTTTCTGGGTTCAGACACACTCGATATTCTCTACACTTGTTAAAGATTTGTCTGAGCTTAGGGATGTGAAATCTTATTTCTTGGGAACGAGCACATAAATCATCCACATATACTTCTAAGCTCTTTCGCAAGAACTCTTTGAAGACATGACACATTAGCCTTTGGAATGTTGCAGGTGCATTGGTGAGCCCAAATGGCATCACACGAAATGCAAAGATTCCCCACTCTGTGGCAAAAGCTGTTTTGTGTTGATCTTCTTGGGCAATGGCTACTTGATTGTAACCTGAAAATCCATCAAGGAAGCTATAAACTTCCTTGCCTGCAGCACGCTCCAATAGGTGTTCCGTGATTGGGAGTGGATAACTATTACTGATCGTAGCGGCATTAACTTTTTTAAGGTTAATACACACTCGCAACTTCTCTTTCTTCTTGGCCACCACTACAATGGGGGACACCCATTCAGTATGCTCAATCTCATAGATGAATCCAGCTTCAATCAGCCTATCAATTTCTTCTTTTATTTTGGCTGCATATGTATCATTATATGTGTAGGTTTTCTGTTTGGTGGGCTTGGCATCGGCAGTCATGGGGATAGTATGATAGCAAATTCTTGGATCTACCCCTTTCAAGTCTCTATAGTGCCACGCAAACACATCCCTATATTCCCTTAATAGAGCTACGAGCTCCATCTCTTCTCTTGCACTTAGGTCATCTCCTATATATGTGCATCTCTCTTCGTTCTCTTCACTGGTCACTACAATTTTCTTGGTCTTTTCTTTATTATCATATGATTCTCCTATGATGGCCTCTCTCTTAGGCATTCGTACCAAAATTTTGCGGTCGTCAACTTCATATTTCTTGAAGTTTTCTGGTACTTCAAACAATGATTCCTCCTCTTCTTGTTTCACAACTTTTCTTTTCTTTTTCTTTTGACTACCCTCACTTCCATCCTTTGAATTTACCGTTTGAAAACTTGTGAGAGGTTCTTCTTCTTTTTGGTTAAACACTCCGACATCTTCTAGATAGTGGTTCTCTGAGTTAAAGCAACTATCCATCACAATGGACTCCAGATCATCGTCATTCTCTTCTTCTTCTATGACATCACTAGGGTCACATTCTTCTAGCAAGGGCTAACACATGAACACCGAAATATCATCATCACAATGATGTTGATATATTTAGGTAGTGATGTGTGTGAACACTCTAGGACCGCCGGGGCACTTTTTTCCCTCTTTAGGAGGTTTTTTTCCCCCGGCTTGTATATATGCCTATTGCCCTAATGGGCTACTTATCTTTGTACATTCTCTAGTAATACATTCAGTATTGTGTGTTTGTGCTCCAAGCTTCTTCTTCTTCCTTGTGCTGTTCGCGTGCTTCCGCAGTCGTCTATCTCCAACAATTGGTATCAGAGCAGGTCGTCGCTTCTTCTAGGGTGCCGTCGACACTCCTCCGTTTGCAGTCTCAGATTCGCACGGAATTTGCTCGTTTCGGCCTCTGAACGCACTATCGCAGCGCTTGTGCAGGCTATTTCATCTTTTGTGCCAAAGGTATATACCAATTTCTGCTCGTCAGTTTAAGCGTCTCGAAGTCTGCTACAGGTCTAGCAAAACTCGTTTGGGCAGTTCTGTTCAACTTTTTGAGATACAGTCAACTTTCTGCATCAAGGTATTTTAGTCACCGGCCATGGCTGAAAGCAGTGATGTATTCCGTATGTTGGCTGTTGAGGATAAGTTGGATGGTAACAACTACCCATTATGGGCTTATATGATGCGACATGTAGTGGTTGCAAAAGGATTGTGGAACATTGTGCAGGGTGTTGAAAGACGTCCTATTACATCTGTAACGACAGGTACTGCAAATACAGGTGCTGGAGCTGATGAAGATGGTGTTGAAGATGATATTCCACAGATTCCTGTTCGTGCTGCTGTTTTTATTGCACCTACTACAGAGCAGATTTGCTGGGATGGCAGAGATGCCCAAGCACATGCATTGATAGCTTTGTCTATCAAACGTGCCATTATTCCTCACATTCGCTCTTGTAGAATAGCAAAGGATGCTTGGGATACACTTACCACTTTGTACCAGGCTAGGAATGAGGCTCGTGTTGCTTACCTCCAAAAACAGTTGGAGAGTGAGCACATGAATGAAGGTGATTCTATGGACAATTGTCTCACAAAGATCAAAGACTTGAAGGAACAATTGATTTCTGCTAATGAGGTTATACCAGATAGCTCACTTGTGCAGACCGTTCTGAATGGTCTTCCTGATTCATATCAGAGTTTTGCCTCTACTCCTCGGTTGATGATGAAAGGCAATCCGAATGCCTTGTCATTTGAGGAATTAGTCTCTGTTCCGTTGCAGGAAGATCAGTCCAGGCAGAACAGGTCCATTATGCGTGTTGCAGATCAAGCTTTCCTGGCTAGTCAGAAGGGCAAAGGAAAATGGAGCTCTTCTACTAGTAAGCAGAAATTTGCAAATGCTGCACAATCGAAGAACCAGGATAAAGATGAGAAGAAATCAGAAAAGCAGAAATTGTTTTGCAAGTACTCTAAAGGAAATGATCATATCATAAAGAACTGTCCAAAACAAGCTGCTAAAGAGGCAAAGAAGAAAGAGGCTGGAATGGTTGTTGCAGAGGCCTCTACACCAAAAACAGAGTTTGCAAATCTTGTGCAGGAAGAAGAATGGGCGTTTACTACTGTGTGCAGTTTTGATCCATCTTCTCATGATCAGTGCATGTCTGCAGTAGACTCAGATGTTTGGTACTTTGACACTGGGGCGACCAAACATATTACCTCGCAGCGCAGTTTCTTCTCTTCACTCGAGCCTGCCCCTACAGGGAATACTGTCACATGTGCCAATAACTCCTCTTATCCTGTTATGGGAGTTGGTAAGATCATTCTGACTACTGCTGATGGTAGTTCTTTCACTTTGTCATATGCTTTATTTGTGCCAGGGATCAAAAAGAACCTGTTATCAGTTTCTCCATTAGCCAAGATTGGCTTGGTTGTGAAATTCGTTGATGACAGGTGTACAGTCCATGATCTCTCAAATGGGGATGTGATTATTGCTTCTGGCATTTTATGTCGTGGGCTGTATAAGCTCATAGACTATGAAAGATCTGTGAATGATTCGGCATGTGCAGTTCATGATTCTCAGGGTATGTCAGATGCAAAGCTTTGGCATGCACGCTTTGGTCATCTGAATTTTGCTAGTTTGCTACGCCTACAGAAATCTAAAATGGTGTCCTCTTTGCCCAAACTTGAGGCACCTAGAAAACATGTTTGTGAAGGCTGTATTTTGGGCAAAATGCAACTTTCTTCCTTTCCAAAAGATGGTTCAGTTCGGGCTACGCAGAAATTGCAGCTTGTACATAGTGATGTCTGTGGTCCTATGCAGACACCCTCTTTTGGAAATTACCTTTACTTCGTGACTTTCATTGATGATTTTTCCAGGCATGCATGGGTATATCCACTCAAAGCAAAGTCCGAAGTGTTCATGTGCTTCAAACAGTTTTTGGTTTTGGCTAAAAATCTGTCAGCATGTAAAATGGGCACCCTCCGTTGTGATCGAGGGGGGGAATATATGTCTTCATATTTTAATGCATTTCTGGCTGAACATGGGATAAAACACCAGTGTACAGTGCCGTATACACCTCAACAGAATGGAGTTGCTGAAAGAAAGAACAGGTCACTCATGGAGATGGGGAGGTGCATGGTCAAAAGTCAGGCTTTACCACATAGTTTCTGGCTTGAGGCTGTCATGTGTGCAGCATATGTACTGAACAGGTGTCCCACTAAAGCGTTGCAGTCTATCACTCCATATGAGGCTTGGCATGACCGCAAGCCATCTGTTGCTCATCTGCGTGTTTTTGGTTGTTTGGCATATGCATTAGTGCCTCAACAACATCGCAGAAAATTGGATGATAAGGCAGTAAAATGTATTTTTGTTGGGTACAGTTCTGAAAGTAAATGCTATCGTCTGTATCATGCATACTAAATGCATTCTGGTTAGCCGTGATGTTGTCTTTGTGGAAGATGCTATTCAGCCATTGCTTTCATGTACTAAGGAGACATCTGTTAGCTCCAAAGACATGTATGATACTTTGATGCCTCTTTTTACATGTGGACAGTCTAGTGCTGGTCCTAATGAGGCAACTTCTCAGCCTTTGCAGGTTTCATATGATGATGCAGATCATTCCATTTCTGATGCAGATTTACATGATGCACTTGTTGATGAGAGAGCTGATATTGAGCAGGCAAAAACTATGCCAAAATGGCTGGTGCAGACTTTGCGTGACAGCAAATTAGATGCACCTTTGTCATATCGTACTCCTTCAGGCTCTCATAGTGCCTCCTTTGCATCAGATTGCTATGCTATGGCTGCATCTAGTCTCTGTGATGAGAATGAGCCTGTTTCTTTTGATGAAGCACAAAATTCAGAAAATTGGATGGCTGCTATGCAATCTGAATATGATGCTATAATGAAGAATGGTACATGGTCTTTATGTGACTTGCCTCCTGGCAAGAAGGCCATTGGCACGAAGTGGGTATACAAGCTGAAGCATAAACCTGATGGTACAATTGACAGGTATAAGGCTAGGCTTGTTGCAAAGGGTTATGCACAGGAAAGAGGCATTGATTTTGATGAGACCTTTGCACCTACATGCCGTATGACTACTGTTCGGAGCATTTGTGCACTTGCAGCCCATCATGGTTGGAATGTATATCAGTTGGACATTAAAACAGCATTTTTGAATGGTGACTTGCATGAAGAAGTGTATGTTTTTCAGCCCCGTGGCTTTGTGCAGAAAGGGCATGAAGACCAGGTGTGCAGGTTAAAGAAGGCATTATATGGTTTAAAGCAAGCACCACGTGCTTGGTATGAGAAGATACATGCCTATCTGATTGCACATGGTTTTGAGAACAGTCCAACTGAAAGCACCTTATATGTTAAGCGTGCTAATGATGTGCTTCTGATCATCGTTGTCTATGCTGATGACATGCTGCTCACTAGTCCTATTGAGACACATATTGCTGATTTTAAGGCTGATTTGCATGCCTCATTTGAGATGTCTGATTTGGGGCATTTGCATCACTATTTGGGCATTCAGTTTATGCACGTTGATGGTGGAATGGCTTTGTGTCAAACGAAATATATTGACACATTATTGCAGCGTTTTGGCCTTGAAGATTGTAAGCCTATTGCCACTCCTATGGAGACAGGTTTACGATTGAGTCTTCATGATGCTGGAGATGCATTTGATGCTTTTCTCTATCAGCAGGCTGTTGGATGCTTGATTTACTTATGCATTACTCGGCCAGATATTCAGTTTGCTGTCTCACAGATGAGCAGGTTTATGCATTGCCGAGGAGTCACGCATTGGAAGGTGGTTAAGCGCATCTTTTGCTACTTGAGTGGTACTCGGCTACTTGGGTTGTTTTATCCCAAGGGGGGATCACTACCACCAGATTTGCATGCTTTTTCTGACTCAGATTGGGCTGGTTGCTATGACACTCGTGTGTCCACCAGTGGTTTTTGCTTCATGCTTGGTAGCTCATGTATATCTTGGTTGAGCAAGAAGCAGCCTACTGTGGCCACTTCCAATTGTGAGGCTGAGTATAGGACAACTTTCACAGCGACTGTTGAGTGTGTGTGGCTCAGATGCCTTATGGCTGATTTGGGTGTTGGCTAGACTTCTGCCACCATCATCTTCACTGACAGTCAGAGCGCATTGGCAGTTGTGAGGAACCCTGTGTTCCATGCTCGCACTAAGCACATTGAGGTGCATTATCACTATGTCAGGGAGAGGTTCTCTGCAGGGGAGATCAGCTTGGCGTATGTGCCCACGCAGGAGAACATTGCAGACCTTTTCACGAAGGCTCTGCCTAGGGAGAAGTTTGAAGCTTTCCGCAAAGCTCTGGGCTTACGTCCTTTTGTGGAGTGATTTCCACATAGCTTGGCACTTCCTTATACATGAGTGCCAACTCCTTGTTCACCGCATCACTCCCAGGGGGGATTTGTTGATATATTTAGGTAGTGATGTGTGTGAACACTCTAGGACCACCGGGGCACTTTTTTCCCTCTTTAGGAGGTTTTTTTCCCCTGGCTTGTATATACGCGTATTGCCCTAATGGGCTACTTATCTTTGTACATTCTCTAATAATACATTCAGTATTGTGTGTTTGTGCTCCAAGCTTCTTCTTCTTCCTTGTGTTGTTCACGTGCTTCCGCAGACGTCTATCTCCAACAAATGAGGTGTCCATTGTTCTTCATTGACAGCAATGTCCATGGTGGCTAGGATTTCTGGCCAGCCATGAGGCTCAAATTCCTCATCCGGAAAGATCATCGGTGTGTAGGCCGGGTCTTTAACTGGTCTATCTCCTGGTGAAGTTCCTTCTTCTCTCGCCTTCAAGCGTTTTTCCTCTTCCTCTGCGACCTTGCACATCCACAAATGACTATCTTCATGCAACCAGGATGGATCAGGTGAACTTTCAGAATGCACAGAGATGGAATCTTCTTTGGCTTTGTGGATAGGATTCCACTGTAGGGGTGGTACATCTTTGAAGGAGTAATCCTTCAAATTGACCTTGGTGGTGACCCCTAAGTGCTGTAAGTACAACGAGTTGGTTCCCCAATCCTGTACTATTTGCAATTGTCGTAGGAAGGGTCTTCCTAAGATCATCTGATAGACATTATTTTTCTCAAAGTCACATATAGCAAATGTATGCTCAAACTCTACACCACAAGTGGTTAGTGTTATCCCTTGTAGCAATCCTAGATGTCTTTCAAAATGGCCGTCTGCCATTTGAAGCTTCATTCTAGTTGGTCTTAATGTGGGTTTGCCCTATTGCTTCCAGAAGGAGGTGGTCGCAATAGCAACGCCAGCACCTGAATCTATGATTGCTTTGGTTGTGTAACCTTGGTAGGTGATTGGAAGATATGTATTGCCTTCTTCACCCTCACACATGTCTCCTATTTTATCGAGAGGTATCTCTAGAACTTTTTGCTTAGAGCCTGTGTTTGGCATATTGGAATCAACTTCTGGGACCTGATCCTTCACATGGTTCCATAGCTCGGGTTTTGCTTTGAGAAGCTCTTCTACAGTGAGATGACATTGAACCTTAGTGTTCTTCACAACATCAGTGTTCCTTGGGACCACTGAGTCTTCATGTCTGACCAGTATTGTGGGAGCTCTGATCTGAAGAGATTCAGATTCCCATGGGACTGGAAATTGAGGCACTTCTTATAAGGTATTAGATTCAAAATCTAATCTTTCGTCATCTTGTTTTTCTGCTTCATCTCTGTAAATAGATGGGATGTCTTCGGGAAATTGATAATGAACATCATCAATCTCACGAATAGGAGGGGAATTACCCTTTTCCTTGGCCCATTTCTCCTCTTGCATTTCCCGCAAGAACTCTTGAGAGTGCTCTTGAATTGACAGAGGTATTCCAACATTCGTGGAATTAGAAACAAAAGTTCCCATTGGTGGTGAGCTTCCTCTCTCAATAACTGGTTGAGCCTGTGGAGGTAAAGAAATTTGTGGTTTGTTTACCAACTGCTCTAATCTTTCTAGTAAGCCTTGGAAATGCAAGTCCAGTTTAACAGAGTTTGTCTGATTGAACTTTTGACTAGCCTCGAGTATGGCTTGAGCTTGTTCTACCATTTTCATGCACATTTTCATCCGTTCAATCTCTAAATCCGCTCTAGGGTAACTCTTGTCTAGGTTTGCCGCTGTTGGCCCTTCTTGAAGTCGAGCCTGGTAGGCCTTGAACATCATGTCCAAGCCTTCTGGGGTTGGATCTGCAAGAACATAACCTGGTTGCAGTCTATTTACAATGGGTGGTGGGGTGGGATGAGGTGGAGTAAATGGAGTTTCGGCATGCGAGGGGTTTTGAGATGCAATGTCTTCTATTTTTGTTTTTGCGTCTTTCAAGATTTCTTCTAGTTCGGATAACTTTTTATTCCACTTGCGATTGGCCTTCTCTGTAGTATCCTTCCATGTTCTTGTTTTTCTCTTACTAGGTTCTCCCGTTTCACTCGACTCTAACTGCTCTACTGGTTTATCCTGTTTTAAGGCTTGTGCTCTAGTGACAACTTGTATAGGAGCCACATTACTGCTACTTGAACTTGAATCCGCCACTAAGCCCACCACATTAATGGGTGTAATCTTGGGTGCACTAGAGGGGTTTCTTGGACAATCTCTAGGAAGATGGTCTTTGCCACATTCAAGGCAAAAAGCTTGTATTGTGATAGCCTGGCCTTGACTTGGAGATGGTGGTTGGGGACAATCACGAGTGAAATGGTCACCTTGACATCTGAAACAAGATCCTCTAGGGGCTTGTGGTCTCATTTGTCTCAATTGGGGCCTAGGGTTAGGATTTGTGTACATAACATTGGAGTATTCTGGCTCCCAATTTTGCTCCATACGTGGTGCCTCATGTTGATACGAGTAAATCTCACTATGCTCAGGTGACTCAGTGTAATAAGCATGTGGACTACCTTCATGGGAGTAGTCTGGACTATGAGCATGAGGGTCATTATCAGGTATCAATGGGGTTAGTGGCACCAATGCTCTATTTGGATTTTCCTCTCGCACAGCATACTTGGATGGAATCACATTGGGAGGAGCTGGTGGTTGGTTTCCCAAGACTGGTTGTGGTCTATATTGTGCTTGATATTGCTATTGTTTTGATAATTTGGTTGTTGGTATTGGTCTGATACCTACCTTGTTGGTAAGGTTGCTGATAAGTTTGTCTAACAACCTGCCTATTGTAGGGACAATCTTGAGCCGTGTGGTTCGTGTATTTTCTCTCAATGGTGCAATATGGAGCATTCCTTTCTTTAATGTTTTGGTTTTGCATTGGGCATACGTTAGCCATGTGGTCCCCTCCGGAGGTATAACATCGGTTCAATGAGGTGACTCTTGGTAGTTGTTTATTTTGAACTCCTAGCTTCTTGGCAACTTGCTCTGCTATCTCATCTATTTCCGTGGAGATTTTCGAAGTGTGACTAGTAGAACTATCAGAATCCTTATAGAGTTTGGACAATCCTAACTCCTCACCCAAGTTATCTTCTATGTCAATGCACAACCGCACACACTCTTCTATGGATCTAGGCTCTTTCAAGTACACATATGATCTTAACTTTGTGCTCAGTAAGCCATCTAAGAACAAAGCCACTTGTTCGGCTGGTGTGGGTAACTCTAGAGCAGGGCATCTTTCTAGGTACTGTCTGAACCTTCTACCTGCTAGTCGCGCTGTTTCTTGGGGTGTCTGCTTGAAACTGTGAATCAAAGATGATGTGTTATGCCTGATACCACTCTTGGAAAATTCTACAATGAATTCGTCTAGCAGCTGACCTATATCGTGATAGTTGCGACTACTCAGTGGTTGAAACCAAGCTAAGGCTATGCCCTTAAGAGTCAAACCAAATGCCTTGTATTGGGTGAACAAATCCTCAACCTATTCAGCTCTTAACACTTGTTTGAACTCAGCCACATGATCATAAGGATCTCCTGTCCCGTCAAAATAATTCTTGATTGCCTTGATCACTTGAGTGGGTCGAAGAGTTCTTGGGTGCTCTCGTGGTCTAGGCAATGGAAAATCATGCTCATCTCTTTGTTGCCTATGTGCTTGATGTCTCTCTCTTTCAGGTCTTTCATTTCCAAATCCTGATCTATTTATGCCCGCAGTGTGTGCAAAACTTACCTCAGGTCTCTCTCTATTTCTTTCTCTCTGGGATTCATGAGCTTTGGATGATCCTACTCCTTGGAGGCCATGGGACACATTGAATCTTTGTGGAGGGAAAATCAATTCACTCTTCCAAGTATATGCATGTCTATCATGTTCTGTTACCAAGAACATTTTCTCTGATGTGTTATCCAGGTAGACAACTTTGCCTGGTATCTCTGGATCCTTGAACTCGTAGATGATGACTATGCCTAATTGGCTAAGTTGATCTAGCTTGAATCTCCAAAAGGCTTCCTCCGTTTCTCTATTTAAGAATAGTTCTATGCTTTTTTGGTCTTGAGGGATCCAGTCTGGAGTGATCACTCTGGTCAAAACTGACTTACCTCTAGGAGTGTGGGGTCCTTGTCCTACATTCCTTGTTCTAGGTCTCCTATCTCATTCTCAAGAATGACATTTCCAAACTCATCAGTCCTATCTGGTAGGTTGGTGACCACATATATGGTTCCTTCCTTATCAATGTATGAACCCTCTTCGAACTTGACCACTGGGTGTTCAAGTCCAAAGGGTTGATCTAGATTTTTGAGTTAGATCACTGATCGCCTCAGGCCATCATCATAGATACGAGCACCTAATCAGTTGGTCCAAATATATTCTAATTGTGTCTTATAGGGACCTTCTCGTGTTTGTAGATGGGCAGTTCCTGAGCCACCTGCAGGTTTCCCCATGCTAAAAGACATTTCTGAGTCACTTGTGTCAGAGTTCAGTACATAAGGACAACCACTTAGTTGTTGTGCCCAAGACTTAACTATATGGTTGACACTGGACTGAGAAGATCTAATGCTTTGTCTATCCTTGCCTAGGTGTCTACTAGATCTCAGGTTCATAAGCTTTGGTTAAGAGTCCAAAATTTTCCCTTGGTATGGTTCAAAATTCTTTGGAGTCCCCTTGGGTTCTAGGTCCCACCTGAAGGTCAACTTCAAATTATCCTATCTGAAAATCAATGCATTATTCTTATAAAAAACAGTTGAGGCCGTGTAGGATTCGAAACGAGCTTTCCAACAAGCTATAGAGCTCAAAAAATGGACTTTGGATGAAAACGTTATGTCAAATCAGGCTCCTGGGGGTCAAAACAAGCAAACAGGCACTTGTGGAAAAATCATGATTTTGTAAGAGAATCGCGATCCTGTGAAACCAAGAGAATCACGATGCTATGAAATCAAAGGATCACGATCCTGTGAAACCAAGAGAATCACGATGCTGAGAAATAAAAAACATCGCGATTCTGAGCACATTCAAAGAATCGTGTTTTAGAGAATCGTGTTCTAGGGAATCGCGATTTTGTACCTTGGATGAAAATCGTGTTTTTTGAAAATCGCGATTGCCACCAAAGAATCATGATTTTTGAAAATCACGATTGTCAGTAGAGAATCGTGTTTTTGAGAATCGTGATTGTCAGCAGAGAATCGTGTTTTTGAGAATCGCGATTGTCAGCAGAGAATTGTGTTTTTGAGAATCGTGATTTTGTCTCAGAGAATTGTGTTTGATCACAATCGTGTTTTTGATTGAAAATCGTGATTTGTGAGAATTGCGATTTTGAGCACAACCAAAGAATCGCGATTCTGAGAATGACCCCAGAATCGTGTTCTTTTCAAAAGGCTTTTAGGTGGGAAATAGAGAATCCTGATTTTCAAAAAAATTTGAATTTTTCACAGAATCACGATTTTCATCACAGAATCGTGTTTTTAGGCGGGAAATTCAAATTTTTGAGCACCGAGCAATGGCGAGCTCCATATGTGCCGAAAATCATGAAAAAACACAAGTGCTTGCTCTCCCTTGCACTTCTTAACTCCTTCCCACACAATAATGCATGAGACATGGTATGAAAATGGTGAAAATGCACTAAAAACAAGAAATTTCTATGAAGAAGAAGATGGAAGAAGATGGGGATGGTGATGATGATGAAGATGAAGAAGAAAAAACAGAAAATGAACAAAAATGATAGTTTTTTTACCTTCCAACGTCGCAAATCTATGATCTTACCATCACAACGCTCGTCCTCGAAGCTCTCTCCCCGGCAACGGCGCCAAAATTTGGTGTAACTCAAGCGTAAGCACCACCTCCTTTACTTGTCAATCGGCGGAGACGTGAGGACCGGTATGAAGACCACGAGCAAGTGAAGGCACAAGTGCGTGAGTGAAAGCACACAAACATGCACACACATACACACACGTGCACAAGGTAAGATCCAAGAGAGGAACAATGGAAAGCTTCGATTGCAAAAGAGTTCTCTTACAAAAGCTCTATTCTCTAACAAGCTAACCTCAAAAATGAGCTCTCTAGCTCTTTTTATAGTTTTTTTACTAGTTTTGGCCCTGTCCAGACCTAGTGTCTGGCCTAGTTAAAAATTAGGTTCCAGGGCTTATTTGAGGGCTCAAATGAGGTCTAAAAATTATGAAAATTGGTAGGATGATACTTCTAATACTCCTCAAGCTCAAGGACTCCTTAGCTTGAAAAAATGAGTTAAAAAAATAGAAAATGGTATTTACAATGGTTTTTAGTGATGAAAATCACTATTTTTATAGGGATTCTTCTAAAAATTTGACATGTAATTCTTGGAGCTCCCTACTTGCTCTTTCTTCTTGCGTATCCACTTCTTTGATGCAGTTATTATGCTTGTCCTTGACCTTGAGCTTCAACAATGATCCACACCACCAATCTTCTGATAAGTAAGTCCTCTCCATCAACAAGAGTGTAAGCACACTCTTCTCCAAGAAGAACTCCATGGATGCTCCTTATCTTCTTCAAGGTTTCTCCATAACTGTTCCATGTGCGCACCATAGCTGCCCCATATGTGCATCAGCAAGACCTCCAAAATATCAACCTAATGATGGTTGAGGATATCTCTTCAAGTAACTGTAAGCAATCCTTATAGAAGTTTTTAACTCCATGCAGAAATCCCCCAATAAAGCTGATCGCAAAAATTTGATCGCAATTTTTAAAGCTATCACTATTTTTATTTTATTTGACATAGCTTTTTTTTAGCTATCGCTAAAAACTACTTTGGAAAAGCTTTTTCTTCAATTTAACCACATAATGGATGACTGAAGCATATTTTTATGACCTATGAGCTGAGAACTATTAAATGAGGTAAAAATCCTAAATCAGTAGAAAATTAGGGTTAGGGTTTTCTCCCAAATCTAATCTCTGATGACTGGATGTCCTATACCATTAGATAGCTCTTATCAAGCTCTACAAGATAGGATCATAAAAGTTTTACCCAAATTTTGTGCCAAAAATGACTAAGTACCAAGATTAGGATTTTTGCCCTAATAGAGATTTGGACTAATGTGACATTGTCTTCCAACAATTTTTTAGGCAGGAGAAAATTTAAATTTTCCAAAGAATCAGAATTTTCTAAGAAAGCCACGATTTTTTGAGCTTTTAGGCGGAAATTTTGAATTTTTGTGTTGAGCCCAAAATGTGCAAAAAATCGTGAAAAACACAAGTGCATGCACTCCGAAGCACTTCGTAGCTCTTTGTTGCACTCCCACACATGAGAAATGATTTGAAAATGGTGAAAATGCACCCAAAACAAAAACAAATTATGAAGATGAAGATGTTGATGATGGTGATGATGAAGATGGAGAAGAAAAATCAGAAAAATAACAAAAAATGACTATTTTTTATCTTCCAAGGTCGCAAATCCACGACTTACTATCACAATGCTCGTCCTCGAAGCTCTCCCCCTAGCAACGGTGCCAAAATTTGCTGTAGCTCAAGTGTAACCACCACCTCCTTTACTTGTCAATCCGCAGTGATGTGAGGATTGGTATGAAGACCGTGAGCATGTGAAGGCACAAATGTGTGAGCGAGAAGCACACTAGCATGCACACACATACACACACATGTGCACAATGCAAGATCAAAGAGAGGAACAATGGAAAGCTTCTATTACAAGAAATCTCTTACAAAGCTTCAATCTCTAACAAGCCAACTCTCTAACAAACTAACCCCAAAAATGAGCTCTCTAGATCTTTTTATAGTTTTTTGACTAGTTTTGGTGTTGTTTAGACCTAGTGTCCAACCTAATTAAAAATTAGGTTCCAAGGCTTATTTGAGGGCTCAAACGGAGTCTAAAAATTATAAAAATTGGTAGGATGATACTTCTAATACTCCTCAAGCTCGAGGAGTCCTCGGCTTGAACAAAAGGAAGTTACATATAAAATGGTATTTACAATGGCTTTTAGTGATGAAAATCACTATTTTTATGGGGATTCCTTTTGAAAATTTGACATATACTTCTTGGAGCTTTCTATTTGCTCCTTGTTCTTGTGTATCCACTTCTTTGACATGTTCTTGCGCCTTGTTCCTGACCTTGAGTGCTAACAACCTTCAATGTCCTCCATGAAAGCTTGAGAAGAAGATGATGATGCCCCTAAGGTCATCATAAAAGCTGTGCTCTCATACCTATGTAAAGAAACCTAGTCTTTGTGCTAGAGAGAATGACCTCTGACTCTCCATCCAAATTTCCATTATATACATTTGGGGATTAACTATGACGTCTAAAATAGCTAGAGTCCACATATGCATGTGAATCTCCACCATTCCTTTTAAAACTTCCATTGAAGTATACTAGTCCTAGGTGTATTGAGTTAGGTCTCTTGCAACTCAAGTCAACTCACATTAAATCGAGTGGATGATTCTACAAGGATTTAAAGAATCTTTTAGCAAAATACTCTCCCCATGCTACCTACAAAGACCTCCTCCTCCCTATCCTTGAGATTTAACCACTAGGCTAAGATCATAGATTGGTGGGCAGGCAAAATGGACAAGCCAACAAAGGAAATGTGTAAAATTTTGAAGAAGCTCTTTCTCTAGATCATAGATTGGTGGGTAGGCAAAATGGACAAGCCGACAAAGGAAATGTGTAGAATTTTGAAGAAAATGACGGTCACGAGTTCCTCCCAAGAATGATTAATAGGAACATTATTGATTTTGCTTTAGAATAGGAAAATCATGAATTCATCATGATTCATTTTAAAGGATCCTTGGTGTTTCTTCTCCTCTCTCCTCAGGAAGGAAAGAATGTATGGGCTATATCTTGAGAATTAGATTCAATAAGATTTCACAAGATCTTGCTAGGTGGTTGGAGGATCCTTTTTCATGTAGCAAGATCAAAGAGGCCATCAAAAAGCCTCATTGCTAAAAAGCCCTAACCTAGATGGTCCCACTAATGCATTCTTCAAAGCATTCAAAGAGTTGCTTGCCAATCCTTTGGCTCTTGTGTGGAGAGGCCTTCAAGTTTGGTGCCCTACCAATATGTTTGAATGGAGATCTTATTGAATTGATTCACAAGAGGGAGATCAAGGATAGGATCAAAAACTCGAGGCCAATCACCATGCTTCAAATGAGGCATAAGGTTATTGTTAATATATTTCGCTTGTGATGTGTATGAACACACTTAGGACCATCGAGGCACTTTTTTCCCTCTTTAGGAGGTCCCCCCCCCCCCCCCCCCCCAACTTGTATATACACCTATAACCCCAATGGGTCACTAATCTTTATACATTCACTTGGTCATTCATTCAGTGTTGTGTTGTGCTCCAAGCTTCTTCTTCTTCTTCATTGTGTTATTTGTGTGCTTTCATAGACCTTGAACTCTAAGATTTGGTATCAAAGCAAGTCATCACTTCATCTAGGACATCATCGACACCCCTTCAATCATAATCTCATAATCACACAAAAATTGGCAAGCATACTCTGAGCAATTAGGAGTTCAAAACATCTTCGTTCTATGGCATAAAAATTTTGATCTTAGCTCGTTTTGGCATCTCAACACACTATTGTAATGAATTTGCAAGAAATTTTGTCCTTTTTTTGCCAAACATTGTACTATCTCTCAACTACCATCATACCTTCTCCATGACAATGGATATTTCAAACTTGCCTCCAGAGAGTCTTTCCTCTTTAGGGGTATCTAGTGGGTATGAGGGTTTGGATGAGTTAGAGATGATATTAGGTCCTTGAAAAATTGCAACCCAAACTTTAGTATTGAAAAGGAATGGGATTGATTGTTGCTGGTAAAATGATGGTGATCAAAACATTTTTAATTTCGTCCATCATTCATTTCATTTCCTACTAGAGATCTATAGATTGAGAGTTGTTGATGATGAAAAGGGTTTGTAGGAAATTACTTTGTACGGGAGACCCCAACAAAAGAGGGTTGTCGAAAATTAAGTGGGATATTTTCTTTTACCTTGAGTTTTGATAGCTTGGGTATTCTTGATGGTCAGGCCATGGTGATCAATCTCACTGATAAATGGTTGTTCAAAGCTTGGATTAACAATAAAGACTCTTGATCAAAGTTGATCTTGAGAAGTCAACAAAATCAGACACTATTGGGATCCCCTAGGAGGCATGGTCTTGGCCTCTTCACTTTGATAGTCTCCCCGATCCTAGTGATTCTAAGGGTATTTTTCTAATGAGATTCATCTTGATTGCAAAGATTAATCCCCATTGCATCATCAATAGTGGCTAAAAATGTGCAACATGAGTCATACAAAATGACTCCATTTTGTTTCCTACTACTACTATAAAGAAAGTCGAGAAGGAGAAACAAAAATCTTTTTTCCAAAATCTTTGATCACTAGAGGAAAATTTAGTACCAATCAAGAAGAAAATGGATAAGATTCAAAGACATGATCAGATCCCTAAATGGATTTCGATGAATGTGTTATAAGGAATATGTCCAATCCATAGAAGACTTCAGAGATCCATCATGGTCATGGTCAAGAAAACAATGTCTTGAAACATTTTGCAACATGTAAAGATGATCAAAGATCAACATTGAAAATGTTTCTTCAAACATCCTTAAGCATTTTCACCTCAATTAGTCCTTAATCATGGGTGCAAAGAGAACGAATCGAAATTTCATGTTATTGGTTATGCCCATGGTATTCCACATATATTGGATGCTTAATAAGCTTGACAACAAGCTACCTTATTGGAAGGGATTCCAAATCAATAAGATCAGAAAATCCATGGTGGTGAATACTTTCTTCCGCCCTCCATCATATATTGCCTCTCATGTTGGAGACCTTCTAATAAGGAGCTTTGAAACCTTGGGGCAAGTTGTAGAAATTTCTTATGGAGTAGAGACCCTACTATAATGGATATTCCAAGATTAGATGGGGTATTTGTTGCCTTACCAAGGATGAGAATCCTTAATGCAACAACTTATCTCCTTTATATGGAAAATTTCTAACGATTGAAATATTCCTTTTCACCTCAATCTGAATTGGAAGTGATCCAATTTGATTATATATAATAAATCCATCAAGTTCCCCATCCTAAGTGTGTTCCCCCTAAATAAGAATATTTTGCATATTCCAAGATGTTAGTGTTCCAAAGGTCTTCACTACTAGAGGTAGCTATGGAACTATGATGCCCAACGTTGGATCAAATAAGAGGCTAATGAGAGTAGTCATAGGTTAGAATCATGCAAATTTGTGCATAGTAAAAACGAATAATCAAATATTAAGGCAATGATGAATCATAAATTCTTCAATGAAGAGGTCTTCCTCACTCGAGAAGGATTCTATGGGGGAATGGGAACATCATCAAAGTCATCCCTGACTAGATAAAAGAATAGAATACTATTGCAAGTTGAATGAAAATGGTGCATACAATGATCCTATAACATGTGAGAGATAAAATTTAAACCCCTTTGTCACCCTTTAATGAAATGAAGAAAATTTTTATGCTTTAGAAGATTCTCCATATAGGAATCTAGAACAACAAATGAGCTTATTAATTTCAACCCTTGGTGCAAGAGATGTCGTCGTGAGGATGAAGACATTGGTCATCTCTTTTAAACATGCCCAGATAGAAAAGGGATTTGACCTCTTTTGAAAGGATTCTCAAGTTGAGCTTGTAGTTCTCTTGGCAACGAGCTATCTTGGCGGGAGCAATTGGCTCTTTGGTGAACCTTTGGAATCTAGTAAAAAATGAGGCTTTGTGGAAACTATGGAAGGAGATATATTCTTAGCTTCTTTAATTTGTGAAAGGAATATTCCTTAGAGAAATCCATTATATTATTGAGAAGGAGAATTACAAAATCTACAAGTAATCTCCTTTTTGAAGCTCGATGATCTTTGTAATACAATGACATCAACTCAAGAATTAATGGATACTGCACAAAGGGAATAACATGTTCATTAACTTTCTTTGTGTTTCCTCCGAGTTGCTTGTACTTTGCTTCTCTTTTAATTAAGTTTGTGACGTAAAGAAAAAATATTGATAGAAGGGTGTTCATATCGATTGTTCGATCTAGAACTTTTTCATTTTTTGAGAGCACAAAAATTTGATAAAATGGATTGGATTAATTTTGAATCTCAGCTATCTAAGCTCTAATTCAACATATGTAAAGGAATACATGCATACATGATGCATTATTACATAATTTAAGATATCTAAATGCGTGAATGCATACATAATGAATTAATGCATACATAGTGCATAGATGCATACGTGCATTAATGTACACATAATGCATTAATGCATACATGCAACATATGCAAATGCAAACATAAAACACACATAATGCATCATTGCATAATGTAACATATCCAATTGCATACATGCAAACATGGTTCAAATGCAAACATAATGTAAAAAATCTACATTAAAATAACTCCCAATTTCATGAATAGTCCATCAAATCATGGTTCAAAAGAAATCCAATCATAAGACAAGTGTTAAAACTATAGTCAATGATACTAAACATAAAGTGTTTTTCCTAAGGAGATGAAATGTGATAGAATCTAGTTATGCTTTTTAAATCTACTTAAAAAATCACACATGCTTGTGTCACCACTCAAGAGCTCCAATCATTCTTCTTCTACAACAACATATTTATTCTCCATGAGTTTGAAGTGGTGAATAAGATCCTTTTTGTCATCCACCAAATTGGCTAATGATTCATCCCACTTTGGAATGCTTCACAGAGAAGATGATGAAGATAAGGGTACTATCTCACCATCATGAAGTGAAGTTCACTTCCACTTCCACCATTGTCATTTGAAATGTTTTCACTTGAAGATGTGTGACTAAAATGGAGTCATAATTGGATGTGCATGGTAGTACTCATCTACCACATCAAACCATTTGCATGTTATCTCCCTATCATTTTTGAAATATAGTGATTTGCCTTATCTTGAAGGTATTGCCGCAAAACCTTTGCCCACTTTTTTCGATATGATTCACTATCTTTACCGAAGTCGGGATAGGTGGATTCCACTTTTATTAGAACTTTTGCCCATAATAGACTCCTTGCTTCGATGGATTGTTGAACTCTTCACTCAATCCTCCTCGTATGTGAATTAGTAGCTCCACCTAATGATCATTTCATTTGTTCTTCTTGGTGTCATCTTCATCATGTAAATTGATGACAATCTTCTTTTTCATTGTTTTGCCCTTCTTTGATATGGGCTGTTGTGGTTGAGGACTTTCATCTTGTCTATCTTCTTTCCTCTTCATTGTTACTAATTACGTGGAGGCTTTGTCTAAGAGGTCTCCAAAGGTGAAGGAGTGGGAAGACATGATGAATTTGATGTGCCATTTGTATTTACCCCACAAGAAGGGGGTCTAAATGCAAATGGATGGGTAGAAGAAAGAGAAGTTGTTTACATAGCTTGATAGCCATGAAAAAAATAGGAAAAGATGAGTGTGAACCCCTTGAGATTCAAAGGAATGAGATGTTTGAGAATTCATTATCTGAAATAAAAACAAAACTAATGAGTAACATATATAAAAAATGAAATGAAAAGAAAAAGGACAAGCACGATATATGTAGAACACCTTTTTCACTTGACCTTCACTCTAATAAACCTATGAAAAAAAGCAAAGAAAAAGAATGAGTACACATGTCAATATAAAACATACAATGATATAAAATTAAAATAAAGAACACCTCTACAACATTTTAGTGTACTATGGATAGTTCTTCATAACTTTTTACAGTTCTTATCCTCTTTAGAACATACCAATGAGAATGAAAATTCAGATTTGTATGTCCTTTTATATGAGTCTTGAAAATGTAGGTTTTAGATTTGCATGTTGGAAATTCGAGGAACATTTTATAAAAATCTTGAAGCACAATTTAGTGATGTAATAGATGACTTCTTTTTTAGGCTCAAATAGAAAATTAACCTTCCATAAAATAACATTGAATACTCCATAAAAAATAATGTTGGAACTTGGAAAGTGTTGGTTCAATGTAGAATCCATTGTTCACTCAATCTAATGTACTGCTCAAGAGTGGGCTTACCTCCTCGGTACGTGTTTGATGAGTTTGTGGTGTGGCTTGGCACTGACTATGAAAAAGGTCCACCATCCTCTGTTCACAAGGGAAAAAAATGGCTTGCAAAACTTCACGTATGTAAAATCATGCAGGCTAACAAGAGCGGAGAGAAATCCTCTCAACATATTTCTAAGAGGACGTGGTAGGACTCATACACGTAAGGAGATAAGATGTTTCCGATTTTCTATCTCGTTGGTGCTCCTCTTACCCTGCCGTTGAGGATTGTGTCTTGCTTTATTACAAATAATTTTGCTTTCTCCGCTGTCAGAAAAACCAAAGCTACATGAAAAAGCAAATGCGACATTTAGGCTAGCTTTCCACGTGAGGGAACGCGGTGGGGGAAAAAAATGATCATCCCCTTACCCTGCCGTTGAGGATTGTGTCTTGCTATATTACAAATAATTTTGCTTTCTCCGCTGTCAAAAAAAAGCAAAGCTACATGAAAAAGCAAATGCGACAATTAGGCTAGCCTTCCGCGTGAGGGAACGCGGTGCGGGAAAAAGATGATCATCCTCTTCCCCTGCCGTTGAGGATTGTGTCTTGTTTTATTACAATTAATTTTGCTTTTCCGCTGTCAGAAAAAGGAGAGCTACATGAAAAAGCAAATGCGACAATTAGGCTAGCTTTCCATGAGGGAACGCGGTGGGGGAAAAAGCTGATCATGTCACGTATGAATGATTTGAGAGTTGAACCGAAAAAGAAAGCTTACCACGGCATGTACTTTACTGTCTTGTTCATGAATCCTAGAGAATGTCATGCTTGGATCTCTGAACTTAATTCGTTCCCTTGCACACAGAGAGAGAGAGAGAGAGCGTCATCTTCACGAATCCTAGAGAACGTCATTCTTGGATCTCTGAACTTAATTCGTTCCCATGCACACACACACAGAGAAGGCTCTTTTCCAACTAAAAGAGCAATGGACAAATTGACAATGTCTTTTGTTTATTTGGAGCATTCATTGCAGTAGGTAGACGTATAACAGCTTCCAATAATAGTGCCCCCTTTCGTGCCACTCACGTTGGTTGTAAGGTGCTGGAGATATAGGCATCCATAGAATGTGGGGTGCTTGGATGGATGCGAAAAAGGCATTTTGTCCCTCTAAATTTATACCACAATGCCTCATTCTTTATGCAGAGTCTGATTGGTAAGCCGGCTTGCTTTCTTGTCAAAAAATTCCTTAGCGCTTCAATCATGATTTAGCTTTTGGGAAGAACTTTTAGCATTCAAGTATCATATGATACGAAAAAGCGAGGATGTTGTGTCTCTTCGTAGTTTATCCTATGGTTGTAAGTAGGTCTTGATTTAGTACAAAGAGTTTTTATTTTTATAATTTTTTTTTGTGGGTACAATGAATCGGAAACACACTCATAGACTCAACCTCGTAAGGTAGAGGCACCCATCTTTGAAGAACTCACAGATATGTTTAGTCTGGACTTAAACTCAGGACTTCCTCCCAGAGACTCAAGGCGTGAAACCACTAGACTATGTGGGCTTGGACATTAGTACAAAGAGTTGCTAATTGCCAAACATACAACACAAACTTTTTCTTAGAATGAGGTAAATATTGTTGTCACTCCTCAAGAGATCTACTTGCAGGACAAAGCTAACCAAGGTTCCATGGAGAAGATCATCATACACAAGATGCAAGGTTCAACGGAATGATTCACATTGGATCCATTTATGCTCAATATTTAAGCACATTCCCCCTTTTTTTCCAAAGGAGCTTCAATCATTGAGCTCTACTCTTTGAGATCAACTTGAATTTATTTGAAAGTACAATGAAAGGAGGGCATAGCACCAGTGGGACCTCCCAAATCCCACAAAAAGGGGGTTAGATGCCTAGCAATTACTAGGATGTAGAACCCAACGACCCACTAAGATAGAAATTAGAAAGGGACAATCCTAAAGCCACAGGATGTAACTAGTTTCCAATTGCTAATGTCTCTAGGATAACAAGGACTCTTACAATGCAAATATGTGATGGACAAGTTTAGGAAAAAAAGCTCTTTACATGATACTTTCCTTAAACATTATGCAAGCCTCATGTATTAGATTTCTAGGAAAGTCTCTCTTCGTGCAAGGAAGGAGACGCTTCTTTGGTCTTGTTGGTTGGAGAAGAATTAAATCATCTTCACGAATCACATTAATGATTTTATTTATTACTTTCCCTATTACCTTACAAAGAAAAAATTTCCAATTGTAAGAAGTCATTGCCATTCAGGCATCACATAGAATTTTTCCTCGAGAGCATCAAGATTAAAAGCAAATGGGCTCCCCATACTAACCATTGTATATATAATCACCTAATTTTGTTGCACGACACTCCATTTTGTGCAAGTTGAGGAGTCTGATTGAGGAACTTAGGTAGAACACATGTACCAATTTTCACATTTTTTAGGTAGATCATTAAATGTGAAACCAGCCACTTCACTTCAAAAACTATAAATAGAGTGTGTACCTAGGTACCAACTTATGGACTTGTGGAGAAAGAGACTATACCTCAATCCCCCTCAAGTGCATATAGTGGGGACTTCATGCTTTATTTATCAAACCAAGGAGTATCAAAACCTGTCCGAGTGTATAATAACACGCATTCAAATGATGGTCAGTGCAAATGAAGTTTCACCAAGTACAAATAAGTATAAATCCATCACAGTCTTTCAGCTATGGTTCCAAGCATCACACATGCATGTAAGCTCACAAGGAAGAAGATAGAGAGAGGAGAGGACACAAATTCGAAATTCCGTGCTCTTGATTCTCACAATGGCAAAAGTCTCTACAAAGAGTCACAAACTTACTTATATACATGTGCCCTAAAAATGGTCTTTTCACACAAGAGACCGACACTTTATTAACTAAAAGACTAATTTCCTACTAATTTACAATGGTAAGATACAAATCTCTATGGGTATGCATCTAGAGGAATCCTCTAGTGCATTTACATCGAAAAATATATTCAAAATTGTGAAGAGAGATGGTGGATGCAATCCAAAGATGAGTAGGTGCCGCTACAACCAGCTTCACACCAGCCAACTGAGACTTCAGAGTTGATTAGTAGACCCTTTGAGCTTCCTAAATCCACCAAAATATCAGCCAAGTACTTTGGAACATGTATCCCAAAAGTTTAAGTCAAGACAGACTAGTTGCGAAATGACTAGCTCCCAAAACTTGCTATTTTTGGACATACACTTGCTGGAAAAAATGAACAGTGCTCTCAACCTGGTGGGAATTAGAAAAATTCCTTTTGGGCATAGCAAATAGACTTAGCAAGCTTCCCAATCCAAGTTAAAACACTTCAAATGATGGATTGAGCACTGAGAACAAGTTTCAACAATTTCAGGAACCTCCTCGCAATTCTCGGGGCTCTGCAGAGATAGACCACTAAGCAGTAAAATGCAGATATCTCCAAAAGTATTAATTCAATGACCTTGAAAATTTATATGCGGAAAGTAGACAGTAAGATCTATCCAACGCACTTAAAAAACTGAAAATGGTTCAGTAAAACTCAAGATATGACCTTCTGAAGGTACTGCTCTGAGTGAGTATAACAGAGAACAAAACAGAGAAGTAGATGATGATAAATGTATAGATTCACATATGATTACAACCACATTGGCAATGAATCTTTGCACAATGGGAGTAGAATGATAGAGCTATGGAGTAAGCTCTTCAATCTCTACAAAATGACATCAAGTGGTCACGTACAAGGCTTGCTAATCGCCTCTTCCTTCTTGCTCTTTTTATAGCTATTCTTGGAGGGAGTTTTGAATTTGAATTCGAATGGCTCCACCTAAAAGTGATCCCCAAAGTTAGGAGAGATTCCCTCAGCTCAAAAATTCGTGATTTTGGTAGTTGGAACCACGAATTTGCTTTTACATCATGGATGAGGTAAGCCATCCTTTTCCTTTTTTCTTTTTCCATTTACAAGAGATAAAATGTACTCTTTTACAAGAGGTGTTCACATGACTACTCATGTGACTTACAAATGAGGATAATATCAAATATATCAAGCATGTAGGCTTGGGTAAAATGCACCAACAGCTCCCCCTCAAGCCTAACATGCTTGGCCTTCAAATAATTCTTCAATTGTCCTTGATTTCCTACAAGCCAATCATCAACTTGAATCTACTTAATTTTGTACCATCAAGAGCTTTAGTCAACATGTCGGCTTATTGCATATCTGTAGAGACATAGGATAGTTGAATATCCTTGCTCATTAGCTTCTCCCTTACGTAATGGTAGTGGACTTCAATATGCTTGGTTCTAGCATGGTATACCAGATTAGCTGCTAGATGTAGTGAGCTTGTGTTGTCACCAAAAATGTGAGGTGTTGAAGAATGAAGTCCAAGATCTGTGTACAAAGACTTTAACCACATGATTTCTTGAGTTGCATTAGCCAAACGTGTATATTCAGCTTCGGTAGAAGATAATGCCACGGTTGGTTGCTTCTTCGATGACCAAGAAATGATTTTTGAACCTGCAAATGATATATACCCTGATGTGCTTCTTCTATCATCTTTAGATCCGGCCCAATCTGCATTTGAGTAGACCTTTAGCTAAATATCTGAAGTATATGAATAGAACAAACCTTCATTCATGGTCCCCTTTAGGTACTTGAGGACTCGCTTGGCCGCTTCCATATGTGGTCTTCTCGGCTTATGCATAAACTGACTCAATATGCTAACACTATAGCATATATCCACTCTTGTGAGTGTTGCATAGTTCAAACTTCCAACCAAGCTTTGATAGCTTGTGATGTCTTCAATTGGCTCTCCTTCATAAGCACTAAGCTTATGATTTTGCTCCATAGGTGTACCTGCACACTTGGTATTTTCCATCTTGAACTTGACGAGCATGTCATGGACATACTTCCTTTGTGTGATGTATATACCTGAATCTGTGTAGATCAACTCCAATCCAAGAAAATAAGTGAGTGGTTTGAGGTCACTTATTTTGAACTCCTTCTTCATTTGACTCTTTACCTGTTTGATTCCTTCAAGATCATTGCCTGTGATAATAATATCATCAACATACACACATAAATAGATCACTTCAAATCCATTCCTCTTTATGAACAAAGAGGTATCCGCCTTGCTAGCTTTGAATCCTTGGTCCTGCAAATAAGTCACCAATCTGAAATTCCAAGCTCTTGGAGCTTGCTTCAATCCATACAAAGCTTTCTTTAGTTTGCATACATAGTTAGGATGATGTGCATCCTCATATCCAGGAGGTTGTGCCATATACACTTCCTCAGAAATCCATCCATTCAAGAAAGCATTCTTTACATCAAGTTGATAAAGATTCCAATTTCTAGATGCAGCAAGACTTATGAGAACCCTAATTGTAGGCATTTTTGCAACAGGAGAGAAAGTCTCCTCATAATCAATACCATGGGTTTGAGCAAACCCTTTAGCAACTAACCTTGCTTTGTGTCTATTTATACTTCCATCTGGATTCCTCTTGATTTTGTATATCCATCGAGATCCAATTATCTTCATAGATGGCTTGTTAGGTACAAGCTCCCAAGTGTCATTCTCCTTCAAGGCTTCCATTTCTTCATCCATTGCATCTCTCCAAGCTTTCTTGCTTTGTGCTTCTTCGAATGTGGTAGGTTCTTCATTGGTTGAATCCTTTGCAATGTAGATTGAGTGCTTGGTGACCAAAGAAGTATCATAACCAAACCTTTCTGGTTTCTTCTTCTCCCTTGAAGACCTTCTAAGTGGTTGATGTGAGCTCTCCGGTCCATATGTAGCATCATGCATCTTTGCTTTACCGTTGTTCTTCCATAGCTTTAGTCTTTCCAAGTCTTCTAGGTCAATCTCCGAATCACTTTCTTCAATCTGCTTTGGCTCCTTTGGTTGAAGTGATGGAAAGTCTTCATCCAAGTCATACGGCAGCTTCACTTTCCTGTCATCATCAAACCATGATTTGTTTTCATCAAAAATTACATCTCTATTGACAGAAAATCCTTTATTGGTTGGATTGTACAATCTATATCCTTTTTGGTTTTGGTCATAACCAATAAATACGCACTTCTCTGCCTTGGGATCCAATTTCCCTCTTACTTGAGAAGGAATGTGAGCATAGGCTAAGCATCCAAAGATTTTGCAATGCTCTAGACTAGGCCTTCTTCCATTCCACACTTCATATGGAGTGGTTCCATCTAGTGACTTAGATGGAAGTCTATTTATGAGATATGTGGCTGTAGACACAGCCTCTGCCCATAGGTAGTTCGGCAATCCCTTTTCGTTGAGCATGGACCTTGCTGCTTCGACAATAGCTCTGTTCCTCCTCTTTGCTACACCATTGAGTTCGGGTGTATACCTTGTAGTGACTTCCCTTTTAATGCCTCTTTCATACAAGAAGGCATCAAATTCAGAAGAGAAGTATTCTCCTCCACCATCTGATCTGAGTCTTTTCAAAGTCCTACCTGTTTGATTTTCAACAAGAGCAATATACTTCTTAAAGCAATTAAACACTTCATCCTTGTGCTTCATGAAAAACAGAATGGTCCACCTGCTACAATCATCTATGAAAGACACATAATATCTTGAGCCTGATATAGATGGCTCCTTACTTGGACCCCACACATCTGTGTGCACTAGATCCAAAGGATTTTGATACATATATCCTTTCTTATTGAAAGGTTGTCTATGAGCCTTGCCGAGTTGACAAGCTTCACACTTATAAATCATGTGTTGCCTTGTGATATTAGGCAAACCAAGTACACTTTGGTCCCTGCAAATCTGTTTGAGTGTCCTCTCACCAATGTGAGCAAGCCTTTTGTGCCATATCTCCAACTCTGTTAGAGTTTGAGATCCATAGCTAAACAAAGCTATGTTCTTTGTATCTTCCACTTCAAAAGTGAAAAGCCTTCCTATCTTTTCTCCTTTGGCAATCCTTCGAAAGCCTTGCCTTGGGTCTTCAACATATGCTCCAAATTGATTGAATCTAACCTGCAATCCTTTTTCAACAATCTGTCCAACACTTATTAAATTTTTGGTAATTGTAGGGACATACAAGACTTTGCTTAAGAGGTTCATATTCCCATCTGATGTCTTCACATTACCTATCTTCTCCACTGAGTGCTTTGTGTCATCTCCTATCTGCACTTCATGCTTGTTATGAGGATCTTCCAAATCAGAAAGTAAAGCCACATTTCCTGCTACATGGTTCGAGCATCCCGAATCAATGTAAAATATGTGATCATCATCCTTACCCTTCTTCGTTGATAGATTCATAATCAATAATGAATCTTCTTGACTTTGGTCCTCTGCATAGTTATTGTAATCTCTTCTTCCTCTATGGCCACTTTGATAGTTGTTGTTGTTGTTGTAATTGTTGTTGTAGTAGTTGTTGTTGTTGTAGCCTCCATTGTATCTACCTCTATTTGATCCATAGCCACCTCTATTGAATCCTCTTCCTCTTGAGTTCTTCGGGTTCCTGAAACATTCTTCAGTAGTATGGTTAGATAAGCCACATATGTTGCAAGGTTGAGATGATTGGAATCTCCCCCTGCCTTGCTTTCCACCTCTGCCTCTTCCTCTAGCTCTTCCTCTACCTGCAAAGTTTGCTTGGAAAGAGCTTCCTTCATCTTCATTCTTCCTATTCTTTGACTTGTCCTTGACCTTAGCTTTATCAGAATATAAGGCAGAAGTTTGATTACCTCTTGAGGACTCACCACCTTTGCTAATCTTTGCTTCATGAGTGAAGAGTTGGCCCATGAGTGTGTTGAGGTCGGGTACATGCATATCCATGTATAAATCCATGGCTGTTGTGAATGACTCCCACTTGTCGTCTGCTTTGATTCCATTTATGATTTTTCTAATGGTTTGCTCCTCTTCAATCACTTTTCCAATGCTTCCAAGTTTGTCAGAAATCTCCTTCATCCTTGTGACATAATCAGTCACATTTTGCTTTAGGCTTTTCTTCATTGTTGTGAACTCCATCCACAATTGGTTCTTCCTTGCTCGAGTGTTGGAAGAGAAGAACAAAGCAAGTGCATTCCAGGTTTCTCTTGATGTCTTGCATCCCTTGACATGAGGTAAAAGAAAATCAGAGATTGAGTTTAGAATATAGGACCTTGCAAGTGCATCCTTCGAACACCAATTCGAAAGTCCTTCCATTTCTTCATGTGATGGTTGCCCTTTGTTCCTCATGGTTGGCATTCCTTCATCTCCGGATATGAATCCATATAGATTCCTCCCTTGAAGGTAAGCCTCCATCCTTAGAGACCATGCTGGGTACTTGTTTCGATCCAATTTGTCAATTGTTGATGGAAATCCATCTCCCATGTTGCTTGACTATGCTCTGATACCACTGTGAAGAGAGATGGTGGATGCAATCCAAAGATGAGTAGGTGCCGCTACAACCAGCTTCACACCAGCCAACTGAGACTTCAGAGTTGATTAGTAGACCCTTTGAGCTTCCTAAATCCACCAAAATATCAGCCAAGTACTTTGGAACATGTATCCCAAAAGTTTAAGTCAAGACAGACTAGTTGCGAAATGACTAGCTCCCAAAACTTGCTATTTTTGGACATACACCTGCTAGAAAAAATGAACAGTGCTCTCAACCTGGTGGGAATTAGAAAAATTCCTTTTGGGCATAGCAAATAGACTTAGCAAGCTTCCTAATCCAAGTTAAAACACTTCAAATGATGGACTGAGCACTGAGAACAAGTTTCAACAATTTCTGGAACCTCCCCACAATTCTCGGGGCTCTGCAGAGATAGACCAGTAAGCAGTAAAATGCAGATATCTCCAAAATTATTAATTCAATGACTTGAAAATTTATATGCGGAAAGTAGATAGTAAGAGCTATCCAACGCACTTTAAAACACTGAAAATGGTTCAGTAAAACTCAAGATATGACCTTCTGAAGGTACTGCTCTGAGTGAGTATAACAGAGAACAAAACAGAGAAGTAGATGATGATAAATGTATAGATTCACATATGATTACAGCCACATTGGCAATGAATCTTTGCACAATGGGAGTAGAATGATAGAGCTATGGAGTAAGCTCTTCAATCTCTACAAAATGATATCAAGTGGTCACGTACAAGGCTTGCTAATCGCCTCTTCCTTCTTGCTCTTTTTATAGCTATTCTTGGAGGGAGTTTTGAATTCGAATTCGAATGGCTCCACCTAAAAGTGATCCCCAAAGTTAGGAGAGATTCCCTCAGCTCAAAAATTCGTGATTTTGGTAGTTGGAGCCACGAATTTGCTTTTACATCATGGATGAGGTAAGCCATCCTTTTCCTTTTTTCTTTTTCCATTTACAAGAGATAAAATGTACTCTTTTACAAGAGGTGTTCACATGACTAATCATGTGACTTACAAATGAGGATAATATCAAATATATCAAGCATGTAGGCTTGGGTAAAATGCACCAACAAAAATGGCTATAATACAAAAATAAAGTGTCCAAATCGAAAAATTTTTGGGGCCCTTCTCTTTCTCTGCATCTTTGTTCTTCTTTGCTCTGCAACACTCTCCCCCTCTTTGTCTCTGTCGTCCCTTGACATGCTTCACTTCTTGTCTGCAGCTCATTTACTTCTTTCTACCACTCGCAACCCATGGAGATGGACTACCTGAAATTTGTAGTCTAGTTCACCAATAACCTCTTCAAATCTGGGTTGCTGTGTTAAGTTGGGCTTCCACGCATGCAACCAGTGGAAGGTATGAAGGTGTGGATCTCCAACCTTTGCTCTGGACCTTCTGAAGATCAAGAGGTTGAAGCACCTTCCTGGGGCTCTGGATCTGCCTGATATCTTCTTCCACTTCTTCATGGATACTTGTTGTCCTTGATCCGCCCTTGCCTCTTACGTGCCTTCCCTTGTTGTATGCCCCTGTGGGGCTCTGTGCAGAGATGGGTGTTTCGTGCCCCTGCGGGGCTTCTTATAGAGATACGTCTTCAGATATAATACCTTTAGTGAAGCTTCTTTCTTGGTTTTCTTCTTCTTTTCTTTTTGCTAGACTCTCCTTCAACACTACCCCCCTCTTGAACTCTGTCGTCCCCGACAGGCTTCAGAATGCGGTGAAAGTATGTCTTGAATACTTTTTGCTCTGTCTCGTTAAGCTGATTAGCTTCACGTATCATTAGTTGTTTCCATTGTTCAGCTTTCACACCATCATGTGGTGGTTATCTATGGTGTGCGAAGAAACTCAATTCATATGCCACCAGTTTGGCATTCAGATTTGTTGTCATTTTTAGGAAAATTTCAGAGTCAACTTCAAAAAATCCTGTAAAAAATGCTTCCTCAAAAGTTTGCATGTATTGACTTGGCAAGAACATCAGCCTTGAATAATACGCCATGATTGTAGGGCGACTGGGCATAACAGATATATAAAAAATAAGGATACCCATGCCCTGGTTAATACCAATGAAATTCAAAAATGTATATGCTGCATGTTTCAAAACTTTCCAAAACCGTAAGTATCATGCTGAGGATTTTATTAGTCATCTTGATAGTTAGGTCGGGTAGTCTTGCATATCGATGTAGCCAAAATTCAATGGTTTTCACAATTTAATCCTCAGTCGACAAGTAATTGTGAGGTGGACTTGGAAGTAGAGGATAATTTAACCATTGTGTATTGAGCACATCACTCTTTTGCATATCCAAAAATTCGCATGCTTCACGCCGATGTGGGGTTGGACAAAAAGAAGGATTTACCTGTAGTAAATATGGTGCTGCTTGCTAGTGCACTTGCAAAGTAGGGTTTTTCTCCAAAAATTTTATTCTCCATAAAGGTTGTGCGGCTTCAAATTCTTCTTGAGTGTAATTGAATGTGTTTTCTTTGAAGTGCAACTGCTCATCGGGATCCTTTTGCGTGATCCGCTTTATATACTGCCATGTTTGCTCTTTCATTAGCCCATACAGAATATTAAAAGGCTTTATAATTTTCTCCAAGTCTTTTCCTTTAATTTTGGCTTCCTTCATGACTTTGAATACTTCATTTTCAAAGTTTTCTGTCAATCGGGACACCAATAGTGCCCATTCCTTCTGAGCTATTTCTGCAGTATATAGCATGGGATGATCATCACACGGTTCGGCCATCTACTCTTTTATTGGAGAATCATAGGTCGCGAGAGATAGAGGACGTACCTCTACCTCGTCAATAGGATTCTTTGTTTGTGGCTCTACTGGTGTCCTGATGTTTCCTTTTTGTCCTATATGAGCTTCTAATTGTACAATACGTTCAGTCTTTTCTTTAACTTCCTGGATGGCCGTTGTTAGTGCATCTTTGGCCGTGAGAAGCTCATTGTCGATTTCCGCTATTTGATCTGTATCTTTGTTATAGATTACCAAGAGTTTTTCTTCAGCATCTTTTAATTGTTTCCTAAGCTCATTTGTGTCATGTATACATCTTTGTTCCCATTCTTCTTTTAGTGTTTGCTCTTGTTTCAGTAGATTTTCGTATTTTGCAATCTGATCTTTCCATTCCTTCTGGTTGATCACTGTTGTCTCTTGTTTTTCTATTGGTTGGTCGTATAACAAGGCCTTCATCAGTTCTTTATTCATGTTGCGTAAATTATCATTTTCCTCCATATATACTTTGAGATTTGTTTCTAATAGATTGCTTCTAGTACTCATTCTCTCTTTGTCCACTTCACTTGCTTCATATTATCTTTGTAGCTCCATCATTTGCTCCTGAATTTTTTTGATTCTGCTCCATTAGTGTAGTGCATTGTCCTTTGACTTCTATTATCTCTATTTCCTTAACTGAAACAACTTGTTGAGCCTGGATCATCTTCACAGACAACTATTCACTCATCATGTGAAATTGATTCTTTTCTTGCATGGCCTTGTCATAATGTGTGTATGTGTCCATCATTTGTTGCTGTGTATCCATGGCCATTTGTAGCATTTGTTTGACTATTGGTTTCAACTGAGTAACATCTACATTTAACCATGTTGTCGGGATGCTAGGTTCTCCATCTGTGGTAACATCTTTTCCTTGTGCCACATGCAATGTTGTGTCATGGGGCTGCCTAATATGAAGTTGTATCTTTGGCTCAACCCCCTTAATTACTATCTTTCCTGGTGGCATATCATCCGAGATTTCAATTACGATTTGTTCCATATTTTGTTGTACAAGCCTTTCTTTTTCCGTGCTTGTTTGTATTTCTTCCTTGATTTCTGGCACCGCATCTTTATGAGTGATTGAAGCTTCCTTTATGCTCATCCGAGATTGCTCGTTGTTCAGTTGATGCTTCTTGGTTTCCTACTTGTGATTGTTGATTATCGGGTGTGGTGTCGACCTAGTTAATCTCCATCCATTCCTCATTGTTTGTCTCTGTTCTTATGTCGCTGTCCAAGGTGTCCTTCTCATGACTACATTCCTCATTAGAACTTGAATCCTCCAGTCCCAATTCTTTGTATCTAGCAGCTAGTTCTAGAGTATGTTCCTTGTCCATTTGTTGCTGCCCTTGTCTTGCCTGTCTATATTGATGTCCTTGGACATTGAGATTAACTTGACCTCGCATGTACATATGCATTTCTTCTAGTGCTGTTGAGAGATCTCTTTTTGTGATGGGTGGTTGTGTCAGAGGAATCCTTGGTAGTATATGTGCTCGCTTGGATTGTGGTGTTTCTTGGGCCGCTTCATCTCTGGTGCGCTTGGCCCCTCTCATTGGTTTCTTGGAACTTGTTCCCACTTCGTCTGTGAACATGACTGTTTTCTTTTTCTTTAGAATGGTAGCCAACATTACATATTTTGCCATTTCGATGGAAGTTGGCATCAACCGTAGACATTCTTTCATCTCAAGAGCCTCATAGATTAGCAAAGTCAAGGCAGAACTTCCATTCAAAAACTTCTTCTGACTCCATTTCTTCTTAGCTTCGAATAGGCAGTCTTGAATATATGGAGTAAAATTGAATTGATTCCCAATTTGCCTCATAGCATGGGAGAGCAATTGAATTACAATTTTCTGAGGTGCTGTGTACCTGTTCATGCTGGGGAAACAAAAATGCTGATGCACTAACCATACTGATTCTTCTATATCTATCCTGTTTATTTCCAGAAAGGTTTTCGTTTTCGCATCATGACATTCATCTTTGACATTAGTGAGACGTTCTGACTCCATCCAAAAGCTTCGTTGATTAATTCATGCGTGAATCGAATTGTTTTCCATGCACCTGTTTTGTTGAGCACTTTAGCTTCCAGGACTGACGACTTATCTACTGCGGAATGGAGTGTGTTCATAACTTGTGTGCATCTCTAAAAATCCGGTAGATATATCGAAAGTCGCAGAAATGCATCAATTCCTGCTCTTGTCCAAACATCCGTGATGCACGATAATCCTTGTATTATGGTTTGGAAATCTTGTGTCATGATAGGGAAGTAGTGATCCCTATCCATAATCTTGATGGTGGCCATGAAAAGAAGATCCGACACAGGTTGGTCTTTAATGAACCAATGACCTCTTTCCTTAGAGATCGATTCCAAGGGAAGAAGCAGGACCTCTTCCTCTTGTGTAGCCTCAGAATTTGAAGGTGTCATCTGCACTCAATACATACCAATAATCAGTGTAAATGTGGTATCATGAGTTATCCTTCTCTAGCTTTCATGAAATTGGCGACTCTCCGAGTGACTTGTGTTGCCCCTTTCCCGTGGGTGTGAGAAAGGTAATACCTGGGATTTTTCTTCATACATATATATACTTTTTCTATTTCTTTCTAAAAGAAAAAAAAGTGTTAGTATCTAGCTAAAGCTTTTATTGTACCGTTAGTTATTTTCCTTGGAATCATTGTACAAGTGCTCTCCTATTCCTTGAGAAGGAAATGTGCTTCACTATGCAGTAGAAGAAGAATTAGGTGTCGAATGCATGGCCTTGTAATGTGGCCCTATTATGCATGCTTGAGACTCTTACAACTCAAGATGTGTGCAAATTGAAGTATCTGGTCGATGTATGCAGATTGATTGGCACTTAGGTATCCAAGTCTATTTTAAATTCCGACGGTTGACTGTATCTCCATAGTTCCTGGTATTAGGCATAACTCTCAAGTTGTACTTCCGCTTTTCAAGCCCTTCAAATTTCTGAATTGTTTTTGTTGTGTATTTTTGTTTTTGACCATGCATGTAGTTGTCGATTTCTTGATTCTTCGTTTTCATGTCGTGCTGATCCTTCCTGTTTATTGATGTTTTGCCTTTGATGATCATCGTTGGTGCATATGATTTGGGGATCCATATCTGCATTCTCGCAGGTTGAGCAGCAATCACTTTCTTGAGTATCCATACTCTAGCAATTCTTTGTGGATCTCGGAGTCCTACTTCACTTGTGTACTTGTACTGTTGTTTCCTGCGTAGAACACAGCTCTGTTGTTGACGATATGCGTTCACCTGATCTTTTTCTGGTGTGAGGAATGGGATGGATTCTAATGCGTGAAAGTTCATGACAGTCTTGCTGACTAGTCCTTCTGCTTGATTCCTCACAGGGGATTTTATTGGAAACGATGCTAGTGGTGAGGTTCACTGGGTTAGGATGGTGGGTGAGATTGAGAGTTGATGTACTTCCATAGGGAATACTTGGTGGTGGGGGCTCCATAGTGGAGGTGAATGTACAATCATCTTCATGCATGAGTAGTTGATCTCTTGGGCCTATACACTTGGCTTTGATAGGTCGTTCTTCTAACACACTAAATACCTCTCAGTGCCCTATCTTGGCTGATATGTAGCCCAAGGCTAATTGGATAGTCACTTCATATTCATATATCCAATCTTGGCTTAGCACAAGTTCTTCTAATAAATCTTGATCATGACGCACAAGGAGTTTTTGTTGCATCATGTTATTTCCTAGATGTAGTGACAATTTAATCTCACCTATGCATTTAGTAACTTTTCCCCCCTATTCCAATCAGCTGTGCTTTGGATGGGCATAATTCTTTCTTGAGCTTATGAGTCAACGAAGACTTGATATAGCTAATAACTGCTCCTGTGTCAATGAGAGCATCCACCAAGTGATAGTCTCTTGTTCTAGCACCCAAGTTCAGATATGGTTGCTTTGTTTGCTGTCCTAGGTTTTCAGAGGCTCTAAAGTTAGCCATTGGGATGAGTTCCTCTCCTAGCCTATATCTTTCATCTCTCTCTCTCATCCATTCCTTCCGTTTCCTTATTCGTTCTAGAGCTTCTTGTCTTTCTTCTTCTCATATTTTTTCTTCCTCTTCTCGCCTATTTTTTGCTGTTAGAAGTCGTTATATTATTTCCCCTCTAAATGGCTCTAAATACTTTTTTACTCGGCAACCACTTATATAGTTTGGAAAAACTTCTCCATCTAGGGTTGCTAAGCTAATGGCTCCACTGGTAGATATATGATTGGTTACCAAGGGGCCATATCCTCTTTTTTGTAGTTTCTTTGCATGTTGCTTCAAAGTATAAACCAAGACCAAATCTCCTTCCTTCAGGTTTTTCTCCTTAATGTGAGCATCAAAATATGCCTTCTATCGCCTTTTTGCAGCCTAAATACCTTCCACAACTTGTAATCTTGTCTCGTGTAACTTTTCGATTTGGTCCAATTGAGTTGATAACTCGTGTCTAGTCCATTCATACTTTGAGGCCACTCTGAGAGTAGGCACCAGGAAATCCATTGGTAAGATGGCATTCTGCCAGTACACTAAGTTAAATGGAGTAGTTCCTATAGCTGTTTTGTATGCTACTCAGAATGCCCGTAAAGCGTGATGTAATTGCTTGTCCCAATCGGATCTGCCATTGTTAACAATCTTGGTGAGAACAATACATAAGATTTTATTCAAACTTTCAGCCTGTACATTGGCTTGTGGGTGATAGGGGGCTGATTTATTATGAACGACTAAGAATTCATTCATTAGGGCTTCTATCACTTCATTGACAAAGTGTGTGCCTCTGTCACTCACAATTTCAATAGGCAATCCAAATCTAGTGAATATGTTCTCGAAGAGAAACTTAGCTGTAGTCCTTGCATCGTTCTTCTTGGTTGCTTTGGCCTCGACCCATTTGGTCCAATAATCGGTTGCTACTATTATGTACTCGGCATGGGAACCTTTCGCTGGTGGGTTAATAGGCCCTACAAAATCTATTCCCCATTTGGTAAATGCTTTGGCACTCATCATAGGCTTTAGTGGCATTTCATCTCCTCTAATGGGATACTTTGTTCGTTGACATGTATCACATCTTTGAACGTAAGTGGCTTCATCTTGATGTAGAGTAGGCCACCACATTCCCGCGAAGAGAATCATTTTTGCAATCTTATCTACAGAAAAGTGTCCTCTTGCGGCTCCCAGATGAGCCATCTCTAAGACCGCAATGTACTCGTTTTCATGAATGCACATTCGTAGATGATTGTCTCTTCCTCTCTTGAAGAGTTGTTTCCCTATAAGAACATAGTCCTTGCTTTGCTCTTCGAGGGCACGTTTTCTTGCTAAAGTAGCTCCTTCTGTGTACTCCTGGGTTTTCAAGAATTTTTACCAGAGGCATACTCCACCTTGGTGCCACAGTAGAGTAACATATAGTAGAGTTCTCTTCTGGCCTTCTTTCTTGACAAGTAGGGTAGGTAGATATATAGTTATGTGTATCCCTCTGCATAGTTGGCCAATATATGCCCAATCTCTTCAGCGTTTGCCATGTTCCATTCGCATTTCGATGCATTTTCCATTGATTTACATGTGCTTTTTGAAGCCACACCTCTTGCTCCTCTTCCTCCACACATCTCATAAGTAACCCACTTGGATCTTAGTGGTATAAACTTCCAGCAATGATGTGAAGATTTTTAGTCTTCCACAATTCCATGTTTTTGTTCTCGGTGATCCTATGTTGGGGTCCATAGGTGAGGATGGGGATCAACTTTTCCGCCCATTGGGGACAATACTTTGAGATTGAAGAGATAAGTATCTGGTAGATCATCTAGTACTCCTGTGGGAGGCTCTCCATGTGTCATTCTCGATAGGTGATCTGCTCGGATGTGTGTATTCCCTTTCTTGACAACTACTTCAAAATCGAATTCCATCAACAATAGAAACCATCACAATAATCGTCCTGTATTACAAGTCTTATTAACTAAGTACAATAATGCTTGATGATCAATGAAGAATTTGAATTTGTTTGCCAATAAGTAGTGTCAAAACTTCTTTACCGCATACACCATGCCTAAACCTTCTCGCTCCGTAGTGGTATAATTACGCTTTGCTTGGTTTAATTATCTACAGGCATAGGCTATAGGGTGGTCTAACTTTCTTGTATCTGTTGGTTGTGCTAAGATGCATCCAATGGAAAACTTGGAAGCATCTACATGAATATGAAATGGTTTATTCCAATCAAGCACTCTAAGGATTGGTGTTGAACTCAAGCAACTCTTCAATTCATTGAAGGCCTTTTCACATTCTTCAGTCCAAATAAACTGAGATAATAATGCATAAAGGGGCCTAGCAATTATGGCATACATGTGGATAAATCTACGGTAGTATCCACAATGTCCCATGAATGCTTGCACTTCTTTAGTAGTATTTGGTCTCGGTAAATCTAGAATCACTTTGATTTTTTTTTCGTCCGTGGAAATTCCATTTTTAGAGACAATGTGCCCTAATATCTTCCCTTGTCGATCCATGAAGATGCACTTTTCTCGATTAAAGCAAACTCTATATTGTCAACATTTGGCAAAGATCTTTCTTAGTTCTGGGATATGTTCCGATTGTCACGAGGAAGGAGACAAGGAAGAGAGCTCACACACACACTCTCACTCTCAAGGAGAAGCACACACACAGATTGAGGCAAGGAAGAATGATCTTCTTCTTCTTCTTCTTCTATTACATAAAAGGAATGTACAAGAATGACCTAAAAACAAGAATACAACAAGTGCAATATATAAAGATCAGTACATAAGGAAAAACCTAATGTTCACGAATGAGTGAGCTGGCAAGAAACAAATGTGCCATCACTCTCGGTAGATAAATCTAATAAAGCTCAATGAAGTATCCCTGACATATACTGGCATGACCACTATACATGTCAGAGAAATGAAAAACTGGTACGTGTTATCCTGGATCATCACATGTTGAGCTTGATATCTCAACACTCCCCCTCAAGCTCAACACCATATCCTATAATCCAAGCATCTCCCAAAACTTCTTCAACTTCTCTGCTCCAAGTGCTTCGGTGAAAATATCAGTAACCTGCTTATCTGTTCTCACATAAACAAGATCAATATCACCTGCTAATACCTTCTCTCTCATGAAGTGATAATGCATCTCGATATGCTTTGTTCTAGCATGGAAAACAGGGTTCCGTGCTAACTGTATGCTGCTAAGATTATCACAATAGATAGTGATAGGCTTTTGCACTTTCACACCTAAATATGCAAGTAACATCTCCAGCCATGATGCCTCATATGCTTCCATTGCAACACCTCTATACTCAGCCTCTGTACTTGAAAAAGCAACAGTGGGTTGCTTCTTACTGATCCATGTAATAGCTTCACCTCCAAGTGAGAAAAGAAAGCCATTAGTAGATCTTCTATCTGGAGTACTACCAGCCCAATCTGCATTGGTGTATCCATGACTTTGCAAATCTACACCAACTTCATAAAACAATGCATAATCCAAAGTAGCACTCACATAACATAGAGTGCGCCTCAGAGCATCCAAATGTGGCTTCCTAGGAGCCTGCATAAACAGACTTTCAAGTCCAACAGTATAACTTAGATAAGGCCTTGTAATTGTGAGATATATAAGACTTCCCACAATTTCCATGTACATAGTAGCATTTTCCAATGCTTCACCTGATGTAGTATCCAATTTCAAATTCTAATCTAATGGCATAGAAATTGGCTTACAATCAGCCATACCATACTTTTGTAGCATATTTCAAGGCATATTGCCTTTGTGACATCCATATACCTGTTTTTGTATGTATAAACTCAATGCCCAAGAAATAGCGCAGCACACCAAGATCTTTCATGTCGAATTCTTGCATAAGAAGTTTCTTTACCTCTTTGATGCTTTCTTCATTATCACCACCTACAATCAGGTCATCAACATAAATAGCCACAATAGTGATGCCATCATCAGCCTTCCTTGCATATAGTGAGTGATCTGCATCACACATAGAGAACCCAACGCTGGTTAAGTAATCAGCAATCCTTGCATGCCATGCACGAGGGGCTTGCTTCAGCCCATACAAAGCCTTTTGCAACCTGCAAACATATTTTGGATGCTTTGAAACTTCATATTATTGTGGCTGGTCCATATATACTTCTTCCTGTAACTCACCACGTAGGAAAGCATTCTTCACATCCATCTGATGTAAAGTCCATCCTTTTGTTGTAGCTAATGCAACAAGTGTTCTGACAATAGACATTTTAGCTATAGGGCTGAATGTTTCCTCAGAATCAATGCCATTCGTTTGTGCATAACCTTTAGCTACCAATCGTGCTTTATACCTGCTCATGCTACAATCAGCATTATGCTTTACCTTGTAAACCCATTTGCAGCCTATGGGTTTCTTTCCTTGTGGCAATGGAACCAGCTTCCATGTATCATTTCCATAAAGTGCAGCCATCGCATTCAAAACAAGAAGGTTCAACATCTTGTATTACCTTTGTCATGTAAGCACAATGGCAAGCCATGTAACTATCATATGTCAATTGTTGCACTAAATTACGCATCCTCCCAGATCTTCTTGGTCCTGGGTCACTTCTCCTTGTATCATCTGCATGTGCCCTTCTTACTCCTGGAGTCTTCACAAAGGACAATCCAAGTTCCTCATCAAGACTCTTTTCTGAACCACTTTAATCACCATCAACATCTTCAAAACCTGCACATGTTTTACTACTAGCAGAAAGCTTTTCTTTACCTTTCTTGGATGTATCTGATGATTTTGCTGGACTGAAATTTCCATGCAATCTTCCACTCCATGGATTTGAGTTGGAACTATTGCTTGGTGATGCATCTGGTCCACTCAAAACTTGAGATTCAGCACTTGATTTTTCAGCATTTTCTTTGTCATTTGGTTCAAGATTTAGTCCTTCTTTGGCATCTGCATATAAGCTTGACATTTCATCAACTACCACATCTCTCCTCACCTTCATCTGTCGTGTGAGTGGGTTATAACATTTGTAACCCTTTTGTTCAAGGGAGTATCCAATGAAGACACATTTTTTTGCTTTCGGATCAAGCTTCGTCCTCAACTCATCTGGAACATGTACATATGCAATACAGCCAAAAACTTTCAGATGTGATAAGTTTGGCTTTTTACCTATAAACTTCTCTTCAAGTGTAACTTGATGTACAACAGTAGTCGGAGTTCTGTTCATGATGTATACAACAGTATGCACAGCTTCTGCCCAATAACAATGAGGCATATTCTTCTCAGCCATCAAGGCTCTTGCTATTTCTACAATATGTCTATTTTTGCGTTCAGCAATGCCATTCTGTTGTGGTGTGTACCTGCATGAAAACTGACGCCGAATTCCATAATTTTTTAGAAAACTATTGAACTCATTGGACATGTATTCACCTCCTCCATTAGATCTTAATGTCTGAATGTACTTCCCTGTCTGCTTTTCCACCATAGATTTAAAATTCTGGAAGTGAGTGAACACCTCGCTCTTCTCTTTCATGAAATATACCCATACTTTGCGTGTATGGTCATCAATGAAAGTAACATAAAACCTGCAACCGCCCATAGATGTGGTCTTTGCTGGACCCCAAACATTTGTATGTACTACTTCTAGTACATTCTCACTCACATGCTTGTCATGTGGAAATGATGCTCTTGATTGTTTACCAAATTGACATGCTGCACATACATTTTGCATTTCTGCAACTTTGAAATTTGGTAGTCCATGGACAATCTCCTTTGACTGCATTAGTTTTAGCCTTTGCAAGTTTGCATGTCCAATCCGTTTGTGCCATATCTCTATATCTGCAATAACTCCTGCACCTTTTGCAAACATGGCTGCATTCATTTCAGGAATCTTCACATTTAAGGTGAACATCCTACCCACTTTGTTTCCTTTGGCAACCAATCGTCCATCCTGCTTGTACTCTTCTACATATAATCCATCAGCATTGAACCTGACTTGTAATCCCTGGTCAACCATTTTTCCAACAAAAACCAGATTCTTTGTTATATTTGGAACATGCAACACATCAGCAAGATGTTTTACCTTCCCGTCCTCCATAGACAATGCTATGTTTCCTGTATGCTCAATAGGATGTGATGTATCATCACCTGTTTCAACATATCCAAGAACTGGCATTTTTTGCAAACTACTAAACCATTCTCCATGACTGGTCATGTGATTTTAAGCACCTGAATCAACATACCAGACATTATCATTCGATTTTGAAACACCAGCAGACATCGTATTCATCATGTGATGTTGAACCATAAACAACTTCTCAGAATCATCTGCACTTGTGGATGCATATTTGTTTTGCTACCTTCTGTTATTTTGATTCTTCAACCTGCAATCACATTCAAAGTGTCCAGGTTTACCACAATTCCAGCATCCTTTACTATCATTACCTGAATCATTTCTTTGGAAATTTCTACGACCTATTCGGCTCCCCTTGCCTTGAAATTGTCCTCTTCCTTCTGCATGATTCTGTTGTTGACCTTGGTCTTGGTTATTGTTTCCTCTTCCACTTCCAAAACCTCTACCTATGCCTCTTCCTCTGCCATAGTAGAATACCTGCTCAGAACTGGACTCCTTGGGAGTTTGAATCCTCACCAAGATTCTTTTCTTCAATAATCAGCATAGATACCAGATGAGCAAAATTCGGAATATTTTCCCTAGTCTGTATGGAAGTTCTGAATTGCTTATATGCAGCTCCTAGACCATGAAGGCACACTTCCACCTTATCATCATCATCTACATTCATGCCAATAGATGCAAGTGACTCACATATGCTTTTGAATTTTTAGAGTGTAGTCACTTACCGATATACTCTTCTTTTCCAATGTATGCAGCTCGTTCTTGAGTTGCAATTTTGGTGCCTTTGTATTAGTCTCATACAATGTGACCAAATTGTTCCAAGCCTCTGTTGGAGTCTTGGCATTCTGTATGTGTCCAATCATGCTATCCTATATGCTAACAGATAGCCAATACATTACATTTCGTGCTCCTTGATTCCATTCCTCATATGCTCTTAACTGGTCTGTAGTCCGATTCCTTTCTGGTAACTGTGGAGCATTTTCATTCTCTCCTTCGATGTACTTCCAGTAGCATTTTCCCATTAGGAAATTTGTCATTCTGAATCTCCAAGCATGGAAGTTGTTCTTGTCCAACTTATCGCTCATAAGCTGGCTCATTCCATCTATGTTTGCCATTTCTGCAACAATTCACAACACTCCAAAACACTACACGCAACACTTCTGCTTGAACACTGTCGCACTATGATGTGACAGTTTGATCTTAGAAAAACACACATTTCGTGTATCAACAGTACACAAAATTGCTTGAAATTCTGGATCTGGAATATATGAGTATCGTCGAACACAATGCAAGTTACAGTTTCTAAAACTGACCTAGTTTTTGTGTGGGCCCCACCTTGCGGGCTCAAAACGGAGGTCGAGATGGCTACCTTCACGCCGATTTTTGTAGCAAATGGAGGTCGTTTGTGAAATCACATTTTCTCCACGCCTTGCCGCGTAGTCTTCACCGTCGCCTTCTCCACGAGCTCTCTACAGTCACGCTGGCTCTGATACCATGTCACGAGGAAGGAGATAAGGAAGAGAGCTCACACACACACTCTCACTCTCATGGAGAAGCACACACACAGATTGAGGCAAGGAAGAATGATCTTCTTCTTCTTCTTCTTCTATTACATAAAAGGAATGTACAAGAATGACCTAAAAACAAGAATACAACAAGTGCAATATATAAAGATCAGTACATAAGGAAAAACCTAATGTCCGCAAATGTATGAGCTGGCAAGAAACAAATGTGCCATCAATCTCGGTAGATAAATCTAATAAAGCTCAATGAAGTATCCCTGACATATACTGGCGTGACCACTATACATGTCAGAGAAACGAAAAATTGGTACGTGTCATCCTGGATCATCACATGTTGAGCTTGATATCTCAACACCGATCGTATAGCTGAATAGGTGCATAAGTCATCCACATATACCTCCATGCTCTTCCTTAAGAATTCCTTGAACACATGGAACATCAACCTTTGAAAAGTGGTTGGGGCATTGGTTAGAACAAAAGGCATAACCCTAAAAGCGGTTGTCTTATGTCGGTCTTCAGGAGCAATTGCTACCTGGTTATATCTTGAAAATCCATCCAACAAACTATAAACTTCCTTTCTTGCAACCCTTTCCAAAAGATGATTAGTGATGGGTACTCTAGATAGCCTTGGACTCAGAGGAGAGCTGTCCAGAATTTGAGTTAGAAGTACTGATTCATCCAAATTTTCAATCTAGCAAATTAAATGTCACTGCAAATTGGAAACTCAGAAATGTAAGCGAGCTCCTAGAATACCTTGATGAGGTATCATCATAGTTCAGATTCTCAACTCATGATGCAATAGTTAACATTAGATCAGAGAAAACATTATCTTGCATAACTTGCCTGCCACCTAGGGTGATCAAGTTCCAACCCTTAAGATTGTAACAAGTCTAAAAAAAGTTGATTGAATAGAAACCAAGACATTCTTACATAATATATCTCCTTCTTTAAGCAACTTTTTTTCATACTTCCATTGATTTTTCCTTACATGATGGTGACTAAGAATGTGATTGATTACATCACTTCAATTATGTCTTTCTATGGACTATATTCATATTGGCATTTTTTTATTTAATTTCAAAGATTCTGATGAGGTTTCTATTGTGCAATGATTATATAGGAACTTGCATGAGTAAATTCTAGGTGACTCAAGAATATAAACCAAGAAATTATTACATAATATGCCTCCCTTTTTAGAACATTTTCCATACTTCTATTGGTTTTTCTTTGCACGGGTAACTAAGAATGTTGCTCATTACATCACTTCAATTATGGATTTTTATGGACTATATTCATATTGGCATTTTTTTGTTTAATTTCAACATTTTGATGAGGTTTGAATGGAGCAATGATTATACAGGAACTTGCATATGAGTAAATTCTAGATGAACAATACTTTTACTTTTCAATAGCTAGTTCCAATTTATGTATTTGAGCCTCCATGGTGCACATAACTAGGAATATAAAAGAGGGTGAAGAACCTAATGTAAATTCCAAGTCAAGTGATATCCGAAATATGTAGATCATGAAGTTTAGTCATAGTACATGGTAGATAAGATTAGAGAAAATGACCGATTCTAGTTACTAGGGCAATTCGAGCTTCTCAGATCATCCTAATCGCTTGAATCTATCGTGTATTACAAACTACCAAAACATGCTTCAAAACATGAATTTTGCATTAAACTTTCACTGATGAGCAATATCGCTTTCCATCTGAACACATCTTATGCATAGTTTCCTTGAGAGGATGGTATGACAAAATGGAAAAGATTAGATGACACGATTGATACAAGCGATACGGGCCATCCGAAATTCTCTCATTGCTTGTATCGCTTGTATCGTTCGTGTCATAAAAACTTCTCTATCCTTTTCACATTTAACTTTTCAACAAGGATAAAGCAAAAAACACACAAAATAGACATTTTGATGACATGACCAATTCAATTTTGCTTGAACCATGCAATGAAGTCACTTTTGCTTAGTTCTCAAGAGGATCAATTCAACATTATATTACTCAAGGAATATAAATATAGTTACAATGACAATCTTCCAGATGAAGACTGACATAATTACATACAATTAGTACATAAATAAATCTTCCAACATATGTTGGTTACACATTAAATTACAATCTTACATTCAAAAAATATAATGTTTCACCCTTCTTTTTTGTCCTTTTTGGAGCCCTGACCTATGTGCTGCTTGTGGCCCTTTTTGGAGCCCTCACCTCTACTCTTTTTCTTTGGCCCATGCTTCAATGGGGAGTGAACAAGAAACCCTTTCTTCTTTTCTTTAGACTTCTTTTTATCTGGGGGTGGTGGAGGTGAGTCTAGAAGGGCATATTGCATGTTTCATAATGGCATTTATTGCTCTCTCCCTGATCAAGATGACCCATGCATCTGGATAGTCTGACAAGTTTAACTCAGGACTATAAAGCCTTCTTTCCAAGAACCTTACTGCATTTGCAATCACTCTCTAGCTACATGAGGTGCTCTCTTTCTGTAATGGCACATGTATTTAAATGTATCCAAACCTTTTTTCTTCATTCAATTTAGGAATTCCTGGAAAGTTCTAATCAATATGCATTTTGACAAGCTTAGTAGCATTGCAAGGTAAACTTAAATTCAAAATGGATGGAAAGGCCTTAAAACAGAACACAATAGAATGTATGGCAAGGCTTACACTTTGCAATTTCCATGTTGTGATTGGAGAGAATTCATTAAAAGTGCTTGATATTCATTGAAGTCAATGACAATAAGACTCTAGTGGCCCCTGTCAATGAGTGGCATGTAAAAATAACTTCTCTATTGAAAAAATGTTACTTATTTCAAAATGAAGATGAATACTTACTTTTCAATATAGGGGTAGATAATATATTCTACCCCTTTTGTGAAGTTCTTTAGAAAGAATTTCACATCTCCATGCTTGTGCAAAAAGCACTGAGTCACAAGAGGATCTATGATGAAAACTTTTCTTGAAATTGCTTCCTCACATTGTTGCAGAGGGAGCCTAGAATCCAAGAAATATAAATTCAGTATAAGAAATACCAAATTAAGGAAAACATGAGCATTTCATGGCCTGTAGATAATACCTGAGTGCAATATTGACTACACTATTAGATATTTCAACATTGACCTCTCTCAGCATTTTGTTGTCCTCTGGTCTTATATCAAGTAAGAATTCCCCCTGCCATGACATTGCAACATTTATTATCACCTACCCATCTCCTTTTTTTAAGAAGTTCTTTAGTTGCCTTTTGTAGCTTCTAAATCTGGTTCAGGATAACATTTTCCTCTGACACCAAACCCTACTTTTTTTTATCCTCCTCACAATTCACTACATTTCTTGATTCATGATCATGAGGGACCTGAGGGTGGACCTCTTCAATTACAATTGATGAATTAGATGCTCGTGCTCGAGATATATTGAGAATATCAAAGAACTTTTGATCATGATTCTTAATAGACACAATAGATTTGTCAAACTTATATCTGAGCCTTGATACAATCACATAATCTTTTTTCATCAATGTCACCCTATGACAATGGGCTTCATACAAGTAAGCCTCATTCATGAAGTCGATTGCAAAGTCTTTTGCAGCTGCTTGCAAGCACAGAAGAGCTTGAGTTTTCCACTTCACATACGAAGGACGTGGTCTTCATCATGGAACAGAGATTGGCTGAAATTTGGTTGACAACTCTCATGAAAGGAAGTCTCAAGATCAGGAGTCCCACAGACTTTTGAGCCCTTCTTATCTCCCTCAAAGACTTAACATGGTAACATACCCTTTTTTTTAAGACTTCTCTGATGCATTAAGGCCTTGAGTAGTTTCCTAGGGAGAAGGTTCCTAGTCATCTTGATTCTAGCCCTTTTGCTCTTGATCTTGAGGGTACAACTTCCTTGTTGTCTTCTTTGTCCTAGCCATAACCTGCATAAAAAAAGAGTTTAAAAGCTTGGAAGAAATTTAAAGAGAAAAAAAAAGAAAATGTAGAAAAGCTTTCACAAAGCACTCAAGAAACATGACTGATGCTAGCGATTATGGTCATCCAAAAATCCCCAGATGTCCCTAATCGCTTGTATTAGTCGTGTTGTAAAATGATTGATCATGATGATCGATCCAAGTGATTAGGGGCATCCAAAACTTCCTGATGCCCCTAATCGCTTGGATCAATCATGTTCAAGCTTCTGTAATCCTTCATAACGCACACAAAATATGGTCCATGGAAAGTTTTGAAAAGCATGTAAAAAACTTGAAGGCAATTGCAAGTCAGTGCTAGCAAGGAGTTCACAAAAAAACCAAAAAAAGTGAATAGAGGAGCTGAAATAGGTCTCTAGAATGAGTTGATCATTGGTGACATGTGGTAGCCTGTGATTGGTCCACCTCATCTAGCCGTTATGAATCCCAATGTACAATGCCATGTGGCATCATTTGAGTGGGGCAAATCATCTAGCCATTGCAATTCCCAACGTCCATTTGCCACATGGTGCTTGCTTATTGGTCCATGTCATGTGACCGTTACTCGGTCCTCCTTGACTATAAATACCAATCCCCTTCACCATTTCACATTTTCAACCTTCATAGATTTTCTCTCTTCATCACCCTGCATACTTGTGCTTCATACCTGATACGACCGATACAAGTGATTACACACATTTGATCAGCCTTTGACTAGCTTATTTCGTTTGCATCGGTCGTGTTCTCCACTAGGGCACACTAGAATAACTAGAGCTGAGATGGAGGAAAAGAATGTGATCCTAAGTGTTCTCCATCTGAGAAACTACTAGATTTCATGGTTCAAGAGGGTTTAACAATGGATTATTTTCCAGATGCAATGAGGATGTTCAATCCCAAGATAGATTTTGAAGTACTTTTGGAGAAAACAAGAGCCTTTCTAAGGGATGAGTGGGAGAGCTTCTTGGGTGTGGTCAATGGAAAGGAGCTTACTATCTCTGGAAAAGCCTATATCCATCCACACATCTTTTGAAAGAATCCATTGGATAGGGCAAAAATCACTAGAAAGTGCAAAAAGATATCCCCTTTGCCAGGAAAGCTAGATTTATGCCCACAACATGAAAGGGACTTTTTTGCTCCCCTTGAGCATTGACTTCTTGATATGGCTTGATCACATGTCAAATGACAAGGAGGAAGAACGTGTTCCTATTGAAGAGAAAGAGCCATTCCTTGAGCTGACACTTGAGGGAAGCTCAAAAAGTATGAAAGGTGACATGGAGATCGTTGCAGAGATCCATCTCCAAGCAAAAGAAGAGCAGGTCAAGAATTCTGATGTGGCTACTTTTAAAGCAGAGACTGCTATAAGGGAGCCAACTGAAGATGTGAAAGTTTCTGAGAAGTCCCTTCTTCTCCCATATCTATCATTTTATTTTATCTCTAGAAAGGAACTTATTCCACTCTATTACATTCAGGAACTCTTCAACCTAAGGGAAGACTATTGCCTTGTTGTTATAGTTGAGTCCGAGGAACTTGCAAGTATCAATGAGAAGGGAGACCATGCCTCTATGAAGGTTTCTATAAGCTCTATGGTCGCCTTTTTGAAATCTATCACATAGCTATTTGATGTTACCTACTGTCTCATGATCTTTAAAAAATTATCTAGTTTGACCCACACCTCCATTCTCTTTTTTTCTATTTCTGGTTTGCTTTTTACATTGGTCGTGAACTCCATTGAGATATCCTATAGTACATTACTTGTATTCTGTGAAAGCTTTGGATCTTTTCTTAGATGAACATCACCACCATGAAATCCCATTTCTAAAAGTAGAGATTCACATTTTTTTATGCACTCATCAGCAAGAGTTGTAGGCTTGATAGAATATGCATAATCCAAGTGGAAGACGGACCAACTTGTCGATGATCCTTAACTTTGCATGTAGTGTACATATGTGTACGTTTGTCAAATGAATGCTATTGGAAGTATGGGATCCCAAATCATGGCAGAAGATGAGTAGTTATGAAGAATAACATTTTGTCTGGAAGGAGCCTCCTCAGCCTAAGCTCTAGCAATCCATCCTCGTGTGCCTGGACTTTGCATGCAATATAAGCAAGGGTACTTAGAATTCGCTCCCCCATTTATACCAAACATGCATTTGAACGTCTTTAGGTCTCCACTCAAATGCCATTCAACTTTAAAGCTTCAACAATTCTCCTGCATGATGCCTCTGAACAACATTTGGAATGTTTGTCTATGACAATAACCATTTGAGTGTTTTATGGCTCTCAAATGCAACTTGAGCACAACCAACCCACCATAACTCCACTTTTGATTGTACTTTGAGAGATGGAGTATCCAATTTCCCAAGGCTATAGTCCAAAGCTCTGTTCATCAGTGCAATACTTATTCTCTCCATCTTTTGATGTTTTTAAAGTTCAACTTCATCAAGTTTGGTTACAAATTTCAACAGACCAGAACATTCATGTCCTTTCATATTATAGAACTCTACCATGTATATTTGAAGTCTTATTATATCTATCCATATATGTTGATATATTTAGGTAGTGATGTGTGTGAACACACTAGGACCGCCAAGGCACTTTTTTCCCTCTTTAGGAGGTTTTTTTCCCCCGGCTTGTATATACGCCTATTGCCCTAATGGGCTACTTATCTTTGTACATTCTCTAGTAATACATTCAGTATTGTGTGTTTGTGCTCCAAGCTTCTTCTTCTTCCTTGTGTTGTTCGCGTGCTTCCGCAGACGTCTAACTCCAACAATTGGTATCAGAGCAGGTGGTCGCTTCATCTAGGGCGCCGTCGTCACTCCTCCATTTGCAGTCTCAGATTCGCACGAAATTTGGTGAGCATACTGAGGGTGTTTCCGAGATCAAAACAGCTTCGCGCTGTGGTGCCGAAATTGCGATCTGAGCTCGTTTCGGCCTCCGAACGCACTATCGCAGCGCTTGTGTAAGCTATTTCGTCTTTTTGTGCCAAAGGTATATACCAGTTTCTGTTCGCGAGTTTAAGCATCTCGAAGTCTACTACAGGTCTAGCGAAACTCGTCTGGGCAGTTCCGTTCAACTTTGTAAGATACAGTCGATTTTTTGCATCAAGGTATTTTAGTCACCGGCCATGGCTGAAAAGCAGTGATGTATTCCGTATGTTGGCTGTTGAGGATAAGTTCGATGGTACCAACTACCCATTATGGGCTTATATGACGCGACATGTTCTGGTTGCAAAAGGATTGTGGAACATTGTGCAGGGTGTTGAAAGACGTCCTATTACACCTGTAACGACAGGTACTGCAAATACAGGTGCTGGAGCTAATGAAGATGGTGTTGAAGATGATATTCCGCAGATTCCTGTTTGTGCTACTATTTCTGTTTCACCTACTACAGAGCAGATTCGTTGGGATGGCAGAGATGCCCAGGCACATGCATTGATAGCTTTGTCTGTCAAACGTGCCATTACTCCTCATATTCGCTCTTGCAAAATAGCTAAGGATGCTTGGGATACACTTACCACATTGTACCAAGCTAGGAATGAGGCTCGTGTTGCTTACCTCCGAAAACAGTTAGAGAGTGAGCATATGAATGAAGGTGATTCTATGGACAGTTTCCTAACGAAGATCAAAGATTTGAAGGAATAGTTGATTTCTGCAAATGAGGTTATACCAGATAGCTCACTTGTGCAGACCGTTCTGAATGGTCTTCCTGATTCATACCAGAGTTTTGCTTCTACTCTTCGGTTGATGATGAAAGGCAATCCAAATGCCTTATCATTTGAGGAGTTAGTCTTAGTTCTGTTGCAGGAAGATCAGTCCAAGCAGAACAGGTCCATTATGCGTGTTGCAGATCAAGCTTTCCTGGCTAGTCAAAAGGGCAAAGGAAAATGGAGCTCTTCTACTAGTAAGCAGAAATCTGCAAATGCTGCACATTCAAAGAACCAGGATAAAGATGAGAAGAAATCAGAAAAGCAGAAATCGTTTTGCAAGTACTGTAAAGGGAAAGATCATATCATAAAGAACTGTCCAAAATTGGCTGCAAAAGAGGCAAAGAAAAAGGAGGCTGGAATAGTTGTTGTAGAAGCCTGTACACCAAAAACAGAGTCTGCTAATCTTGTCTAGGAAGAAGAATGGGCGTTTACTACTGTTTGCAGTTTTGACCCATCTTCTCATGAGCAGTGCATGTCTGCAGTAGACTCAGATGTTTGGTATTTTGACAGTGGGGCGACCAAACATATTACCTCGCAGCGTAGTTTCTTCTCTTCACTCGAGCCTGCCCCTACAGGGAATACTGTTACATGCACCAACAACTCCTCTTATCTTGTTATGGGAGTTGGTAAGATCATTTTGACTACTGCTGATGGTAGTTCCTTCACTTTGTCATATGCTTTATTTGTGCCAGGGATCAAAACGAACCTGTTATCAGTTTCTGCATTAGCCAAGATTGGCTTGGTTGTGAAATTTGTTGATGACAGGTGTACACTTCATGATGTGTCAAATGGCGATGTGATTATTGCTTCTGGCATTTTATGTCGTGGGCTGTATAAGCTCATAGACTATGAAAGATCTGAAAATGAGTTGGCATGTGCAGTAAATGATTCTGAGGCTATGTCAGATGCAAAGCTTTGGCATGCACGCTTTGGTCATCTGAATTTTGCTAGTTTGCTATGCCTGCAGAAATCTGAAATGGTGTCCTCTTTGCCCAAACTTCAGGCACCTAGAAAACATGTATGTGAAAGCTATATTTTGGGCAAAATGCAGCGTTCCTCCTTTCCAAAAGATGGTTCAGTTCGGGCTACGCAGAAATTGCAGCTTGTACATAGTGATATCTGTGGTCCTATGCAAACACCCTCTTCTGGGAATTACCTTTACTTCGTGACTTTCATTGATGATTTTTCTAGGCATGCATGGGTATATCCACTCAAAGTAAAGTCTGAAGTGTTCATGTGCTTCAAACAGTTTTTGGTTTTGGCTGAAAATTTGTCAGCATGTAAAATGGGCACCCTTTGTTTTGATCGAGGGGGGGAATATATGTCTTCTGATTTTAATGCATTTCTGGCTGAACGTGGGATAAAACACCAGTGTGCAGTGCCGTATACACCTCAACAGAATGGAGTTGCTGAACGAAAGAACAGGTCACTCATGGAGATGGCGAGGTGCATGGTCAAGAGTTAGGCTTTACCACATAGTTTCTGGCTTGAAGCTGTCATGTGTGCAGCATATGTATTGAACATGTGTCCCACTAAAGCACTGCAGTCTATCACTCCATATGAGGCTTGGCATGATCGTAAGCCATCTGTTGCTCATCTCTGTGTTTTTGGTTGTTTGGCATATGCATTAGTGCCTGAACAACATCACAGAAAATTGGATGATAAAGCAGTAAAATGTATTTTTGTTGGGTACAGTTCTGAAAGTAAAGGCTATCGTCTGTATCATCCACAGACAAAACGCATTCTAGTTAGCCGTGATGTTGTTTTTGTGGAAGATGCAATTCAACCATTGCTTTCATGTAGTAAGGAGACATCTGTAAGCTCCAAAGACATGTATGATACTTTGATGCCTCTTTTTACAGGTGGAAAGTCTAGTGCTCGTCCTAATGACGCAACTTCTCAGCCTTTGCAGGCTTCATATGATGATGTAGATCATTCCATTTCTGATGCAGATTTACATGATGCACTTGTTGATGAGAGAGCTGATATTGAGCAGGCAGAAACTATGCCAAAATGGCTGGTGCAGACTTTGCGTGACAAAAAATTAGATGCACCTTTGTCATATCATACTTATTTAGGCTCTCATAGTGCCTCCTTTGCATCAGATTGCTATGCTATGGCTGTGTCTAGTCTCTGTGATGAGAATGAGCCTGTTTCTTTTGATGAAGCACAGAATTCAGAAAATTGGATGGCTGCTATGCAATCTGAATATGATGCTATAATGAAGAATGGTACTTGGTCTTTATGTGACTTGCCTCTTAGCAAGAAGGCCATTGGCACTAAGTGGCTATACAAGCTGAAGTGTAAACCGGATGGTACAGTTGACAGGTATAAGGCTAGGCTTGTTGCAAAGGGTTATGCTGTTGTATATTATTGAACAATGCATTGTTAAAGTATTATATTATTAATGTATTAATATGTTTTTTATGTTTTTGATATAGCAGCTGAAGGTTCGTGAGGAGCGTGCAAGGCGTGAAAGGGCGAACATCAATAATCGGAATAATTATTATTTATTTTGTAAATAAACCTGCGTAGAAGGTTCTATTGTTAGAAAAGTAAGGGTTAGAATAATGGTCGTTGTAGACCGCAGTTTTTGTTATTAAAAGCAATGGCTTTCTGTAAAAGTTACCAACTTTTAGTTTCACGCCTGCTTTTTGAAGCTGCCCTCATGTAACCACTATTTTCGACGTAATCAAAATTCCTATAAATACATGCATTCTGTGGACTGTCGAAACAGAGTGCATGGGGGGAGATTGCACCCAATACTGCGTTCTGTCTCGTCTCTTGTTGCGTCTAGTCTTTGTGTGTTTTCTGTGCCCGTAATCTCTGTATGCGCGTGAGCAAGATCCTGACAACAGTGGTATCAGAGCTCTGCACGCGTTAATACAGATCTGTTCTCTATTCGCGATTCTGAATTCCGATTCCGATTCCGATTTCCGTTTCCGTTTCCGTTTCGGTCTTCGGTTTTCGTCTTTGGTTTCGGTTTCGGTTTCGGTTTCGGTTTCGGTTTCTGCTTTTGCTTCTGCTTCTGTTCCTGTTCCAGAACCAGAACCTACGTTTACACTTGCGTTTACTCCTTCGGCTTACTCCAAGGCCTCGACCAAGGCAAAGAACTTAGGCAATAACTTAGGCAATACATTGGCACCCAAGGCTCCCTTGGCGACCGTTGGCTACGCGCGAGGCAATTTTAATTTTTGAGTGGTAATAAAGAGGTTTAGAGTCCCTAAGGTAGGAGGATTTGAACCCACAACCTCCTACTTTCAAGGGAAGTACTTTGACCACTCCACCATCTCTTGGAGTTGTTATTCAAGTTCTCTTTCTTTTGTACTTGTGTAAGGCGCTCGCGGCAATTTCAAGGATGGACCCAACAAAGAATCAAGTGTAACTTTCAATCCGTAGGTCGGATTGAGGCGTGTAATATACCGTTGGAAAGCTCTCGGAACGAACTTTCCAATGAGCTAGCTTGGAAGTGTGAATTCCTTCAAAATCCTTGGGTGGCACTTGATTGAGTGTTCAAGATACCAAGCAAGGTTGAGAGCAAGGATCCAAGAGCACCATGGAGGATTACAGTAATTCAACTTTACCTGGAGTTTCATTCGAGCAAGAGTTAGAGATTATGAACCAAGAACTTCAAACACTTCAACAAACCATACAAGGACGTTATGTTATGCTTCAATTCGACGGACGAATAGATGGCCGCTTTGTCTTATCATGGTTATCCCTATTCAACGATTTCTTTTCCGATGAGTTATATTCAGAAAATAAGAAAATTGAGTTTGCCACTAATTATTTGGTCGGAAGAGCGCAGCAATGGTGGAATGATCTTTCTCAGACTGCAGATTGTCCACACACATGGAAGGATTTTCAAGAAGAGTTTCGGGATTCATTTCTACCTTTAAAGTTTATCCTACATGTTTGATAATTGTGATGCATTTACATATTGAATTTAGTTTATAGGAGCATATTCAAGTTTTGCTTGCCCAAATTCATTAGAAAGATTATGTCCGCATCTCACAGATACTTTTAATAACTTAACACCTCCATGAACATTTCCATGCATGTATTTTTACATGGCACATGCCTATTTTCTTTATTCGGTGATGAAACATGTGACTGGCTATCCATGTTTATTCTTTTATCAACTGAGGTCAGTTGTCTTTTCAACTGAGGGGCATGTTATGAATTATGGAGTATGTTGAACAAGTAATTGTTGGAGTGTGTTAAATTATTAATGTATTATGGAAGATGTTGGCCAATGCATTGTTGGATTAAAATATGGAATAGCCAATGCATTGTTGGATTGAAATATGGAATAGCCAATGCATTGTTGGATTGTAACATGGAATATGTTAGCCAATGCATTGTTGGATTGAAATATGGAATAGCCAATGCATTGTTGGATTGAAATATGGAATAGCCAATGCATTGTTGGATTGTAACATAGAATATGTTAGCCAATGCATTGTTGGATTGTAACAGTAACATGGAATATGTTGAACAATGTATTGTAATTGTTAGAGTGTTAAAATTATTTTATCAACTGAGATCAGTTGCTTGTCAACTGAGAGGCATGTTGTATATTATTGAACAATGCATTGTTAAAGTATTATATTATTAATGTATTAATATGTTTTTGATGTTTTTGATATAGAAGCTGAAGGTTCGTGAGGAGCGTGCAAGGCGTGAAAGGGCGAACATCAATAATCGGAATAATTATTATTTATTTTGTAAATAAACCTACGTAGAAGGTTCTATTGTTAGAAAAGTAAGGGTTAGAATAATGGTCGTTGTAGACCGCAGTTTTTGTTATTAAAAGCAATGGCTTTCTGTAAAAGTTACCAACTTTTAGTTTCACGCCTGCTTTTCGAAGCCGCCCTCATGTAACCACTATTTTCGACGTAATCAAAATTCCTATAAATACATGCATTCTGTGGACTGTCGAAACAGAGTGCATGGGGGGAGATTGCACCCAATACTGCGTTCTGTCTCGTCTCTTGTTGCGTCTATTCTCTGTGTGTTTTCTGTGCCCGTAATCTCTGTATGCGCGTGAGCAAGATCCTGACAACATATGCACAGGAAAGAGGCATTGATTTTGATGAGACCTTTGCACCCACATGTCATATGACTACTGTTCAGAGCATCTGTGCACTTGCAGCCCATCATGGTTGGAATGTACATCAGTTGGACTTTAAAAATGCATTTCTGAATGGTGATTTGCATGAAGAAGTGTATGTTTTTTAGCCTCGTGGCTTTGTGTAGAAAGGGCATGAAAACCAGGTTTGCAGGTTAAAGAAGGCATTATATGGTTTAAAGCAAGCACCACGTGCTTGGTATGAGAAGATACATGCCTATCTGATTGCACATGGTTTTGAGAATAGTCCAACTGAAAGCATCTTATATGTTAAGCGTGCTAATGATGTGCTTCTGATCATTGTTGTCTATGTTGATGACATGCTGCTCACTGGTCCTATTGAGACACATATTGCTGATTTCAAGGCTGATTTGCATACCTCATTTGAGATGTCTGATTTGGGGCATTTGCATCACTATTTGGGCATTCACTTTATGCAAGTTGATGGTGGAATGGCTTTGTGTCAAACGAAATATATTGACACATTATTGCAGCATTTTGGCCTTGAAGACTGTAAGCCTATATGCCACTCCTATGCAGACAGGTTTCGATTGAGTCTTCATGATGCTGGAGATGCATTTGATGCTATTCTCTATCAATAGGTTGTTGGATGCTTGATTTATTTATGCATTACTCGGCCAGATATTCAGTTTGTTGTCTCACAGATGAGCAGGTTTATGCATTGCCTAGGAGTCACGCATTGGAAGGCGGTTAAGCGCATCTTTCGCTACTTGAGTGGTACTCGGCTACTTGGGTTGTTTTATCCCAAGGGGGGATCACTACCGCCAGATTTGCATGCTTTTTCTGACTCAGATTGGGCTGGTTGCTATGACACTCGTGTGTCCACCAGTGGTTTTTGCTTCATGCTTGGTAGCTCATGTATATCTTGGTTGAGCAAGAAGCAGCCTACTATGGCCACTTCTAGTTGTGAGGCTGAGTATAGGGTAGCTTTCACAACGACTATTGAGTGTGTGTGGCTCAGACGCCTTATGGCTGATTTGGGTGTTGGCCAGTCTTCTGCCACCACCATCTTCACTGATAGTCAGAGCGCATTGGCAGTTGCAAGGAACCCTGTGTTCCATGCTCGCACTAAGCACATTGAGGTGCATTATCACTATGTCAGGGAGAGGTTCTCTTCTGGGGAGATCAGCTTGGCATATGTGCCCACGCAGGAGAACATTGCAGACCTTTTCACGAAGGCTCTGCCTAGGGAGAAGTTTGAAGCTTTCCGCAAAGCTTTGGGCTTAGTTCCTTTTGTGGAGTGATTTCCACATAGCTTGGCACTTCCTTATACATGAGTGCCAGCTCCTTGTTCACCGCATCACTCCCAGGGGGGATTTGTTGATATATTTAGGTAGTGATGTGTGTGAACACACTAGGACCGCCGGGGCACTTTTTTCCCTCTTTAGTAGGTTTTTTTCCCCCGGCTTGTATATACGCCTATTGCCCTAATGGGCTACTTATCTTTGTACATTCTCTAGTAATACATTCAGTATTGTGTGTTTGTGCTCCAAGCTTCTTCTTCTTCCTTGTGCTGTTCGCGTGCTTCCGTAGACGTCTAACTCCAACAATATATTGTTAAATGCATTATAAGTGAAATGTAACTTTTGTTTTCCTACTTCGTAAGGCATGTTAGCGTGAATATGTTTAAAATATTCAACAAATACTGATGTGATCTTCTTATTCAAACAGAGCCAAGACTTTCCAACATGATGGGGTCTAGGAAATCCAAAGCTTTTAACTTTGTTAAATTTTAAAAATTCACACCAAACTTTTGAAATTGCTCTATAACCTTTCCTATTCACTCCAACGCCATCATAAATCTCTTGAGTTTGAGATGGTTCTAGCAGCAAATTCATGTTTGTCATGAGTTTTTGGGAAACAAGGCGTTTCAAGCATGTATTTTCTTTCAATTTCAATAGTCTTAAAACATTATTTTGACTCATAATTTCATTAAAAAAATTTAAGTGCTCAAAACTGCTCAACATATTGAAACGTAGCACATTTGTCACATGATCTCTTACAATTTTCATTCTTTTCTTCTTTTGGCCGGATTTTTCAGCCAAATCTAGAAAAGGTGTTACTCGTTTTGAACGCATTCTCAAACCTATAAGAGTTTGTTTCTTTTTTTTGAAAGATTCTAACTGAGAAGATAAAGTGGATAATTTGTATTCTAACTCCCTCGTATTTAAATCCCTATGATGTCGTGTGTTTTGTAACTAGTTTATGTATTGTACATAATTCCTTGAAATCTCCTAGAGCCTTGAACAATAGCCTCGTAAACCATCCTCACCATCTCCTACAAATCTAATCAGATCATGAAGACTATGAAAAAGGGGATACCTTCCAGTTTGTGGATCAATTGGATAAACAAATCCATCTACCCATATGTTAATATTTTTTTTACTTCTTTTCGTAATCCATCCACTTCAAAAGGTTGAATAGCCCTTCGGAATTCCTTTCTTGTCATTGCATACTCATGACTAATTGCAATGTTGATATGGAACTTATCACAATGATTCAAGCTAGTTGAAAGCTCAGTGAGAGTGTTTGGGTTGAGCTTCTCCATGGTCTGCTATGAAGAGTGACGCGAAAATGTCTAAAATGACGTGAAAGAGAGAAATATGCTTGCTATGGAAAGTAGATTAAAAAAGTGCAAAACATCATAAGCACACATTATATAGGTCTGTGAACAAGAGGAAAATTCAAATTTTGATGAACGCCCGATGAGCACAAACTTTGAGGCATAAGATATCACGCAAACTTTTCACGATTATCACACAAATTTCTCTCTCTTCAAACTTTGCATAAGATACATTTTAAATGAGCTTACATGAAAGTTTTTAAATGATTTGACAACTTTAATCTAGATTAAGCACAACTAATTAAAATCCTTACATGGCCCTTTTTTGGCTGTTTTTTCATCCTAATGTGGTATACTAAATGAATTCTTTCATAAGCTTAAGGATTTTTTAGTGCCCATTATTTTGTTGATCTAGCAAGAAGCCATGAGGAGAGCTAATCTTTCTAGCTTTATCAATACTGGAGTGATTAAACTTGTTCATAAAAAAGAAACTAAGGATGACTTGAATAACTGGAGACCTATCTCTTGTCTAACTTCTTTATACAAAATCTTGCCTCCTCCTTGGCAAGAAGGCTTAGTCCCATTATGGATAGTATCATTCTCCCTGAGCAAAAAGATTTCTTCTTCAAATTTGACTTTGATAAAGCTTATGATAGAGTTGATTGCGAGTTCATTTTTCAGTCCCTCCATGACATAGGTGTTGGCAAAAAGTTCAAAAAATTCACTAGTATCCTTTTTGGGAATGCTCATTCTAGAGTAGCCATGAATGGTTAGATTTCTACCCCTATTAGACTCTACATGTCTATTAGACAAGGTTGTCCTCTTGGCCCTCTTCTCTTTGCCACCATTAATGATGCCCTTGGCTGGTTGATTAAAGATTGTATGGAACAAGGAACTATTAGAGGCATTGAGATTCCTGGCACCCCTTCCGAGCTTGGATTGCAAATGTTTGTTGATGAAACTAATATGATTACTAGGGTGGATGATCAGTCTATTGAAAACTTCCTTAAATGTCTTAATCTGGTTTGTACCACTAGTGGGTCAATTGTTGATCATAAAAAGACTAGTTTTTTGCTTCTAACAAGTACATTCGTGATCGTGTGAAAACTAGTGATTGTTATATTATGAAGGAAGGATATGTTTTTCGGTTGTTGGGCATCCCCATGGGTTTTAACATAACTTTTGGGCAAAGATGGGCATGGATGTTGGATAAATTTTGTAATAAGATCTTCAAATGGATGGCTCTACAACATAGTATGTCATAAAGAATTTTTATCTTGAAACATTATATTCTTCCTTCAATCACTTATTTTTTTTCTTGTTGGCTTCCCAATAGAAAGAAAATCTCTTAAGCCATTGCTCTTGCTAGAAGATTCCTTTGGGGAGGTCCCATTTCACAATAGGATTCCTAAAGTTGCTTGGAACATATGTTGTATGATGAAAGAAGAGGGTGGACTTGGTCTCATTTGTCCCACCAGAATGGCCATTCAAACGACAACCAAGTGGATTATGAGATCTACTAATTCTGAAGATTATTGGACATGTTTGATAAAAAGGAATGTTGATAAATGTTTTGTTAAAAATCATAAGAATTTGGCTCATAATCAGTTCTGGGATGTTGTTGTTTCTCCTCTTATCTATATCGCCAAAGGAAGTAAACTTATATGTTCAATTTGGAACTCCTAGATGAAGATAAAATCTGACTATATTTTACCTGATTACTCATCTAACAATCTCTCGTTTCTTCAATAGGACTCAATGTGTATAGGTTGGGTTGATCACCTTGATAACATCTCTCTGCCCATAAGAATGAATAAGTGCAGAAAGAGTGGTTTCACTAACTAGCAGGGCCTAAATAGAAATAATGTGATCATTGATGATAATTTTATTTATGGTATTAACAGTTTATCTCTACCCTGCAAACAAATTCTCAAAGAAAGGAGAAATATTCTGCTTGAGAAAGTGACCTGCTTCAGAAAACACCAAGAAGTGGATGTTCACATTGTTGTTGAGGACATGTACAAGCATTTCAATAGGACTTATACTCCCATCAAAGTGATTACTGGAAAGCTCAACAAGAAATGGAATCTTTAGTGGAATCCTCATCAGTGGAAGTACAGATTCAAATGCTTGTGGGCCTTCCCACCTCTGCTAAGAAATCTTGCCTCCGGTGGATGATTTTGCATACGGGACTATGGATAGGTAGTAGAACAAAGAAACTTAATATTAGTGCAGGTCTTTGTTGCTTGTATGGCAAACTTGAAGACCTCCACCACCTTTTTATCAACTGTTGTAACTCTCAAAGGTTTTGGTAGTGTCTTAATTTGTTATGTACCAGCAATGGTCTGCCCATTTTAGGCCACACAAAAATTCTAATAAGAGAATGCAAAAAAACGGACTTAGTGTTGTGGCATATTTTGAGAGCTCACATTGTCTATTATATTTGGAAGCATAGAAATCACAAGCTCTACTCGAGCTCCCATAAAATATTAAGGATACTCAAAAACTGTATGGCTGCTATTAAGGATGACCCTGTTGATAACTCCACACCACATGGAGTGATGGCTGTAATTGGTTACAATAGGTGGAAGGATAAGCTGCTAGCTAATTACTATGCACCCACGATGAATCTAGTTCATTTCTTGGACTTACTACTATGATGTATTTCCTCTTATGGGTGTTTCCCCATGTGTTGTAACTTTTTGTTGCACTAATATTAAATTTCTCTATTTTGTTAAAAAATATGGTTGGAACTTGGAAAGTGTTGCTTAAATGTAGAATCCATTGTACTGTGCTCCTCAAGAGTGGGGTTAGCCCCTCGGTATGTGTTTGATGAGTTTGTGCGCAGACCTAGCATTCACTATGAGAAAGGTCTACCACCGTCTATTCACAAGGGAAAAAACTGGCTTGCAATGATTGGATTAGAGGGGCGGCACAACTCTACCTCTTCCTTTCTAGACCTAGCCCTAGAGAAGCCCACATGGATATGAAACCTCACGTATGTAAAATCATCACGCTAACAAGAGTGGAGAGAAAAAGATGATCATGTCACGTATGAATGATTTAACACTTGAACCGAAAAAGAAAGCTTGCTACGGTAGATAACTTCATTGTTGGATCTCTAAACTTAATTCGTTCCCATGGAGAGAGAGAGAGAGAGTCTACAGAAGGCTCTTTTGCAACTAAAAGAGCAATGGACAAATTGACAAAGTCTTTTTTTTATTAGGAGCATTCAATGGAGTAGGTAGACGTATAACAGCCCTTTCGTGTCACTCACGTTGGTTGTAAGGTGCTAAAGATATATAGGCATCCATGGAATGTGCGATGCCTGGATGGATGCAAAAAAGGTGTTTTGTCTCTCTCCATTTTATTTTTATTTTATTGCATTGAGAAGATCAAGATAAATAAATTAATGAAAGAGTGTTACAATTGTGCAAGGGGCTAGCCCCCACTTCAAAAAATCAACCTGCCCATGTGGGTTAAGTAGACTACAAAGCAGACTCATAAGGACAAGGCCAAAAAACATCTTAAGGCTGAATACAAGGGGAGGAGAGAAGTTCTCCACCTACCAACATTAGTTTTCAGCAACAATGTTGATAGAGTTAATTCTATCAACAGTAGTGTTGATAGAGTTAATACAAAAATAAGCAGTAGCTTTGAGCTCCTTTTTACAACTTATAAGATAATCCTTCTTGCACTTTGGAAGATGGCATGATTCCTACTAACCCAAATGTGCCATAGGATCTGGGAGCTCCACAATTGCCACAACAAGAGATCCATTTTGTTTTTTTTTTTTTTTTAAGGAAGTTCGGCCATGGCCTAATCTCCTGGACTTTAATTAAAATAATGAAGAAAAGTTATAGGTGAATGGGACTAGTGCCCATGGGACCCCCCAAATCCCACAAAGCAGGGGACAAGTTCAGTAAGCTAGAGGGCGTTACAAATGAGGCATACAAAACTATCATCTCCTTCATGGGGGACCCATTTGGGTTTCAGCTTGTTATCTATGAGGAGATAAATACAGTGGTGCCTAAATGGAGGAGATCTCTTGTCTCGAGAGATTCTTTTACCTAGAAGAAACAAGGATTTCTCAATCGACCATTCCTTTGGGGTTTGGCCAAAGTTGACAGCACATCGCTCCCTCCAAATTTTCCAAAGAGTCTCGCCTCTGATGGCATTCCACAACCTAGAAGAGCAGCCAACCGCCTCACCCAACAACGCCTGTTGCCAATTGATTTGGTACGAGAGATGCAGAATCCGTGTCACGTGATGCCAGATAACATGGGACTTGGGGCAATCGAAGAAGAGGTGAACAAGGTCTTCGATGCATCGATGGCACCGTTTGCACCATGGAGGCACACCACAAATTTTGTTGGCCCTTGCGTTGTACCAGATACCTTTATGCAAGATTTGCCACATGCGAACGGATTTCTTGATCTCAATAAGGGGGTGCCAAATCGACATGAACTTAAGTTCCCATCGCAGTTTGGTCCAAGAAAGGCACCACACCTTGTTAAGAGTGTGATGAACATCTAAGTTTTCTTTGAAGTTGGGAATTCTGGATAGTTTCTTACCATTGCTCCATTTGAGGCCCTCTAGGAAAGGAAGATCCTGTCCACAGAGAAGGCGGGTTGTTGAGTGGTCCCACGTTGAACACCTGTTTTGAAGAAGAGTCCATTCTTCGAGAGAAATTCTATGTCTTGGGTCTAGGTCTTCAAACCTAATCCACTGGCCAGTCTCTTGTTTCCAGAGCTGTTTCCACTGTTTGTACCCCTTGTTCCATAGTCGCTTAGCCGTTTGGAGGTTCCAAGACTCCACCTCCCTTAAGCCGCTGATCGGGAACCAGATAGAATCATTTTGTCTTATCCCAGCAGCCCACTTCCACTCATCACTGACTCTGATGAATTGTTTGGCTTTGTTCCAACTCTTCCATAAGGAGCACACGAGGCTAGAGCCTTTACGGGACACCGGGTGGGGGGAGAACAAAAGTGTGAGGATCCCAATGTCCTTCCAACCGGGAAGACCAACTAAGGTAAGGTCTTTAGAATTTTTGAAGATCAATTTAGCCCAGGAGGACTCTCTATTACACCAAGCCTTGATAAACCACTTTGCCGCCAGCTTGTCAGCTAACCCAGTGATATCCAAAATACCCAAGCCCCCCGAGTCTTTTGAGCTAATACAAGTTTCCCATTTGATTTTGGGAATCCCCCTCCTATTGGGGTCTCCAATCCACAGGAAGTTTCTGCAGATCCTTTCCACTTTGGCCAATTCTTTCTCCTTAGGTCTCCAACACGAGATGTAGTAAATAATCGTAGAAAGCATAAATGTGTTGACAACCATTGCACGGCCTGCCAAGTTAGCTTGCATACCTTTCCAATGATTAAGTTTGCTATCACGTTTGGATAGAATCCAGTTCCACCGTTGGTCCATCGAGATGTTGAAGCCCATCGGAATGCCGAGGAGACGGAAGACTTGGCTGCTAGGGATAACTTGACACCCCTGATCAATCAGCAGTTGGGGCGGAGGCCCATGGATTTCTCTGAAAGCAGTTTTAGCATGGTTGATTTTTGAACTTGATGCCTTACAAAAGGTGTCGAGGCAGTTCCAAAACACCTCAATGCAGTTTCTCTCGTTAAGAACAAAGGCATTCATGTCATCGACAAAGAGTCTAGCAATCATCTGGTCGTGACCAAGGGGTAGGGAGAGACCTTTGAGATTTTCAGCATCCAAGTGATGCTTAGATAGGCGACTGAGGCCATCCGAGGTGATAGCGGAGAGTAATGGAGCCAGTGGGCAACCTTGCCTGATAGATCTTTTTAAACGTATGGGTTCAAAGAGCTTACCGTTGATGTTATTCTCGTTGAGGCATTTCCGAGTAGAGTGGAAACCATCTTCGTGAACTTTTAGCTGCACCCAAGATCTTTTAGAGATTGAAGAATAAAGTCCCATTCCAATCTGTCATATGCTTTGTCAAAGTCGATCTTAATGAATATCAACTCTTGAGCAGACTCCTCAGCAAATGCAAGGCCTTCCCAATATCGACAATTGCTTCAAGTATAGATCTACCTTTGATAAAACCTTTCTAGTCCTCACAAGCCATGACTTTAAATGACACGAGATTTTGTTGGCGATTACTTTGGCGATTATCTTGTACCCAGTTTGGAGCATGGTAATCGGCTACCAGTTTTCAATTTTGTTCTTATCTCCCCTTTTGTGAATTAATTTGATGACACCATTATTAAGACACTCAGGGAGAGCACCGAAGGAGAGAGCCTCTTGCCACACAAGACGCAGCGGGGTGGCCACCACGTGTTTAAAGGACTTGAAAAACTCATTGGTGAGTCCATTAGGGCCCGGGCTCTTCCCATTGGGGAGAGTATCAATAACCTCAATAATTTCGTTCTCTGAAATGTTAGCATCCAGCAGAGAAATCATGTTCGGAGGGATTCTAGGTTGAGCAACCCTTGAGATGGCTGCCATGCAATCACGCCTGTGCGGGGAAAGAGGGGTCGAGACCCCGAGAAGATGGGTGAAGTGCTCGATGATGATCGATCTATTCTCAACTTCCGTGCTGCATTCGATCCCGTTGTTGTCGACCAAGAAGGGGATGGCTTCCCTAGCTTGTTTTCTTTTAAGGATGTTACACATCTAGTCTTCCCCTAATTTTCAAAAGCCCTTGTTGGCATTGCAAGTTACCGTTGTTCACTTCTTCTTCAAGACGTGAGAGCCTCTGATACACCATTTCTCTCCTTTTATTCCGGATATCTCTTATGGCCTTATGCGTCCTGATTAGAATTTGTCAAGTCCTTTCCACCGCGCTTCTCCAGCACTTAGCCGGTTCATTACAGTGGTCAAAAGCCTCCACCCAAATTGTGGAAATTTCTTGGTGGACAGAGGGGAGGGAAAATGATGTCTGGCAAGCTTGAAACCAAGGAGCTTTTCGGAGCATGGGAATCGGTTTGAAGGAAAGAGTAATCGGGTAGTGGTCCAAGATAGTCAGGTCCATGTGTTGGGAAATCGAAGGAATACCCCACTCGAGGATGGTGTTTTGGTCGATGTAACATCTATCAAGTCTAGCTTTCCTCAGAGAGTCCCCCAATTGCAGGTTAGACCAAGAGAACCCCTTCATGTCTTTCACCTCGACTAGGTCGAGATGGAACTTGATTTTATCCCATATCTCTTTCTCCTGACCGTCAATAATTTTCCCCTTGTTATTCCAACGGTCCTCAGGAAATTCAACCATGTTGAAGTCCCCGCAAAGCAAAACATTGTGAGAGAGTGAGTCAAGGGAAGTCCAAGTGTCAATTCCTTCTGTCTCACCACTAGGGGCGTAAATTGAGACCACAGTGAACTGATTAGGTGGCCCGATAGAGGCAGCAATCCACTGATGATTCCGATCTTCACAAGTCGATGTCAATCTACCAGACCAGGAGTGACTGATACCGATTGCAGCACCCCCTGCCCCCCTAGGGTGCGAAGTGGAGAGCCAAAGGTGGTTCGGAGAAATGCATTTAAGCCATTTCTGGAGATACTCTGCGTTGATTTTAATCTCTTGTAAGCAGATAAAGTCAGGGTTGAGGAACTTGTCATTGAACCATTGACCAAGAATCGCCGCTCTTGAAGGGTCCGACAAACCCCTGATGTTTAGCGAAGTGATTTTCATTATTGATGGTTGCCCTCTTTGAGGGGGGGGACCCGAACTTTTTTCTTCTTTTGATCTTCTTTTTTCCTCCCAGCTTCTTGATTTAGGATCCTACTCTTGAGGGGGCTCTTCCAAGGCATGCCCGACGGTTGTTTCCCTTTAAGCTTTGACTTTTGTTGAGGTAATCTTGGCAAGCAAATTGGAAGAGTAGGGCCCAGAGAGGAGCTTTCACTGTCTGGGTTGTCTTCATTGCTAGCAGTGAAGCCATCCTCTTTACTGGTGGTGTAGCCTTCTTGGTTGTCTTCTTTGCTGGTAGAGCATCCAATAGAATTGTCAGCCGGATCATCTTCATAAAGGTTATCCCTAGGGAGGTCGACCTCATTAATCTCCTTTTCTAAGCTACAGTACATGTTATTCGAAGGAGCAATGGTCGTAACGTTCCTTACTAATGATCTTCGAGGGCTGACTTTCCTCGTACGTCTTACTTCGGTGAACCCTTTTGAATCCGTCTCTGCAACATGTGTGCCCTCTTCTTCCTCCATCGGAGGGGGAAGCCCCCGAGTGCCAGCTTGCAGTAAAGGATCCAGGGCTCCATCTGGTTTAAGCTTGTTTTTATTGGAATTTTGCTTCAGGTGGCAATCCTTGATCCTATGACCTTGGTGCCCACAATGGAAGCACGCATTGGGCAAATTCTTGTAGGTAATCTCTTGCACCCAATTCTTACCATCGTCATAATTTACGGAGATCTTCGAGGGGAGGACTTGGTTCAAGTCTGCTTCAACGCAAATTTGCGGGTGCCATCGTGCATTGAAGGAGTATTGCACACCATCATAGATTAATCCCCCAACATCCTCTCTTGAGGCCATAGGGCGACTGATCGGTGAAACGATTTCTCAAAGAAATCTGTACAAGAAATATGGCAGATTGGGAAGCTCCACCCAAAGCGGGTAACGAAGAGGCTTTGATTTGTTCGGAACAAAGTCTGGGGTCCACTTGAATAGGCATAAGGTGGACCGGCCCACTTGCCAAGAACCAGCTTGCAGGGCTTGGAAGGCCATCTCTTCATTCTCAAACACTAGAAGCAGGTGTTTTGTCGGTAGGAATTGACATTTGCACACAATTAGACCACACGGGAACCACTCTTTGTGCAGCCAAGATCTCACATTTTCTATAGGGGGTCTAGGGCCAAAGACTTGACCGATCAGACAAGTTTTCATCAATTCTTCTTGCTTTGCCGCCTCTGACTCCTTGCATAAAGAAACCAATGGAGGAACGACGTCCGATGGGCCGGAACCCATCTCGAGGGGGCACTGGGATTGGGGGGGAGCCACATTGTTTAGGACCAACGAGCGAGGAAAGGTCGACATTGAAGCAAAGACGATCGAAAGCTACACAAAAAGATGATTTAGCACACCTCAGGAAGCAAGGAGACCTGAGAACACTAATAGAAGCTGCCAAGAAAAGCCCATCTTCAATAGCCCACGGTCATGCCACATTAAAGGGAAGCTCTTTATTTCTTTTATATTTCTTAACCCTTCATTTTTTTCGTATCTTTTGTCTCTTTTCTTTTTTTTTCTACTTTTTTTCCCTACCTTTTTCTTTTCTTCTTTCTTCCCTTTTTTTCTTTTCTTTTATCTTCGAAATAGGCCAGGCACTCACAACTCAAAATAACAAGTTCTTATTGCTTAATTTAAGCCATTGAGTGCAAAGAACCAAGAACAGGGCGCTGCCAGTCCCCCAGACGAAAATCACGAACCAAGGACATGGGCGCTGCCAGTCCCTTAGAAGAAAATCTTCGACGAACTAGCACCGAGGAGACCGAGAGATAGAGAGGCCCACGTTCTGAGGGATTTAAAAAGGAATGCCAAGCGAAAGAAGTGTATGTAATTCTCGAGAAAAGGACACCCCAATCAGCCACCTCAGTCGGTCGCGAGTCAGCTCTCAGTCGCTATTGACAATCCTCAGTCGTGATGGACAACTGCATCGCGATGGACGGCTGTGTCGTGATGGACAGAAGCCTCAGCCGGTTGCAAGTCGACCCTCAGTCGCGATTGACAAGCCTCAGTCGCGATGGACAACTACGTCGCGATGGACAGAAGCGCTTTAGTCGGTCGCCAGTCGACCCTCAGTCGCCATGGACAAGCCTCAGTCACGATGGAGAGTTGCCTTTGTAGCCGATTGCCATATTCATCATGAGTGTACTGATGAACGTTCGCTACTGTCGCCTGCAAAGGTATTGGAGTCGAAGTCGATCTTCTTCTGCAGACAACAGTTGGCGATGTCCCTACTAGCTAGAGTTGGTAGTCGCACCGCGCTCCTTGAGACAACCAAGAGCTCCAACAGACGCCTGACGAATTCACTCTACATCAGTCTTTGAGAGGCATGATAGAACCACATTATTAATGCTAACTCAGCGCAGCTATGGCACCACATCTGCACAGACACAAGACGACGACGATACAGTCTTCCGATGTCTAGAGATCCATTTTGTTGCAACACCCCAAAAGAATCTCTTTAAATCCAAGTTTGTTAACACCAACAACAATACAACACTTGTTTAGAAGGCCCCAGAAACTTTGAGCATGGGTACACTTGATGAAGAGGTGGGCGAAATCCTCCTCCTTGCCACAAAATAACACTCCCCATTGCTAATGTTGCAGATCTTGGCCTTCCTACCAGTCATGTTTACAAGCCAATGATAGCTAAGTTAAATTTGAGATCAAGTGGTTATCCAAAATACTTCCATTATGATACAAATCAACAAACTTGTGAAATCCCTTGTTTCTACACTTGTTTTTAATGATGCTTAATGGTTCCATTTGCTGATGAGCAATCCAATCAGTCCAAGGGCAATCGTGCAGGTAAAAGAAAAGGTTACTAGAGAAAGCTACTAGGAAGGTAATCATTTTTTATAGTCATCCAAGATCTCCACATGTTACAAGTGAGTCTACTACGAGTGGGTACAAAGACCTGAGGAGTATAGATAATGTTCCAAAGGTCAAAGTTAGACCAATCTTTAAATCCTTCCACATGAAATTTACGAATATTTCTTTTCAGAAGACAAGCCCAAAAGTCATTAGAATTGAGGGATCTAAGGATCCACTTAGTAGACAATTATTGAGCCATCTTAGTAGGACACAGAATCCCAAGTCCCTCCTCTTCCTTCTTCATATAGCAAACTTTCCAAGCAACTTTAAGGATATAGGAACCATGACAATCTCCACTCCACAAGAATTTCCTAGACAAGTAACGATTTGTTGCAACTCTTTTTTGATGGGCATCCAATAGGACAAAAAATTGATAGTAGTGAAAATGTAATGATTCAACACAAAAATCCTATGAGACATACTTTGCTGTAGAGAAATCCATTTAAAAATCTTAGAGGGGAGAGGGCACTGGCAAAATAGCTTTTCAGGATTTCTTCCACCTTATTCTTGATGATAGGGATCTTGAGTAGGGATGCATCTAAATGAGGCCATCTTGCTCTATACTGAGGGTTGTTTTTGAACATCTTAATCATCAGGGGAGAATGATTAGAAAACTGGAGGGAGAGTCAATGTCATAGTTGTGGTTCCACAACTCTTGGAATCTATTCACATTAATGTAGAATTTTTCCAATCTAGCAGAACGAAAATTAGTAGAACCTCTATTAGTCCAAGAATGACCTATGTTCATAGACAAATCAAGCAAATTGTGATTATTGATCATGTTAAACTAGGCCTCTTTTTCTTTAGCAGAGAGAACATTATCCCTATTGCTAGTTCTATCATTAGGGTTAGTACCCATATTAAAATCGCCCATAATCATAATATCACCTGAAAGCTTGGCAATATCATCCCAACATTTAGATCTGTCAAAAGGATTATTATCTGCATACACACTGATCAAGGTACATTTAATAGGGTCCTTACACAGAATGCCAACCCATTGGTCAGTAGGACTAACGAGCACTCCCTCAACAAGATTATTCAAATTAGAAATAATACCAATGGCTGAACCACCCTTGCCCTTGTGATTGGTAGCATACCAGGAATAGTTGCTGGACACCAACTTCAGATTGTCTTAGAGGTTGAATCCCCCAACCTTAAGCTCTTGTAGACCAATAAAATAAGGAACAAAAGAACAATCTTTGATCCAATTACTAAGAACTTTCCCTCTTACTAGGTCACTAAGCCCTTTGATGTTAAACAAAACAATTTTGACCGAATCCATAAGACAAAAAAGCAAGAACAGGAAACACAAGCACAAGCTTTACTTTTTAAGATTCTTGGGGGCCTTAATCACGTGAAGGTCACAACGTGCATCGCATTATGAGCACTTTTGAAAAAAGAAGAAAAAAATATTAGGACGATATTGGACATGCTTCACACTCAATCCTCTACTTTCCCACATAACTCTAATCCAACTCTTAAGAACCTCAAGAGCACGCCAAGGGCCATGGCACAGACCTATGACCACTTTTTCAGACAAGTGGTTATTCCAATTTTTGAGCTCTGAACTTTCAATGGTAAGCGTACCATCGTCTCTGTCTATAAATTCAGGGTTAAGGTTGATCGCATTCACCTATGAGCCATTATGACCATCTGTAGCTAACCCTTGGTCAACATCCATTTTCTCTTTCCCCTTGAGATCCTTAACAATAGAATAGGGTTTAGGGTTACCTTGAAATAGGTGACTATTGAACATAGAAAAGAATCCTTGGTTCTGGTCTTGTAGCACCTATGTGTAGGAGAGGCCTCGTCCATCTGCCCCTGTTAGTTTGGGGCTCGAATCCTGAGCTTGCACTATTTTGGGACTGGTGAATTCTACGATCGAGATCGAGGTTGGCTCATTGATAGGGATTTCAAACATAGGGTTAAGCGACACCTTGGCAGCCCCTTTCATGTTCAGTAATAGGCGAGACAATCCAGCCATACTGTCCCTTAGCGCGTCTTAGAGCGACATGACCCTGCGAGCAAGGAGGAGTACACCACGAAGGAAGCATCCCCCCAACCGAGGGGGACACACAGTAAGCCTGCGTTGCCCACAATCCCGCTTGGGAGAAACCCTAACCAAGATGAGGACCCATCTCAGTGCCGAACCCCTATTGAATTTTTGGGTTTTAATGATTTTATTTTTGTTTTCCCTATCATGCTACAAAGAATAAATTTCAAATTGTAAGAGGCCATCGCCTTTAAGGCATCACAATGTTTTTCCTAAGAGCAACAAGATTAAAAGAAAGTGGACCTCCCATGAGGGGAACAAAAAGGTTATCAACCTTCTTTGTAATGTTTTTTAACAAGTCTTAAGCAGCCCCTACTTTGTGGGATTTGGAGGGTCTCATGGATGCTAGCACTTGTTACCGTCTATTCAAACAGACTAATGTGGCCATAAAGTCCATACCCCACTTTCAAAAGGTTTCCAACCTATAAACAATAGTCCATCCTATATCTTTGAAATGCATTGCATCTTGTCAAAATATATCATATCTTTCAAAAGCATTAACCATCTAGCACACTTTCATTAAGTAGAAAGTATCCATGATAATTTAGTTCCAATCATTAAGCTATTCAAATATGTTGATTGTGCCCATAAAATTAATGGTCAAGTTTCCAAGCCGATGGGGGTGAAAGAGCACTCTAGTGTAACATTAGAATGTGATTTCCCGACACAAGGCCTATACATAGAGATATCTTCTCCTTATTTTGAACAATACACTAAAACCAAGAATATAGGTACAATGATGTACCAAAAATGTTGTAAGGCATTATAATTGAATATTCTATTAGCGCAAACAATCGAGTGCAAGATAGGCTACTTGTAATCTAGGTCAATTTCAGAAACTATAACTTGCATCGTGTTCAAAAACAATCATATATTCCAGATCTAGAATTTCAAGCTATTTTGTGTACTGTTGATATGCGAAAAGTGTGTTTTTATGAGATCGAACTGTCACATCATAGTGTAGCATTGTTCAAGCAGAAGTGTTGCTTGTAGTGTTTTCCAGTGTTGTAAATAGCTGCAAAAATCGCAAATGCAAATGGAATGAATCAGCTTATGAGCGATAAGCTGGACAAGAACAACTTCCATGCTTGGAGATTCAGAATGAAGAATTTCCTGATGGGAAAAGGCTATTGGAAGTACATCAAAGGAGCAAAAATGCTCCGTAGTTACTAGAGAGGAATCAGGTTGTAGACTAGTTAAGAGCGTATGAAGAATGGAATCAAGGAGCACAAAAGATAATGTATTGGCTATCTGTTAGCATACATGATAGCATGACTGGACACATACAAGATGCCAAGACTCTAAAAGAGGCTTGGAACAGTTTGGTCACATTGTATGAGACCAATACAAAGGCACGAAAATCGCAACTCAAGAACAAGCTGCATACATTGGAGAAGAAGGGCATGCCGGTAAGTGACTACACCCTAAAAATCAAAAGCATATGTGAGTCACTTGCATCTATTGGTGTGACCGTAGATGATGATAATAAGGTGGAAATGTGCCTCCATGGTTTAGCAGCTGCATATAAGCAATTCAAAACTTCTATATAGACTAGGGAAAATATTCCAAATTTTGATGATCTGTTATCTATGTTGATTATTGAAGAAAAGAATCTTGGTGAGGATTCAAACTCCCAAGGAAAACCTAGTTCTGAGCAGGTATTCTACTCTGGCAGAGGAAGAGGCAGGGATAGAGGTTTCAGAAGTGGAAGAGGAAACAGTAACCGAGACCAAAGTCAACAACAGAGTCATGCAAGAGGAAGAAAATAGTTTCGAGGCAGGGGTTGCCAAAGAAGTCGTAGAAATTTCCAAGGAAATGATTTAGGTAATGACAGTAAAGGATGTTGGAACTGTGGTAAACCTGGACACTTCGAACATGATTGTAGGTTGAAGAATCAAAATAATAGAAGGAAGTAAAACAACTATGCATCCACAACTACAGATGATTCTGAGAAGCTCTTCATGGTTCAACATCACATGATGAATACAATGTCTGCTGATGTTTCAAAATCGAATGATAATGTCTGATATGTTGATTCAAGTGCTTCAAATCACATGACCCATCATGCGAAATGGTTTAGTACTTTGCAGAAATTGCCAGTTCCTAGATATGTTGAAACACGCGATGACACATCACAACCTATCGAGCATACAAGAAACATAGCATTGTCTATGAAGGACGGGAAGGTAAAACATCTTGCTAATGTGCTGCATGTTCCAAATATAACAAAGAATCTAGTCTTTGTTGGACAAATGGTTGACCCGGGATTACAAATCAGGTTCAATGCTGATGGGTTATATGTAGAAGAATAAAAATGGGATGGAAGATTGATTGCCAAAGGAAACAAAGTGGGTAGGATGTTCACCTTAAATGTGAAAATTCCTGAATGAATGTAGCCATGTTTGCAAAAGGTGCAAGAGTCATTGCTGATATAGACATCTGGCACAAATGGATTGGACATGCAAACTTGCAAAAGCTGAAATTGATGCAGTCAAAGGAGATTGTCCATGGACTACCAAATTTCAAGGTTGTAGAGATGCAAAAGGTATGTGCAATATGTCAATTTGGAAAATAGTCAAGAGTATCATTTCCACATGACAAGCATGTTAGTGAGAACATACTAGAAATAGTACATACAGATGTTTGGGGTCCTTCAAAGACCACATCTGTGGGTGGTTGCAGGTTTTATGTTACTTTCATTGATGACCATACACGAAAAGTGTGGGTATATTTCATGAAAGAGAAGAGTGATGTGTTCACTCACTTCCAAATTTTTAAAGCTATGGTGGAAAAGCAGACATGGATGTATATTTAGACATTAAGATCTGATGGAAGAGCTGAATACATGTCAAATGAGTTCAACAATTTTCTAAAAAATCATGGAATTCGGCATCAATTTTCATGCAGGTACACACCACAAGAGAATGGCGTTGCTGAACGCAAAAATAAACATATTGCAGAAATAGCAAGAGCCTTGATGGCTGAGAAGAATATGCCTCATTGTTATTGGGTAGAAGCTGTTCATACTCTTGTATACATCATGAGCAGAACTTCGACTCGTGCTGTACATCAAGTTACACCTGATCAAGAGAAGTTTATAGGTAAAAGGCCAAACTTATCACACCTGAAAGTTTTTGGCTATATTGCATATGTACATGTTCCAGATGAGTTGAGGACGAAGCTTGATCCAAAAGCAGAAAATTGTGTCTTCATTGGATACTCCCTTGAGCAAAAGGGATATAAATGTTATAACCCGCTCACACTTTAGGTGAAGGTGAGTAGAGATGTGGTATTTGATGAAATGTCAAGCTTCTATGCAGATGCCAAAGAAGGGCTGAATCTTGAACCAAATGACAAAGAAAATGCTGAAAAATCAAGTGCAGAATCTCAAGTTTTGAGTGGACTGGATGCATCACCAAGCAATAGTTCCAACTCAAATCCATGGAGTGGAAGATTGCATGGAAATCTCAGTCTAGCGAACTCATCAAATACATCCAAGAAAGGTAAAGAAAAGCTTTTTGATGGCCATAAAACATGTGCACGTTTTGAAGATGTTGATAGAGATTCAAGCGGTTCAAATATTAGCATGTGATATTGATCTTGTTTATGTGAGAATAGATGAGCAAGTTGCTTATATTTTCACTTAAGCACTTTGAACAGAGAAGCTGAAGAAGTTTTGGAAGATGCTTGGATTAGAGGACATGACATTGAGCTTGAGGGGGAGTGTTGAGATATCAAGCTCAACATGTGATGATCCAGGATGACACATATCAGTTTTTCATTTCTCTGACATGCATACTGGTCATGCACGTATATGTCAGAGACACTTCATTGAGCTTTATTAGATTTATCTACCAAGATTGATGGCACATTTGTTTCTTGCCAGCTCACTCATTCACGGACATTAGGTTTTCCTTATGTACTCGTCTTTATATATTGTAGTTGTTGTATTCTTGTTTTTAGATCATTCTTGTACATTCCTTTTTATGTAATAGAAGAAGAAGAAGAAGAAGAAGAAGAAGAAGAAGAAGAAGAAGAGCATTCTTCCTTGCCTCAACCTGAGTGTGTGCTTCGCTTTGATTGTGAGAGTGCGTGTGTGAGCTCTCTTCCTTATCTCCTTCCTCGTGACAAGATTTGTCTATCAAATGTGTCATTATCCCTCACATTTGCTCTTGCAAGGCAACAAAATATGCTTGTGATACTCTTACAACATTATACTAGGTCATATTTCTTACATCCTAAAACAATTAGAGAGTGATCATATGAATGAAGGAGATTCAATGGATATTTTTTGAAAAAAACAAAGATTTGAAAGAGTAGTTGATGTCTGTTGATGAAGTCCTTCCAGATAGTTCATTTGAGCATAATGTGCTAAATGATTTTCTCAGTTCTTATCAGATTTTTGCTTCTAGTCCTTGGTTCATGGTCAAAGGAAATCCAAGCACCTTAACATTTGAGGACTTGGTCTTTGTTTTGTTGCAAGAATACCAATCTAGGAAAAACAAGTCAATTATATGTGTTGCACATCAAGCTTTCTTATCTAATCAGAAGGGAAAAGCTAAATGGAGCTAATCTATTAGTAATCAAATCTTTGCTAATGCTGCATAGTCAAGGAAGGAAGAGAAAGATGATAAGAAAATAGAAAAGTGGAAACAAATTTGCAAGTACTATAAGGCCAATGATCATGTCATAAAGAGTTGTCCTAAACTAGCTGTAAAGGAGTCAAGGAGGAAAAGGGCTAGAATGGTTGTTGTAGAGGCCTCTACACCTAAAATAAAGTCAAAAAGTCTTGCTCAAAATAAAAAATGTACATTTACTACTCATAGAAACTATGAAACATCTTCTCATGAGCACTATATGTGTGAAGTACACTTTGATGTTTTGAGCTTTGATAGTAGTGCAATCAGACATATTACCTTGCAATGTAGTTTCTTCACTTCACATAAGCCTTCTCCTATAGGAAATATTCTTGCATGTGCTAAAAAATCCTTTTGTCCTATCATGGGATTTGGCAAAATCATTTTGACTATTGTTGATGGTGGTCCCTTCACATTGTGAGATGTCTTATATGTGCGAGGGATCAAGATAGATATGTTCTCAGTTTCAGCACTAACCAAGTTTGGTTTGCTTATCAAGTTTGATGATGATAGATGTAGCATTCCTCTAATCACCATCTCACAATTACAAGACTACAAGGAAACCTCCAATATAAAAATTAGACAGTTCAATAAATGGAATCATCAAGAATAAATTAATCATAGTTGAAAAATCAAATACAAGATAGTAACTTATCTTCATGAATCCATGGTTGCAATATATAATCAATAACTTCAAGATGAAGTCTCATCCACCCGACCACCCCTGAGCTGATCTCAATCCCAATCTCTATTATCACAATGACAATCTCAATCCCAATCTCAATCACAATCACAATCTCAATCCCAATCTCAATCTCAATTGCAATCCCAGAAGGCAAAAACAATCGTGATCAATGTACCACCATCGTCCTTCCTTATCTTTCAGTCTTCGTCTTTTTGGATCTCCACCTTTCGCCAATGCATGGCCAATACCTCGAGCAATCAAAATCCCGTTCACATTCACACTCACAATCACACTCTCGCTCACAATCTCAATCTTCTGTAAAACTTCTCTTGCATGATCCGTGTCAAATTGAACATCCCAAATCCCTTCCGATTTCATGTGTAATGCCTTGTAATCGTCTTATGATATCCTTGCAAGTGATCTCATGTTCAAGAAATTCAAGAGCTTTTCTGATGGATGACTTGCCCCTGACATTCTTTTCTGTAGCTCTTTAAGAATCACAGCAATCCTCTCTTGGGACCTGGAGAGTACATTAAATTTGGATGGTTTGATGACCACATCTTTGGCCACTAAAGTTGTTGCAAGGATCTGAACAAGCAAGCATGATAGCACTTCCGGTATGGGTGGTAGAAGCGCATTTCCCCCCTCCAATCTGGACATCTCTCCTCGTGCTCGATCTCTCGTACATAGCTCACCCGACATCTCGTAGGATAGAGAGAAAAACGGAAGAATATAGTCTTTGAGATACTAATTCTGCTAGTATACGCTATACTAGACACTCACATCAAACTCTGCTAGTATACGCTGTACTAGACCCTCACGTCAAACTTAGGAGGCACAAGACGAGGACTCCGATGGCGATGTTGATGATAAATAGGAAGCCAAATATGTAGACAGCTTGCATGCAAGAAGGCTAGAATATGCGGTCCTTAAACATCGATCAAAAGTATGGATAGCGTGATTACGATCATCGCTTGATTACAATCACTGCTATGTTGATGGAGGAAGAGGATGCATGCTACTGCTCGCCACCCTTTTCTTTGCTATGTTGATGGAGGAAGAGGATGCATGCTACTGCTCGCACCCTTTTCTTTGCTATGTTGATGGAGGAAGAGGATGCATGCTACTGCTCGCCACCCTTTTCTTCGCAAACACAGACAGCCAATGGAGCACAAAGAGGCATACAAGAAAAATCCATGAAGAGCTCCTAGACAGACAGCAAAACGAAAAATTACACGGCGACCAATGCTTCCTCATTTGCATTAGTTTATAGCTTTTTGCGCGTTTTACGTTCTTTCGCTATTTTTTATGCTTTGCGTTAACTTTACGTATTCGTTTTCTTTTCTTTGTTTTGAATTACTTAGTTTATCTTTTCTATTTTGTTTTCACACTTATAAGACTAAGTTCACATGCACAAAACTTTGTGTAACACATAGATGATGCTCACCTGAACACACATTCACCTAATACAAACACACACACATTCGACAATGTATACCTAGATTCATATAACTACACACAACATGAGTATGAACTTCAAAATTATCTACAAGAAGTGAATTTCTGTAACTTCACGAGTGATGGGTTATTTATCGAATTCTATCAAATCACAAGATGCAATACAAAGAGCAATTGGATATGCACCATGCATGTCTCATTTGACATCATAGAGTTTCCCATTCACAAACATTTATAATGAGTCTTATTACAATAGATGTACAGTTCATGATCTCTCAAATGGTAATGTCATCATTGCTTTTGGAATTTTATGATTTGGGATATATAAGCTCAAAGATTATGCAAAATCTGTGAATGATTTAGCTTGTCTAGTTCATGATTCTCAAGCTATCTCAAATGCAAAGCTTTGGCATGCACACTTTGGTCATTTGAATTTTGCTTGTTTGCTTTCACCACTTGAGAGCCTCTCAAGTGGTCAAAACCATGAAAAATTACTCTGATGGCACCATAGAATCTTGTTGTCTTCAGGCCTTATGTCAACCAGGTACTCCCCCTCCCATGGCATTAAAACTTTCACAATGATCTTGCCAAATTTAAGCAAGTCTTGAGGGTAGAACAAGTAGAGGATTTGTTCACTCAATACGAGGCTTTTGGACTTATCTTGGACAATAAAACCCTAACATGGTTTCAAACCTTGCATCAAGGTCAATTTAGGAATATCATATAGCTCCTAGGTGCTTTCATTGTAGAGTTCTCCAAGAGTGGGATCATACAGAAAAATTCATCTTTGATCCATAGTTTCAAACAGACATCCCATGACATAGTTGGGTTAGGAGGACATAGGTTTAGGTAGTACATTGAGGGAAGCCCTATCCTAGAGTTACCTACTCGGGCTAAGTAGGTTTCCTTGTTCTTAGATGGTCTATTGAGTGGGAATCTAAGGCCATATATCTACTTGAAGGAGCCACGTACCTTAGAACAATCCTTAAGAGTGTGTATCTATATTTAGGAGAACTCGGTGGTGAATTGGAACTATCTAAATTGTATAAGGATTCAAAATATTCCATTAGTATTACATCCAAACCCACGAGATCAATAGATGAATTGGTAGAGCAAGTAGCTCAAAAGTTGGAGTTTGAAATAGACAAGCTCAAAGAGTGATGACTGCGAAGCATTGCTACACTTGTGGGGGTGGTCACATGGCCAATATATGTCCAACAAAGACTAGAACTTAGGGAAATTTAATGCCTAGTATTTCCCAATAGAGAGGAAATACACAAACCATGGCTTAGGATTGGCCCTATAACAAACAAGGAGTTAGGTGAAACTACCAATTGCCTTACTAGTAGCTAGGTAGTATCAAAATTACTACTAGCACCAGCTTTATTGTAGGCCACAAAAAGTTACCAACCAGAATATCAGGCACAAGCTAGATCACAACCAGTGTTATTACAACAATTGACATCCCATACTAATGTAATATCAATTACGTATGGGGGGACAAAAGATAAGCTAAATAAGGCAATTGTGCCAACATCTCCATTAATCTCAAAAAGTGATTCTAATGGTCAAAGTTTTTATTCAACACATGAAGATAGCCCACCAAATTATTACACCAAATCCTCAAATCATAACGAGACATATCAATATGATACACTAGTAATGGAACCTACTTGGGAGGTGGACTACACTCAGGTAATGTACATGGATCCCAAATCCAAACCTCAATTGGGACAATGTAGGCCTCAAGGACCATGTTATAGATGTCAAACTTTATTTGTGAATGTTCCTTGCTCCACCAGAGAAACCTCAATCTATAGTGATTCAAGGTTTTTGTCTTGATTGTGGAAAGGAACATCTTCTTTCAGATTGTCCTAAAAATCCAGCCAATCTCCAAAAGATTACGCCAACCAATGTAATTTGCTGAATGGTAGAACCCAAGGGTATTGTGGCTAATGTTGCCCCCATGCAGTTAGTGACTAGAGCATAGGCTTTAGAAAAGGCACGACATAGAACATGAAAAGAAATCTGAGGTTAGTGAATCCAAAAGCACTAGTAAGAAGAGAACTAGAACTTGGGAGGAAATCAATGAAAGGATGAAATGACAATGGGCTAAAAAATTAACTGAGCTAGAAGAAAGTCTCAAAGAAACAAAAACAAAAATAGTAGAACTCTCATATCAAGCTACCTAGTAGACACACCAATCAAACAAAATGCTACTTCCACCCCATCATCCATCCGACTTCAACCCCAAACATGAGCAGTCTTAGTGGATCCCACTCCAGAAGGCTTGGACATGATGTTTAAAGCTTAACAAGCTCGACTTCAGGAAGTTCTAAATGTAGATGAGTTGCATAAATAATGTCCTAGAGCAGACTTAGAGCTTGAAAGGACAAAGCTATGTGCAAAAATGGTAAAATTATCTCAGCATATGTTCAAAGCAAGTCAACTTTTCAATCAAACAAACTTAGTGAAATCCAAACTACACTTCAGATGACTATTGAAGAGATTAGAGAACTTGGTGATTAAACCATAGACTTTAGCAACACCAGAGGATCAAGATAGCGGAAGTGAGAGAAAATGATTACATCCATTAGAAGCTTTTTTTCCAAAATCCATGGAGAATGGAATACCTTCCTCTATAAACCAATACTCTCAATAGTTCTTATGGGAAATACAAGAGGAGAAATGGGCTAAGGAGAGAGAGGATTCCCCTCCAATACAAGAAGTAGATGATCTTCATGATCAGTTTCCTCAAGACATTCCCTCTATTTACGGAGACTAGGAAGATGTGCAATCAAGAAAACGATTAGACTTTGAATCTAATTCCTTACAAGAATTTCCTCATTTCAAAGGCCCTTTGATTTGATTTTTTGGCGGAGCTATTTTGGCATAATTTTTTTCATACTTTTTGATCACTAAGATTAGCAAAGTATTTTTTCATATATTGTTGTTTTCGTGCAATTTCTTTTTGAGAGGAGCTTTTTGCAAGGGGGCTAAGTCCTATACAAGAATGATCAAGGCTCATGGTTCATTATCTTCTCACAGAGTTCATCAACTCAAGTTGTAACAAGCTAAGGAGGAGATCAAGGAGGTCCTCTACTTAGAGGAAGAGTTCCTACACTCTTAGAAAGCATGACCCTAGGATGATCTTAGTGAAATGATGTTACAACTATAAAGGAGACCACATGGCCAACATATGCGCGATTATGGCTCAATCCCAAGGAGAGGCTAATAGCCAATATTGCACAATGGAGCCAAGATACACTAACCACACCACACAAGATTGCCCCTACAACAAGTAGGTGGTTAGGCAAAAGTATCCACATCGATATCAACAATAAGGGAGATACCAAAATCAATACCAATTGTAGCAATGCATTAGACCCCCGCAACCTGATCAGCCACAATACCAAGCTCAGCAAAGACCTCAACCCGTGCTAGGTCAACAACCTCCACCACCAACCAATGTTATCCTCGTCAAATATGCATCAGCTAAAGAAAACTTAAGTAGAGCCTTAGTGCCTACACCTCCCTTGATTTCTAGCAATCCTAATACTCAAAGCTTTGAATCAATGCATTAGGTACTCCACTAGCTTATTGCATGGATTCATTAGAGCATAACAAGATTTACCCATATGAAGTCTCGTGTAAATCAAGTTGGGAGTGACAATACTCTAATGCAATGTATGCAAATCCTAGTCTGAGGCCCCAACCAAGATAATTGAGACCCCAAGCAGTCAAAGGGCCATGATAAAGATGCCAAGGAGATCACTTCATTTGTGATTGTCCACTCCCTGCACCCAGACAACCCTAATCAATACCCATACAAGGATTTTGTCAAGATTGTGGTAAGGAACATCTCCTAAGGGATTGCCCAATGAACCCAACCAATACAAAAAATCACAACAATCAATGTTATTGGCTTAGTTGTAGACTCTAGTGGTAGTGTGATTACAACAGCTAGTCACTAGAGCTCAAAGCATTACAACACAACCAAGGCTTAGGACAGGAAAAGAGTTATGAAGTTAGCAAGATTGAGATTGTCACCAAGAAAAGGACAAGAGCTTGGAAAGATAACCATGAGTAGATGAAAAGACAATGGACAAAGAAGATGAGTGAACTCAAAGAAAGCTCAAGGTAGACTAAAGTTAAACTTATAGAAATTGCATCTCAGACACACTCTCGCACACCACCGAAATCACCATCACCTAACACTAATCAACCCCAGATACCTACATCACAACCAATAGCAGGATCAGTCCTAGCGGATCCTACTCTTGATGATTTAGATATGATGCTTAAAACATAACAAGAAAGAATCCAAGAAGGGCCAAATGTGATAGAATATGACAAGTGTTACCCTAGAGCTGACCTAGAGATTTATTAAACTAAACTATGTGACAAAATGGTAGACATGGCTCAAACCATGTTTGAAGCCACCCGCCTTTTCAATTGCACTAACTCAGCCAAGGCACAATTGCACTAACGGAACCAAGGCACAATTGCACTTTGATGGATTGCTAGAGAGACTAGAGAAGATAATAGCCAAATCTAGAAAGTCAGCTACATCAAAGGTAAGTAATGATAGAAGTGAAAGGATAAGCCTTCTCCCCAAGGAAGCCTTTGGTCCTAATTCTATTGATCCCGGTCTCTCTTCTTTTGTGAATCAATACTCACAAGATTTCCTAAGAGAGATTCAAGAGAAAAAAACACGAAAGGAGAGTGAGAATCCCTTGCCCATTGAGATCGGGGATGATTTACATGACCAATTTCCACAAGATATTCCCTCTATCTATAGAGAACTAGAGGAATCACAAACTAGCGAGACGTTAGACTTGAGTCTAAATCCTTTCAAGAATTGCCTCATTTCACAGGCCTATGGGATTCTAATTCTATCCATATGATAGCACCCATGATTATGGTAAGAAAAGAAAACTCAATTTTACTTAGCAATACTGACATAATGAAGAACACAAAAGTGAAATGTCATCTCAATTTAGAGGAGCTACTCCAAAATCAAACCAGAAGTATGGAAACACATAGCTAATCAAGTTTGAGAAGTAGCTAAAACTCATTCCTTGGTAGGATCACACAAGACAACACTTGAGATACCCTTGGACAAAATAGGAGACATGAGTGATGGAGAAGAAGGAAATACCTATCTCCCTATCATGTATCAAGGCTACACAATGAAAGCTATTTTGGACTTAGAAGCAAGATTTTCCATTGATACCACCTCCTTATGAAAGCATTGAGGAAATCTTGCATTGAGAGTGAGAGAATGAAATTGCAAATGGGAGATGGCCACATTGAGAAGCCTTTAGGGTTGCTAGAAGGAATAACTCTCACCATTTGTGTTGTGGAGTCTCAACATACTTCTTCCATCTATGAATTAGTTGCGAACAACGTGTATGCGATGATCTTATGTAGACCATTTATGAGGCAACTATAGATAGTGCAAGATTGGGGAACCAATTCTTTGAACTTGCAACCTTTGGAGTCACTACTAAAGTCAATCTGAAAGATTACTCACATAGAGATGTACCCCCATACAATCGAACCCCATCCTTAAAGCATCAGATGACATAATGCTAGTGCACTCCATAGGATGAAGACACCCATTTATGGATGTGCAAAGTTGTAGTGGAAGAAGAGAAAAAAGTTTGAACCCCATGTTGGGCCAAAATTCTAGCCACCATGGACATAGTTGTCAATGAAGAACAATGGACTCCCCACTATGATGAAGATAGCTATGACATTTTAGTTTTCATTATAAAACCAATCATGTATGATTCGGATATTGAAGAGTGTGAACCCCATATGAGTGGGCCCAAGGAAGATAGTGACGAAGATGGAGAGTCCATCCTCATGGAGCTTTTCTCTACTTTCGAGGAAGAGTACCTCTATCTAATAGAACATGGAACTCACAAAGAGGAAAGATAAAAAACTGAAGAGACAATAAGCTTGAGCAAGACGAAGAAACGTGAGAAACTAAGTCAGTAGAGGAAGAAAACCCCTTTGAGGTTCAAAAAAACTTCAAGAAGTATGAAATAGAAATTCAAAAGTTCATGATCAGGATGCCTAATAGAGAAGCACTCACAAGAGTGGCATACCACAACAATGAGAAGGCTAAGAAAATTATTGTGACCATAGAAGAGGATGAAGAACAATGTACGCATGTAGTATATGATCTGACGAAAGAAGAAAAGAAAGAGTTGATAACATTGTTAAGAGAGTATAGAGATATATTTGCATGAAGCTATAAAGACTTGAAAGGAGTAGACCCAGATATCTGCACACATAGAATCCCATGACCATAGAAGCCAATCTAGTGAAGCAAAAACCATATACATATGACGATAATTATGCAGCAAATATCAAGGAGGAAAGAGATCACTTGATAGCAGCTTGATTCATCTATGAGATTGATGTTGGAGTTTGAGGTCTACTCAAGCATGGGAGGAACACAAGGAGGAGCACAAGGAGGAGCACAAGGAGGAAGAAGAAGCTTGGATCACAATACTCAATACTAAATGTATCATCAAGAGAAGTGTACAAAGATAAGTAACCGGTTAGGGTTATAGGCATATATACAAGCCGGGGAAAAAACCTCCTAAAGAGGGAAAAAAGTGCCCCAATGGTCCTAGTGTGTTCACATGCATCACGACCAAAATATATCAACAAGTCCCCCCTGGGAGTGATGTGCTAAAGAAGGATCATGCACTCATGTATAAGGAAGCGCCAAGCTATGTGCAATCAATCCATAAAAGAAAGTAATCCCAATGCTTTGCAAAAAGTCTCAAACTTCTCCCTAGGCAAGGTCTTTGTGAAAAGGCCTGCAACGTTCTCTTATGTGGGCACATATGCCAAACAAATCTCTCCAACAACGAACCTCTCCCTCAAATAATGATAGTGCACCTCAATGTGATTAGTGCGAGCATAGAATATAGGGTTCCTTGCAACTACCAATGCACTTTGATTGTTAGACTAAGTGAAGATGGTGGTGGAAGAAGAATGAGCAACAGTCAAATCAACCATAAGGCATCTAAGCCACACACACTCAATAGTTGTCGTATAGTTGTTGTGAAAGGTGCCCTATACTCAGCCTCAAAATTAGAAGTGGCCATAGTAGGCTGCTTCTTGCTCAACCAAAATATGCATGAGCCACGAACCATGAAGCAAAAACAACTGGTGGACACATGAATGTCATAGCAAGTAGCCTAGTTAGAGTAAAAAAAAAACATGTAAATCTGGTGGTAGTGATCCCCTTCAGATAACACAATCCAAGTAGTCAGTTACCACTCAAGTAGCAAAAGATGCGCTTAATTGCCTACCAATGCTTCACACCTGGGCAATGCATAAACTTGCTCATCTCTGAGACAACAAATTGAATATGAGACCAAGTTATGCATAACTAAATCAAGCACCCAATAGCCTGCTGATAGAGAACAAAATCAAATGCATCTCCAACATCATGAAGCTTCAACCCTAACCATGTTTCCATAGGATTGTCAATAGGTTTGCAGTCTTCAAGGCCAAAACACTGCAATAATGTGTCAATATATTTTGTATGACACAAAGCTATTCTTCCATCACTTGCACAAACTAAATACCCAAATAATGATGCAAATATCACAAAATTGACATCTCAAATGAGGCATGCAAATCAACCTTAAAATTAGAAATATGCTTCTCATTGAACTAATGAGCAACATGTCATCAACATAGACAACAATGATCAAAAGCGACATCATTTGCATGCTTAACATATAAGGTGCTCTCGGTTGGACTATTCTCAAAACCATGCGAAATCAAGTAGGCATGTATCTTTTCATACTAAGCACGTGGTGCTTGAGTCAAAACCATACAATGCCTTTTTCAACCTACACACTTTGTTTTCATGCCCTTTTGCACAAAATGAAGGGACTGGAAACATACACGTCTTCATGTAAGTCACCATTCAGAAATGCAGTTTTAATGTCTAGCTGATGTACATCCCAACCATGATGAGCTACAAGTGCACAGATGCTACAAATAGTATTCATTTGACATTTGGAAGCAAAGGTCTCATCAAAATCAATGCCTCTTTCTTGAGCATATTCCTTTTGCAACAAGCCTAACCTTATACTTATCAATTGTTCCATCAAGCTTACACATCAACTTCCTTGTAGTGGGTGCAGTAGGAACCGCAACACGAATAGGAATTTGAAGATTGTCATCTTCAATGCCATCTGCATCAGCTTCAATAATTGTATTTGCAAGTGTAATAGGATGTTTTTTAACATCCTCCATAATATTCTAGATTCCTTTTGCAACCAATACATGATGCATCATATATGCCCATAATAGGTAATTAGTGCATCCAATCTATCGTGAATAGCCAACATAAGGAATACATCATTGGTTTCAGGCATGGCCATTGACTAAAATACCATGATGAAGAAAAATGATTGTATCTCGAAAAGTTGAACTGAACAACCATGTCTAGCTCTGCTTGATCCATAGTAGACTTCAAGACGCTTGTACGAGAAAATTGAAACCTTTATATATGTTTGGGACAAAGGGAAAAAATTGCCTACATAGGCACTATAATAGTGTGTTTGGAGGCTGAAATGAGTTGATATCATGGTTTTTCCACCACATAACTAAGTTGTTTTGAACTCCTAATCGCCCTAAGTATGCTCACCAATTTTTGTGCGATTTTGATACTGTGACTGGAGGGTTGTTGAGGATGCCCTAGATGAAATGATGACCTGATCTAATACCAATTTTTGGAGTTTGAGGTTTGTGTAAGCACGTGAACAACATATGGAAGAAGAAGAAGTTTGCAGCACAACACACAATATTGAATGTATCACCAAGAGAATGTACAAAGATAAGTAACCCATTAGAGCTACATGCATACATTGAAGCCAAGGGAAGAAAACCTCCTAAAGAGGGAAAAAAGTGTGCCGATGGTCCTAGTGTGTTCACACACATCACTACTGGAATATATCAATGATTGAGCATATTGAATGGGTATCCTCCATTGTAGTGGTTCCCAAAAAGAATGGAAAACTACAAGTGTGCATTATCTTGAAGGAGGTTAACACCACTACTATCAAAAATATCTATCCGCTTCCTATCACGGAGCACTTATTGGAACGTGTAGCAGGCAAGGAAATCTACAACTTCCTTCATGGAATGGGGGATTTTCCCATTTTTTGTGATGCCTTTTAGGCTCACAAATGCACCTCGTACATTTTAAAGGCTGATGTGCCATGTGTTCAAGGAGTTCTTGCATAAGAACTTAGAAGTCTATGTTGAGGACTTATGGGCTCACTCCAGCATTATAAAAACACACATTTGTGAGTTGAAATCAATCTTTTACAAATGGAGAGAATATCAAGTCAACTTGAACCCAAAAAAGTGTGATTTCATGGTTAGACAAGGAAAAATTCTAGGATACACAGTGTCAAAAAATTGAATTGCAATTGATGAGGACAAAGTTAGGGCCATTACCGAGTTATCTAGACCAAAGAATGTGAAGGAAGTACAAGCTTTCATGGGAATTTGTGGTTATTACCGATATTTTATCCACATGTATGCAATAATTATACAACCTTTGTACAACCTTTTGACTAATTTGAAGTGGAAAAATGAGTGCAAAAATCCTTTAATAAACTTAGATGATGATGGTGTTCAACACCAATCTTGACTAGACTAGATTGGAGTAAGTTGTTCCATGTTCATGTGGATGCTTCCAATTATGCAATTCGGTGTGTGCTACCACAACCCACAAGTGAATGTAACATTGATCTTCCAATTGTTTATGCAAGTAGGCAATTGAATGCTGTAGAATGGAATTATACCACAACAAAAAGAGATGAGGCATGTTCTACGTGATCAAAAACTTTAGATATTATTTGTTTGCAAATAAGAACTTTATATTTTTCATAGACCATCAATCATTACTTGATCTGGTGAATAAGCCTTCTAATAGTGGTAGACTAGTAAGATGGTTTCTATTACTAATGGAATATGACTTTCAAGTTGTGGTTAGGAAAGGTAAGAGTACTTGAGTGCTGATCACCTTTTCATACTAACTTTAGGAGATCCCATGCAAGGAGTGTTAGATGAACTTCTTGATGCTTGTTTATTCAACCTAGAGGTTGTATGTAATTGGGCCAAAACTATCGTCGCTCTTTTGACCTTTGGACCTAAGCATCCTATGATGAAAGCACATGGAAAAGAGGTAATGAGGTCTCAAGGGTACCACATATTGGCAAGAAGTGTGTATAAGCACACCGAAAAAGGCATTTTGGATCAATGTGTAGAAGAAGAGGAATATGCAAAATGGTTGCAGTTAGCAAACATAGGTGCAATGAAGAAACACAATTCACAACATACAACCCTACAAACTCTCCAAAGATTAGGCATATACTAGCTCACCATGGAAGCATATGTCCATAGGATGTGTAAGGAAGCCCAACCTATAGTATTGAACCATGAGTGGAACATGGCACTCTATATCGTGTCTTTAGTACTAGAGTGGAGCAAACCTTTGGTAAGTTTTTGAGGACGAAAATGTTCCCTCAAGATCTGATGCTAGCTCAACGACAAAGCTTAGAACAGGATGCACTAGACTATATTCTTATTGGCTATAACCTCTACAAGCATGGAAGAGATGGATAACTAAGACTATGTGTCCATGAAAGTGAATATCTCAAGATTTTGGAAAGTGCTCATGAAGGTGTGGCAAGACAACACTCTTGACTAGATAGGGTAATCAAAGCAATATATTTTCACGACTTTGGTGGCCAACCCTCCACATGGATACACATACCTATGTGAAGCAATGTGACGTTTGTCAGTGAAATCAATATCTGATACACAAGGACGAGATGCCACTAAGACCCATAATGGGAGGATCTGCATTCTCTAAGTGGGGAATAAACTTTGTTGGTCCTATTAATCCCCTAGCTAAGAGTTCACATGATGAGTATATTATTGTTGCCACATATTATCTACCCAAATGGGTAGAAGTGAAAGCCACTACAAAGAATGATGCACGAACTACAACCAAGTTTATGTCCGAAAATTTATTTACTAGATATGGTTTACCAATAGAATTGGTAAGTGAGCATGATACCCACTTCTTTAATGATGGCATTGAATACCTATTACAAGAATTCATGGTCATTCACAAGAAGTCAATCCCATACCACCCACAAGAGAGCAGTCAATTGAAAAGCACAAATAAGATCTTATGCATTTTTCTCATGAAGTTGGTGAACAATAAATGCTTGGATTGGGACAAATAGTTACATCATGCTATTCGGGCTTATAGAGTGTCCTATAAAACGATACTCAATGCCACACCATTTTAGATGGTGTTTGGCTAGAATGCAGTATTGCCAATAGACTTCTTGATACCTACTTTAAAAGTAGCACAAGAACATCAATGGACTAGCCATGAACTCTCTTATAGGACCTTTGATCTTGCCTTAGTTGGCTTAGGATCCCTAGGGTTAAAACAAGGGTGCCATTTGAAAAAAGTAATAGAAGTGTTTCTTATAAGCCACTATCCTTCTATAGTGACTTGCATAGCATTGTTAGCATTATTAAAGAAAAAAAGAAAATGACTATTGGGTAAATATTGAACATGCTTCACAAACAACCCACGAGACTCCCAATTGCTTCTCATCCACAGTTTATGAGTTTCCTATGCCAGTTTAGGTCCATGATAGAGGCCACTTACCACTTTATTATTTAGTTGATTATGCCAATTCTCTAAAGCTACTTTATCTATCACAAGAGTTTTTTCATCAAGATCTTCTAAATGAGAACCATAGTTATCATTCTTCTCTTTCATGTTTTTAGTCATGAATGCTAGGTCTATTTGGTGATGGTTATCCCCTAATTTTTCATTTACGCTTCAGGCCACCAATAGAATGAGGAGAAACAAAGATATTTGGGACATTTTGACCTTCAAAATCAGTGTAGGACTTTGATGGAGATGATGCATTGCCCTCAATAGGGTGAGTAGTAGACGGTCTAGTAGCATGTGAAAACATATGCCCACCTAATGTAGAGTATCCATTCATCGAGGCATCTTGAAGAGCCATTGCCCCCCTCCAAGTGAGGTGCAACACCAATAGTTGTCAACTAATTGACGACTAACCAAAACTCGCTAAGGCATGTCTCAAACATAGAGGTGTGGTGAGAAATGAGAAGAGCAAAAAGGGTGGGAGCCCAAGCCCTTGATGAAGCCAATCAGCCCGAAATGGGCAATCCCAACCCTAACTCACAAGGCATTTTCGGCTCTCAGAAATTCTTACACTTATGCACGCACATACACACCTTGACAGGCCAAGGAGATTAGACTTCAGTTGAATTTCCTCTTTGAAAAAACATGCAATAACAATGTGCCCCAATCGGAAGAAGATTTTGTTAATCCTTTACTCTAATAAGATGCTCTTTGATTGAGTTTTGAGATGCCCCATGTATTTTGCACTCTTTGATTGAGTTTTTGTAAGATGTTGGCTTGCCCCATGCATAGCTTCTAACTCTTCACGAATATTCAATTCTATTTTTGATGTTGTAAAAAAAAACAACATGCGAAAACAAACGTCAATGACCAAAGACACAATAAATTCTATTACTAAATACTCAATATGTGGTGCCTCCGCATATGCCATACATGTGGAATTTACTTGGTATTTGTGGTCGACGTAATTCAATGCTCCAAACAAACTACTCCATCGAGTACGTACTCCATTCAATGTTCCAAACAAACAAGTCCTCCATTCAGTGCTCCAAATAAATAAAAGACGTTCTCTATTTGTCTTTTGCTCGTCCAGCTGCAGAAGAGGAGTCTCTCTTCCCTTTTTTTCTTTTAATAGAGGTTCAGCCGAGGTCTACTCCCCCGAGCTTTAACTTTGAAATTGTAACTGTACAAGAGCATAGTACCCATGGGATCCCCCTTATCCCACAAGAACAGGGGTTTACAAAGCTGGCTTAAACTATAGTCACAACTATTGTGGGGCAGAACAGGCGCTGGCACATCAACCACATGATACATCATTCCAATGTCGTACATGTCCCTCACATGCTGTCGACGGGGATTGAACCCTTGCCCCCGCCTCAAGAGACGAACGACCCAACCACCTGAACAGCGGCCTGGGACAGTCTCTCTTCTTTTGAGGCATTCCCTCAGACCTGCTATTCCCTCTCTCTCACATACATACACAGAGAGAATATTGACGTATGACATGATCATCTCTTTCCCCACACCGTTCCTCTAACGTGGAAAATTCGTATTACCTCAATTTACTAAAAATTTCTTTTTCCTTTTCGACATCAAAGAAAGAAAAATAAAAGAATATACAATCCTCAAAGGTAGAGGAAGAGAAAGCCCAACGAGAGAGGAACTAAGAAAGCCTTAAATTAATATCATTTGTTTTATAATTTCACATAAAACGAGTTATGATTCACATCAAGAAGATCATGCGCAAAAATCAAGTTCTATCAGATGACTTCTTCAAAGCATGAACAAGTTGACCTTCACTTTGAGATGTATGTTTGATATATTCAACCACGTGATGAAAAGAGGCTACCTAACACATATGACTCATTCTAACATGTAGAGCTTCCCAAAATAAAATTAGAAGCATAAAGACTTAGAGTCGTGTAGCTAATAGGGTCCTCAAAATTAATAGACATCTAGTAACTCTAGTCCAAAGAACAATGCCTAGCAACAAATAAAGGGAGACATTTTATCTGAGATCCCTAGAGTACGAACTCATCTTCCATGAGTGTGTTTGGTGTAGAACAAGCAGAGATTTTGTTCAATCCTAGATGTTGAACAAAGTACTATTACCAGAGCTTTTTTTTTTGTAATGGAGATTCAACAAGTGCCTACTCCCCCGAGCTTTAAATTTGAAGGAACAACTGTATACAATAGTACGTGTGGGACCATTGATATCCCACAAAGTAGGGGTTAGACAAGGTCACAAATAGTTACAACTAATTTAGACTATCCAAAGCCATTACATGTCCAGCCCCCAAGTTGAACACAACACCTCTGCCTCAAGAGGCTAGTGCTTAACCAACCCACTGACGGAATGTGCAATATTTATCAGAGCCCTTGATCTCTTCAACATGCATGAAATCAAGTTCCTAAGACATATTTTATAAAGAATAAAAAATATCCATATCTCTATTAGGGTAAGAATCCTTGCAATTTAGGAGATACACCCTTTATACTAATGCTTTTTTGGTGGGTCATCAAAGCTCATGGAGTTTTTAAGCGAGTCAAAGGATTTTTCTACTCATAGACTTAGTTGAGGCCATGCATTCTACACGTCTCAGTTAGTCATAGTATTATCACACATAATTTCAATGAAATTAGAATCCATTATATCATTCTTAATCCTTTGATGCATAGTTGTTATCTCTTGCACAATGTATGTTCCTCATGATCTAAGTCTTTTTCATTAAGGAAGGTAGGAGACTCACCTTAGTTTCCTTTGTAGAACTAAGTGTTCAAGAGATTTTGGGCAAAATCCACTTGAGTCATCACCTATTTTGCGGAATTTCTCTCAACATTTATGTTACCATCAGCGAGGATATGGCTATCATTCAGGAGCAAGGCCTTGAGAGATATTTTTTTGCCAAGTTCCAAGAGAAATATTCTTTGGAAGAGCTTCAAAAGGATTAGTGTAATAAAGCAGTTGAACCACAACCTTGAAAGATAGGAGATGGTTGAATTACACCCTAAGAGGGAGGATTAGGAAGTAATCCTCAACCACCGTTTTTGGGGCAAGTGGTTAGCCCATCACATTCCTAACCAAGAGGTTGTGATTTCAATTCCTTACATTGGTATCAGGGCCTAAGAAGTAGGCTTGGGCAAGGAAGGCGCACGCGTTGCTTTCAAAAGATGATCCCATTAAAGTTTAGAGTGTATCTCCCAATCTGTAGGTCGGATTTAGACATATAAGATACCATTGGAAAGCTCTCATAATGAACATTCCAAATCTACTGAGGTAGCTTGGAAGTATGAAGTCCTTGGGAAACCTTGGGTAGCACTTGATTGATTGTTCAAGATATCGAACATGGGTGAGAACAAGGTTCAAGATACTAAGGTTGAGAATAGGGTTCAAGACACCAAGGTTGCGAACAAGGTTCAAGAAACTATGCGAGGTTGAAGACATCATTTCAAGGGTACCAAGGGAATTCAAGAATTAATCACTGAGGCTAGAGGGATACATGAGTAGATAATTGAGGACAATGATCAGCTTAGGGGGGAAGAATGTAATAAAGTGGTTGAACCACAACCTTGAAAGATAGGAGATGGTTGAATTACACCCTAAGAGGGAGGATTAGGAAGTAATCCTCAACCATGGCTTTTGGGGCAAGTGGCCGGTTAGCCCATCACATTCCTAACAAGGAGGTTGTGATTTAACCGCTTTATTACATTCTTCCCCCCTAAGTTGATCATTGTCCTCAATGATCTACTCATGTATCCCTCTAGCCTTAGTGATTAGTTAAGGAAGAATTATACATGTACCAACCACAAGGATACGAAGATTCAAAGCAACCAGAATATGTTTGCAGATTTTCATAATCAGATTAAAGATGTGTGGAATTAGAGGAGGCAATGGAAGATAGTAAATGGAATCTCAAAAAAGCATATTGACATGGATGAAGTTGATTGGGATGAGTTGGATGAAATTGCCATGTCTACCATTCAATTGCACCTAGTAGATAATGTCTACTTTATAGTATTGGAGTATGAAAGTGCAAAGGAACTTTGGAAGAAGTTATGCAATACATATGAAAAAGAAATGGCATCAAATAAAGTGTATATGATGAGAAAGTTATATGACCTTTGCATGAAGGTTGCAGATAGTGTTGTTGCTCGTCTAAATGAGTTTGATGCTATACTATCCCAATTATAGGCTTAGAAAATGGAGATGGATAATGAAATGAAAACATTCTTCTTGTTATGCACCTTGTCATCATCATGGGATATGTTTTGCACAACTATTAGCAATAGTGCAACTCATGGTAAACTAGTCTATGGTGACATATGTGGAGCACTCTTGAGTGAGGAGATTCATAGAAAATCTATGATTGGCACTTAGAGTGGAGATTCTTACAATGTTTGTGACTCTTATAAATGAAAGAATTAGCAAGGTGCAGGAGCAAGAACAAGGAAAAGAATGGTCAATTGAATAAGAGTAGAAGTAAATCAAGGAAGAGGATATCAAATGCCATTATTTTCATACAAAATGGCATATGAAGAAAGACTCCTTTGGGTTGAAGAATTCTAAAGGTAAAGGGTGGAATGTTGATGGGCATGTTAAACAGTTACCTACACCATCTACTTCAACCATGAAGATTGAAGAAATCAATGTTATTTTTTATGATACTGATGTTTTGACACTTGACAATATTGAGCCTACTAAGGCTCTTATGGCTTATTCTCTTCACCACATGTGGTTGCTAGATTCTTGTACTTCTTTCCATGTGACACAACATAGAGAATGGTTTTCTACTTATGTAGAAAAGTCTCTTGGTACTATGAGACTTGGTGACTCTTACGAGTGTGACATTGTGGGGATTGGAGGTGGTTGTGCAGTTCATGGATGGTTCAAAATTACTATGCATAATGTACACCATGTACCTCACTTATCATGTAGTTTGATGTCAGTTGTTCAACTTGATGACCTTGGTTACAAGGTGGTCTTCTATGCTAAGTCCTTTCACATACCAAAGGGCAATATGGTTATTGCAAAAGGAAGCAAAGTTAGCTCACTTTATCCTTTACTTTATCATAGAAAGAACACTTGTTAGTTGTTTCTGAACAACCTATGGCTAGTACTTTGCATGCCCATTTGGGCCACATATCTTATGGTGGAATGTAAAATCTTTCTCGTTATGTCTACTTACCTGTGTTATCTTTCTCTCGTTTTTCATTTTGTGAGCATTTTCAATATGGAAAGAAAACTAAGAATGTGCATAAAATGCACATTAACTCTTCAATTCTTATTTAGATCTCGTTCATATAGATGTGTGTGGTCCTATGCCCACAAGGTCATTAGGTGGTTGTCTTCACTTTGTCACTTTCATAGATGATGCTACTAGAAGAGTCTGGGTATATCCTATCAAATCAAAGGATGAGGTATTCCCTACCTTCAAAAAAATGGCTTGCTTCAGTTGAGATTGAAAAAGGAACTAAGCTCAAAGCTTTACATTTAGATAATGGTGAGTATACCTCACATGAATTCAACCTTTCTATCAGACTAGAGGAATTCGTAAAGATTTTATAGCTCCTTATACCCCATCACACAATGGTGTAGCTCAAAGGATGAATAGAACTATTCAGGGTAGAGTAATTTCTATGTTGCATCATGCAAATCTTTCACAAGGCTTTTGGGCAAAACTAGTGTTGATTGCAGTTCACATGATTAACCTTTTACCTAGTACTAGTCATAAGAGTTATGGACAGTGAAGCCACCATATTATGAACATCTTTGAGTTTTTGGGTGTGAAGCATATGTTCATATACCCAAAAATCATAGAAAAAAGTTGGATCGTAAGTCAAAGAAACACATTTTTCTTGGATATGGTTGAGAAGGAAATTTTGGATATCACTTATGGGATCTTGAAACACAATCAATGATCAAAAGTAGTGATGTCATTTTCAATGAGTCTGAGATGCATAAACAACCCATTAAGGAGGTTAAAGTGAGAAGAGTGGTGTTTGAGGATACTAGTACTCCACTAAGCATGCATAAAAATGTTGCACATAGGGATGTTCAAGAGAATGTTGAATCAAATCAATATGCAAATGTTCGTATTCAACAACCATTGAGACACTCAACACACATCCCACATCCACCTGATAGATATGTTCCAGGTTTATATTTTTTTATCCTAAGAGATGTTGGTGAGCCTTCTTGCTACAAATAGGCCATGCAAACAAAGGATCATGTCAAGTGGGAACATGCCATGAAGAGCGAGTTGGAATCTATTAACAAGAATAGTACTTGGGATTTAGTACCTTTGTCAAAGGTCAAGAAAGCTTTACCATGTAAATGGGCATATAAGCTAAAATTCACATCAAATAGTGCTTCTCCAAAGTATAAAGCACAACTTGTCGCAAAGTCTTTTAAGCAACAACATGGTGTTGATTTTGAGGAAATCTTCTCTCCACTGGTCAAGATGACTACCCTTTGAATGTTGCTTGGATTCATTGCTATTGAGGAGTTAGAGTTAGTCCAAATGGATGTGAAGACTTCTTTCTTGCATGGAGATCTTATAGATGAGATCTATATGAAATAACCAGAGGGTTATGTAGTTCCGCGCAAAGAAAGTATAGTTTGTAAGATTAAGAAGAGCTTATATGGATTTAAATAGTCCCCTAGAAAATGGTACCAAATGTTTGATGCTTTTATGAAGTATCAAGGCTATTCTTGAAGCAATGAGGATCATTGTATCTACACAAAGAGATGCTTAAATAGTAGTTTGATATGCTTGATACTTTATGTTGATGGGAATTCCTTTTATGACTTGTCAATTCTAAAAAAGAAGTTGATTCATACATTTAATATGAAGGATCTTTGGGGATGCCAAACATATTCTTAGCATATACATTACTCATGCTAGGAGTAAAACATGCATATAGTTGTCTCAAATTGAGTACATATCCAAAATACTTCACAAGTTCAATATGCAAGGTGGAAAGGTGTTGAGTAAACCATTACCCACATATGTGAAATTGAGCAAGGATGATTGCCCCAAATCAGATGAGGAAAAGGAACTCATTACCAAAATTCATTATCAATCTACTACTAGTAGTCTCATGTATGCTATGGCACCTATGAGACCAAACATTCCATTTGTAGTGCGAGTTGTGAGCAAATATATGTCTAATCCTGGCAAGAAGCATTAGGAAGTGATCAAGAGGATTTTGAGATATTTGAGTGGCACTAAGGACAAGTTTCTATGCTTGGGTAGAGGGAAAGCATCCATTATTGGTTACACATATTCTGATTACGTTGGTTGTGTAGTCAATCATAAGTCTACATCAGGGTACATTTTTCATTTTTGCTAGAGGTCCTATCTCTTGGAGGTCTCATCTTCAATAATGTACAACTATTTCCACTACAAAACTAGAGTATGTTGTAGCAAGTGAGGCATGTAAGTAAGCATTTTGGCTTTCCCATCTTGCTTCTGATATAGTTCTACCTTTGCATATACCTCATTTTCTCAGTGATAGTCAGAGTGCCATTGCATTGTCCAAGAATCCTATCTATCATGCAAAGACCAAGCACATTGAGGAGTGGTATCACTTCAGTAAAGATTGCTTAGCCATTGAGTACATTATTCTTGAGAAGTTTCATACTCAAGATAATGTTGCAGATGCATTCACTAAAGCTCTAACACTCAATAGCTTTTGACACTGTTGTCACTTGATGGGGGTGGTTGGATCCATGATCCTACACTATTACTTGTATATTGTGTAAGATGCCCATCACGTGGGAATTATAGTTTGTATACTTACACTCAGATATTCTTTATCATTCTTTATATTTCTCCCATAGATACTATGGCCATATTGGCCTTTAGTAGGAGATTGTTACCATTAGTGTCCATGTGGAAGGGAAAATGTCCATCAAAAACTTTTGTATATGTTCTTTAATAAAACGTATAGTGTCTTGTTCATCCATAGATTGTAAGTTTGACCACATTTGTAACACCAAAGGAATCTGTGTTCATTCTATCTATGTACTATGCTTTCTGCGTATTCTCGAGGCTCTGTGTAGAGTATTGTGTGTGGTGTCTAGATCTAGGTTTTCTATGTGAAGGGTATCATTGTGGAGCTCTCGAGAAGGAGAGTCCATCGAGGTGCATCACTAACAAAATACTTCATAAGTCAAAGAAGGTTTGTCCACCATGAGATAAGTTGGTACGTTTGATGAGTTAGACTAGCTCTAATGATACTCAATGTCAATTGTTTCAAGATACATTACTAGAGGTCACAAAATATTACATCCTACCTTTGGGAGAGAGCAATAATAATACATACTATGATTATAAGTTTAATCTATCTTTCAAATTGTGTATTTCACATACTTTTTTACAATGTACTAAAAAATTCAGCATATTGTATTTGCACATGGACATTTTTCATGCATCAATATGGCTCATTAAAGATTTTTTAGTAACCAAGGAATGGAGACTCACACTATAAGACTAGAGGCATGTACTTCAAAAATATACAACATGGTGGTGGTTGAATGCAATCAAACTATATGTAGGAAAAATTTAATTGGTTTTAGCCTACTGCATTCTCAAGAAAGTTTTCTATGGAACAAGCTAGGGCGTCACATTTGGAAAAAGTTGAAAGAATGATACAACACAACATTTCTAGAAAAAAGTGAAAGTCATCATTAGAACCTCTACATCTTGCTCGGTGGTGTGCTAGAAGACTACAAGAGTGTTGATGTTGGAAGTGAAGTGAGATCATTTATATTCCATTAACTGGTAAATAACAAGGTTATATATAATCTTCTTTTCAACGTGTTATTCTTTGTATCAATATGATTCTATTTGTAAAATAATTTTGTCCATTTAAATGTTAATAGGGATTTTTTAAGTAAAACTATACAAAAGGACGGTCACCCAAGACATCCCTAGAATGGTGATCCTTATTTTCCATAATTTTTTCAATTGAATTTCTTTATTTTGTTTATGAGTCTTACTTAATTTTTATTAATGCTTCTAAAATATCTCTTCTCCATTTAAGTGTGAAAAAATAGTTTTAAATAAAATCATATAAGTAGTCAAGACTCGCGTCATTTAATAGTTTATAACTTTAGAGAATGCATGCACAAAGGAGACTGCAAGGAACGACCATGTGATCTATCATAGTCATGTGTAAGGAATTAAATGTCCTCCATGGATTCAACCCCAAAAGAGACATTGAAGTGCTTCCCACACTACTTCTAGGCATCTCTCAAGTGATATCATACTCTTTTGGGCAAATCCATCATTAGAACACGAAGTGACAAAGAAAAAAAGGTTTGTCTTCAAGAACATCATTCATTTTTTTTTTACAGATGAGCCACCACATGGGACACCCATCAAGGCAAAGCCCAAACAAATGATGAGAAGAAGGGTTATATCTAATTTTGATTTGGATCTAGATCACCATCTAATGAGGTGCATCCAATCACCATGGAACGAGATACACATTGCAACAAACCATAGGTAGCACATGCAAACTTTAGTGCATCTTGTATTACAAGAAAATATATCTTAAGTGGGGAATAATACCCAATGTTAAAAACTTTAGTGCATCTTGTATTACAAGAAAATATATCTTAAGTGGGGAATGATACCCAATGTTAAAAGTCCACAGTACAAGAGACCCCTTCATAATTGGTTGCATATTCACCATACCTGGCTTTTCAAATTGCTTCTTGATGATGTGGCATTTTTTATATTGAATTCTTCTAAAAAACATATATCAATCAAAAAGGAATTCACATGAATGGAGCCGTAAATGGCGCATGCATTCCTTTTCTCTCTCTCTCTCTCTCACACACACACAGTTGCAATAAAACCTTGAGTTGACAAAGGAATCAAAGATTATCAAGAGGTAAATTTTATCTTGTACATCATTGGATAGATAAAGAAAAGGAAACACATACATGCCTATTTTACAAAAGATAAAGATATGTGCAATATATAGCTCAAGTACATGTTATGTTCCATTTTTCTTTTGGATGGCCTGTGAGCAGGTGATGATATGTATACACTTCTGGTTCCATGTGACATTGCTCACAATGCTATGAGACATCATGTGTGATATTTGTGGGTCTTCGAAAGGACATCATATGTGATATTTGTGGGTCTTCTAGAAATTTGCAAGTTTTTTAACTAGGGTTTACTCTATACCCAAAGATCCTATGATTCCAATAGAGAATAGATGTATATATTTGAGGCCTCCTATTGGCTAAAGAGACCAAGGAGCAGGTTTGAGTGGAGAGGTTAGCCAAAGAAGAAGAGGACAATGAAGTCTCTAGCTTTTTCCAAAAACCTTAGATGAAAAAAAAAAACAGTGACCTTCATCACTACAAACCTTTGTAGATAATTATTTTGTGTAATTCAAATTCCATTTTATGCAAGCCAAGGATTCTTGGAGCTTGAGGAGTGCAAGTAAGATCCCCATTTCAAATTTCATAATTTCTGGAGTTGTTTTCAGTCCTCAAAATAGCTTAGGAACATACTTTTCAACTAGACTAGACACTAGATCTGAAATTGGCCAAAACTAATAAAAAAACAATTAAAAGAGCTACAGAAAAGGAAATGGAAACACTAAGAAACAAAAACATGATCATATTAAGGGAATTCAAAGAACCTAGAGTCTTGTGTTCCCTTCATTTCTAGGTTTCAGACTTAAGCTCTAGTGGTGATGAGAAACTATAGGAGGTATCCTCCTTACAATGACTGCCATGGTGCGACCCCTATTCTATCTTGAAGAGAGGATCTATAAAGTTTACTAGACCTATCTATAATTAAATAAAGGGAGAAGAAATTGATTAGGGTGAGTGTTTAAGTTGATCCATTTAAGTGTTCATAAGTAGTAAATGAAACTCGTGTCACCCATAGATAGGCACTCGTAAATGGCTATTTGGTTAAGGGTTCGGGTTGCCATATGTGTTGTAAAGCAATTACCTTAAGAAATGCTTAATTTCTCTAGCTTGGCTTATTAGTGATACTATTAAATAAAGATTTTCATTGGATTTCTTATCCTTTAATTTGCATTTTCGTTTCATGGGTTTTTGGAAGCTCTTGGATTGGCTATCTTCAAAGGATTGAACCCATTCTTACGTAACAAGAAGAGAAGAATAATGAATATGCGGCTATTTTTGTGAAGGAATAAATGAGGAAATATTTCCCAACATGCCTCATTAATGGCATGTTTCTGTTGATATATTTAGGTAGTGATGTGAGTGAACACACTAGGACCGCCGAGGCACTTTTTTCCCTCTTTAGGAGGTTTTTTCTCCCCGGCTTGTATATACGCCTATTGCCCTAATGGGCTACTTATCTTTGTACATTCTCTAGTAATACATTCAGTATTGTGTGTTGTGCTCCAAGCTTCATCTTCTTCCTTGAGCTGGTCGCATGCTTCCGCAGACGTCTAACTCCAACAATTCGTATCAGATCAGATCGTCGCTTCATCTAGGGCATCGTCGACACCTCTCCGGTGGTAGTCTCAAAATCGCATGAATTTTGGTGAGCATACTCAGTGCTTGTGCAGGTTATTTTCTCTTTTTGTGCCAAATGTATATACCAGTTTTTGTTTGCCAGTATAAGCATCTTGAAGTCTGTTACAGGTCTAGCGGAATTCGTCTAGGCAATTTTGTTCAACTTTTTGAGATACAGTCAATTTTTTGCATCAAGATATTTTAGTCACCAGCCAGGCTGAAAGTAGTGATGTATTTCGTATGTTGGTTGTTGAGGATAAGTTGGATGGTACCAACTACCCGTTATGGGCTTATATGATGCGACATGTATTGGTTGCAAAAGGACTATGGAACATTGTGCAGGGTGTCGAAAAACATCCTATCACACTTGCAACTGTTACAACTGTAGGTATTGAAGCTAATGCAAAAGGTATCAAAGATGATGATATTCTACATATTCTTGTTCCTGCTGCGGTTTCTGCTGCACCTACTATAGAGCAAATTCATTGGGATGGCAGAGATGCCTTGGCACATGCATTGATAGCTTTGTCTATCAAACGTGCCATTATTCCTCACATTCGCTCTTGCAAAACAGCTAAGGATGCTTGGGATACGCTTACCACATTGTACCAAGCTAGGAATGGCTCGTGTTGCTTACCTCCAAAAATAGTTGGAGAGTGAGCACATGAATGAAGGTGATTCTATGGACAGTTTCCTAAGAAAGATCAAAGACTTGAAGGAGCAATTGATTTCTGGTGATGAGGTTATACTAGATAGCTCACTTGTGCAGACCCTTCTGAATGTTCTTCCTGATTCATATCAGAGTTTTGCTTGTACCCTTTGGTTGATGATGAAAGGCAATCCAAATGCCTTGTCATTTGAGGAGTTAGTCTCTGTTCTGTTGCAGGAAGATCAGTCCAGGTAGAACAGGTCCATTATGCAAGTTGTAGATCAAGCTTTGGCTAGTCAGACCCGCAAAGGAAAATGGAGCTCTTCAAGTAGTAAGCAGAAATCTGCTAATTCTGCACAATTGAAGAGGGAAGACAAAGATGAAAAGAAATCAGAAAAGCAAAAATTGTTTTGCAAGTACTGTAAAGGAAATTATCATATCATAAAGAATTTTCCTATACTGGCTGCAAAAGAGGCAAAGAAGAAAGAGGCTGGAATGCTCATTGTAGAGGCTTCTACACCAAAAACAGAGTCTGTTAATCTTGTGCAGGAAGAAGAATGGGCATTTACTACTCTCTGCAGTTTTAACCCATCTTCTCATGAGTAGTGCATGTCTACAGTAGACTCAGATGTTTGGTACTTTGACAGTGGGGCGACCAAACATATTACCTCGCAGTGCAGTTTCTTCTCTTCACTCGAGCCTGCCCCTACAAGGAATACTGTTACATGCACCAACAACTCCTCTTATCCTGTTATGGGAGATGGTAGGATCATTTTGACTATTGCTGATGGTAGTTCTTTCACTTTGTCAGATGCTTTATTTGTGCCAACGATCAAGAAGAACCTATTATCAGTTTCTACATTAGCCAAGATTGGCTTGGTTGTGAAGTTTGTTGATGACAGGTGTACAGTTCATGATCTATCAAATGGCGACGTGATTATTGCTTCTGGCATTTTATGTTGTGGGTTGTATAAGCTCATAGACTATGAAAGATATGTAAATGATTCGGTATGTGCAATACATGATTCTCAGGCTATGTTAGATGCAAAGCTTTGGCATGCATGCTTTGGTCATCTGAATTTTACTAGTTTGCTACGCCTACAAAAATCTGAAATGGTGTCCTCTTTTCCCAAACTTGAGGCACCTAGAAAACATGTTTGTGAAGGCTGTATTTTGGGCAAAATGCAACATTCATCCTTTCCAAAAGATGGTTCAGTTCAGGCTATTCAGAAATTGCAGCTTGTACATAGTGATGCCTGTGATCCCATGCAGACACCTTCTTTTGGAAATTATCTTTACTTTGTGACTTTCATTGATGATTTTTCCAGGCATGCATGGGTATATCCATTGAAGGCAAAGTCCGAAGTGTTTATGTACTTTAAATAGTTTTTGGTTTTGGCTAAAAATTTGTCAGCATGTAAAATGGGCACCCTTCATTCTGATCGAGGGGGGGAATATATGTCTTCTGACTTTAATGCATTTCTGACTGATCATGGGATAAAACACCAGTGTACAGTGCCGTATACACCTCAACAGAATGGAGTTGCTGAACGAAAGAATAGGTCACTCATGGAGATGGCGAGGTGTATGGTCAAGAGTCAGGCTTTACCACATAGTTTTTGGCTTGAGGCTGTCATGTGTGCAACATATGTACTTAATTGGTGTCCCACTAAAGCGCTGCAGTCTATCACTCCATATGAGGCTTGGCATGATCACAAGCCATCTGTTGCTCATCTGCGTATTTTCGGTTGTTTGGCATATGCATTAGTGCCCGAACAACATTGCAAAAAATTGGATGATAAAGTAGTAAATTGTATTTTTGCTGGGTACACTTTTAAAAGTGAAGGCTATCGTCTGTATCATCCACAGACGTAACACATTCTGGTTAGTCATGATGTTATTTTTGTGGAAGATGTTATTCAACCATTGCTTTCATGTACTAAGGAGACATCTGTTAACTCCAAAGACATGTATCATACTTTGCTACCTCTTTTTATAGGTGGATAGTCTAGTATTGGTCCTAATGACGCAACTTCTCAGCCTTTGCAGGTTTCATGTGATGATGAAGATCGTTCCATTTCTGATGTAGATTTAAAAGATGCACTTATTGATGAGAGAGCTGATATTGAGAAGGCAAGGACTATGCCAAAATGGCTCGTGCAAACCTTGCGTGACAGCAAATTAGATGCACCTATGTCATATGATACTCGATCACGCTCTCATAGGGCCTCTTTTGCATCAGATTGCTATGCTCTGGCTGCATCTAGTCTCTGTCATGAGACTCAGCCTGTTTTGTTTGATGAAGCACAAAATTCAGAAAATTGGATGGCTGCTATGCAATCTGAATATGATGCTATAATGAAGAATGGTACTTGGTCTTTATGTAACTTAGTGCCTATGGAAAGAAGGCCATAGGCACTAAGTGGGTATACAAGCTGAAGTGTAAGCCTGATGGTATAATTGACAGCTATAAGGCTAGGCTTGTTGCAAAGGGTTATGCGCAAGAAAGAGGCATTGTTTTTTATGAAATCTTTGTACCTACATTCCGTATGACTACTGTTCAGAGCGTCTGTGCACTTGCAGCTCATCATAGTTGGAATGTACATTAGTTGGACATTAAAACTGCATTTTTGAATGGTGTCTTGCATGAAGAAGTGTATGTTTTTCAGCCTCGTGGCTTTGTGCAGAATGGGCATGAAAACCACGTGTGCAGGTTAAAAAAGGCATTATATGGTTTAAAGCAAGCACCACATGCTTGGTATGAGAAGATACATGCCTATCTGATTGCACATGGTTTTGAGACTAGTCCAACTGAAAGAACCTTATATGTTAAGCGTGCTAATGATGTACTTCTGATCATTGTGGTTTTTGTTGATGACATGCTGCTACTGGTCCTCATCAGAGGCATATTGCTGATTTTAAGGCTGATTTGCATGCCTCATTTGAGATGTCTGATTTGGGGCATTTGCATCACTATTTGGGCATTCAATTTATGCACGTTGATGGTGGAATGGCTTTGTGTCAAACGCAATATATTGACACATTATTGCAGTGTTTTGGCCTTGAAGACTGTGAACCTAATGCCACTCCTATGGAAATAGGTTTACGACTAAGTCTTCATGATGCTGGAGATGCATTTGATGTTGTTCTCTATCAGCAGGCTATTGCATGCTTGATTTACTTATGCATTACTCGGTCAGATATTCAGTTTGCTGTCTCACAAATGAGCAGGTTTATGCATTGCCCAGGAGTCAAGCTTTGGGAGGCGGTTAAGCGCATCTTTCGCTACTTGAGTGGTACTCGGCTACTTGGTTTGTTTTATCCCAAGGGGGGGATCACTACCACGGCTAGTTTCTATGACACTCATGTGTCCATTAATGGCTTTTGCTTCATGCTTGGTAGCTCACGTATATCTTGGTTGAGTAAGAAGCAGCCTACTATGACCACTTCTAGTTGTGAGGTTGAGTATAGGGCAGCTTTCACAACGACTGTTGAGTGTGTGTGGCTCAGACACCTTATGGCTGATTTGGGTGTTGGTCAATCTTCTGCCACCACCATCTTCACTGACAGTCAGAGCGCATTGGCAGTTGCGAGGAACCCTGTGTTCCATGCTCGCACTAAGCACATTGAGGTGCATTATCATTATGTTAGGGAGAGGTTCTCTTCTAGGGAGATCAGCTTGGCATATGTACCCACGCAGGAGAACATTGCAGACCTTTTAATGAAGGCTCTGCTTAGGGAGAAGTTTGAAGCTTTTTGCAAAGCTTTGGGCTTACTTCCTTTTGTGGAATGATTTCCACATAGCTTGGCACTTCCTTATACATGAGTGCCAACTCTTTGTTCACCACATCACTCCTAGGGGAGATTTGTTGATATATTTAGGTAGTTTTGTGTGTGAATACACTAGGACCATCAGGGCACTTTTTAGGAGGTTTTTTTCCCCCGGCTTGTATATATGCCTATTGCCCTAATGGGCTACTTATCTTTGTACATTCTCTAGTAATACATTCAGTATTGTGTGTTGTGCTCCAAGCTTCTTCTTCTTCCTCGAGATCTTCGTGTGCTTCCGTAGACGTCTAACTCCAACAGTCTCATACTTGATTCCTTAGTAAAAGCAAAAGAATGGAGTACTAGGTTGTTCTATAAATGGAAAGATTTCGAAAGTTATTGGGAACCTTCGTGCTATGTAAGATTGTGCCCCCTTTAAAGTCTAATTTGTATACCTTCGTGACATGTAAGATTGTGCCCCCTTTAAAGTCTAATTTGTATACTCTTGGCCACTTCCCTAGATGTATACTCTTGATGTAAAATGTACTCAGAATGCGTGTACCCTACTTGGGGGTCTTTACATTATTGGGTCAAGGGGGTTATTAAAATTTTTTATTCTTCACACTTCCTTTATGGGATAACATATTTTTCCATTAGTAATATTTAAGGGTGTCTCTACTTGAATATGGGATTTTTTTAGGTACCCATTTTCACGAGGAAGGAGATAAGGAAGAGAGCTCACACACACACTCTCACTCTCAAGGAGAAGCACACACACAGATTGAGGCAAGGAAGAATGATCTTCTTCTTCTTCTTCTTCTATTACATAAAAGGAATGTACAAGAATGACCTAAAAACAAGAATACAACAAGTGCAATATATAAAGATCAGTACATAAGGAAAAACCTAATATCCGTGAATGAGTGAGCTGGCAAGAAACAAATGTGCCATCACTCTCGGTAGGTAAATCTAATAAAGCTCAATGAAGTATCCCTGACATATATCGGTATGACCACTATACATGTCAGAGAAACGAAAAACTGGTACGTGTCATCCTGGATCATCACATGTTGAGCTTGATATCTCAACACTCCCCCTCAAGCTCAACGCCATATCCTGTAATCCAAGCATCTCTTGAAACTTCTTTAACTTCTCAGCTCCAAGTGCTTTGGTGAAAATATCAGCAACCTGCCCATCTGTTCTCACATAAACAAGATCAATATCACCTGCTAATACCTTCTCTCTGATGAAGTGATAATTTACCTCGATATGCTTTGTTCTAGCATGGAAAAGAGGGTTCCGTGCTAGCTGTATGCTACTAAGATTATCACAATAGATAGTGATAGGACTTTACACTTCCACACCTAAATCTGCAAGTCTCCAGCCATGATGCCTCACATGTTGCCATTATAGCACCTCTATACTTAGCCTATATACTCGACAAAGCAACAATGGGTTGCTTCTTGCTGCTCCATGTAATAGCTGCACTTGTGGATGCATAGTTGTTTTGTTGCCTTCTATTATTTTGATTCTTTAACGTGCAATCACGTTCAAAGTGTCCAGGTTTACCACAATTCTAGCATCCTTTACTATCATTACCTGAATCATTTCTTTGGAAATTTCTGCGACCTTTTTGGCTCCCCCTCCCTCGAAATTGTCCTCTTCCTCCTGCCTGATTCTGTTGTTGACCTTGGTCTTGGTTACTGTTTCCTCTTCCACTTCCAAAACCTCTACCTCTTCCTCTTGCTCTGCAAGAGTAGAATACCTGCTCAGAACTAGGCTTTCCTTGGGAGTTTGAGTCCTCACCAAGATTCTTTTCTTCAATAATCAGCATAGATACCAGATCAGCAAAATTCGGAATATTTTCCCTGCTCTGTATGGAAGTTATGAACTGCTTATATGCAGCTCCTAAACCACGAAGGCACACTTCCACCTTATCATCATCATCTACATTCACACCAATAGATGCAAGTGACTCACATATGCCTTTGATTTTAAGAGTGTAGTCACTTACCGTCATGCTCTTCTTCTCCAATGTATGCAGCTCGTTCTTAAGTTGCAATTTCCGTGCCTTTGTATTAGTCTCATACAAGGTGACCAAGTTGTTCCAAGCCTCTTTTGGAGTCTTGGCATCCTCTATGTGTCCAATCATGCTATCATGTATGCTAACAGATAGCCAATACATTACCTTTCGTGCTCCTTGATTCCATTCCTCATATGCTCTTAACTGATCTGCAGTCCGATTCCTTTCTGGTAACTACGGAGCATTTTCATTCTCTCCTTCGATATACTTCCAGTAGCCTTTTCCCATCAGGAAATTCGTCATTCTGAATCTCCAAGCATGGAAGTTGTTCTTGTCCAACTTATCGCTCATAAGCTGACTCATTCCATCTACGTTTGCCATTTCTGCAACAATTCACAACACTGCAAAACACTACAAGCAGCACTTCTGCTTGAACACTGTCGCACTATGACGTGACAATTCGATCTCAGAAAAACACAGTTTTTGTGTATCAACAGTACATGGAATCGCTTAAAATTCTGGATCTAGAATATATGAGTGTCGCCGAATAGAACGCAAGTTACAGTTTCTGAAACTGACCTGGTTTTCTGTGGGCCCCACCTTGTGGGCTCTAAACGGCGGTCGAGATGGCTCCAAAACTTCGATCTGAAAAAAACTAGTGACCCTAAAGGGATAACTCACAAAAATATTTTGAGGTCTTCTACCTTCACGGCGATTTTCGTAGCAAACAGAGGCCGTTTGTGAAATCGTGTTTTCTTTACGCCTTGCCGCGTAGTCTTCACCGTCGCCTTCTCCACGAGCTCTCTACAGCCACGCTGGCTCTGATACCATGTCACGAGGAAGGAGATAAGGAAGAGAGCTCACAGACACACTCTCACTCTCAAGGAGAAGCACACACACAGATTGAGGCAAGGAAGAATGATCTTCTTCTTCTTCTTCTTCTTCTATTACATAAAAGGAATGTACAAGAATGACCTAAAAACAAGAATACAAGTGCAATATATAAAGATCAGTACATAAGGAAAAACCTAATATCAGCGAATGAGTGAGCTGGCAAGAAACAAATGTGTCATCACTCTCGGCAGGTAAATCTAATAAAGCTCAATGAAGTATCCCTGACATATATCGGTATGACCACTATACATGTCAGAGAAACAAAAAACTGGTACGTGTCATCCTGGATCATCACATGTTGAGCTTGATATATCAACACCCATATTCAAGTAATTCTAGGTATAGTTTTGTTGGACGTGGTGATAGGAAATTTCATCCTAGATGTTGGTGGTGTGAGTGCTTGAGAATGTTGAGTGGAATGTAGGGCTTTATGTACAACTACTTGAGCATGTAAGAAGGTCTTAGGCACCTATCATTGGGGTCAGAATTCATCAACTACTTATGTATCCAAATGGAAATGATTCATTGACTGCTCGAGCCTTCAACTTCGATTTTCTTTGGCTGCATTGTTTGTTTGGCATATATTCATGGTCATATTGAGATAGTAGCGGATTGCTTATTGTTCCCTCTAGATATACTTCACTCCATGATTCACCCTATTTTGAACTTGCTTCTGTGCATGAGACTTGGTTGTATGCTTCATCTACTTCACGGTTTCCTTTACATGCTTCACTTTGACCATCTTTGGAAAATAAGGGGGTTCCACTTTGCCTTCAACTCTTTTCTTGAGATTAGCATCCTTCTACATCATAGAGCTTTGGACAACAATAGCATCATTATTGCCTTGTGTGCTCTTGGAACGACCAAGAGTTGGTACCTTTCCTAAGTCTTGGAGTGTACAACTTACTAGGTTAACTATGAACTTTTGTTGGTTCACTCAAACGTGAAGAAGTCCACTTCTTAGGTTTAAGTTGAATGACTGGTCATAGATCCAGTCTTGACCCAAGATAAGAGGTTCTGTTAGGTCCTCATCTTGACACACTAGCATCTTAACTATCATTTGGACATCTTGAATGGAGATGGGAAGCTCCAATTTGCCCATGCAAGGGGTTTCGAGTCATCTGAATACTTTTGATGTCACTTATCTTGGTCTTTTGAGCTACTACCTTGGCATCCAATTTGTACCCATTGAGGGGGGAATGGTTATGCATCAAGCAAAGTACGTTGAAAAACTACTTCAACGTTTTGACTTTGAGGATTGCAAGCCAGTTTCCACACCAGCTGAGATAGGATTTAGATTCTCAGTTGAGGATTTTAGTGATGCATTTGACACTTCTCTTTATCGGCAAGTTGTGGGATGTCTTATATATGCATGCAACACAAGGCTCGATATATAGTATGCAGTTTCCCAGTTGAGTCGATTCATGCATAGCCCTTGCACTAAGCATTGGCAAGTGGTGAAATATGTGTTCAGATACCTCAGAGGCACTTTGAGCTTAGGTCTCTTTTATGGCATAGATATTCAACCATGCTTGCATGCTTTTACAGATAGTGATTGGGCTGGTTGTTATGATACTCGCGTGTCCACTAGTGGTAATTGCTTTTTTCTTGGAGACTCATGCATATCTTGGTTGAGTAAGAAGCAACCTATAGTGGAAACATCGAGTTGTGAAGCTGAGTACAGGGTAGTTGTCATAGATACAGTGGAATGTATATGGCTGAGACGGTTATTGATGGATCTTTGCATGGCGATTAATGCTACTACATATATTCTCACTGATAGTCAGAGTGCATTGGGTGTTGCACGAAACCTAGTATTTCATGCATAGACCAAATATTTTGAGGTGAATTATCACTATGTGAGAGAGAGCCTTCATGCAAGAGATATTGATTCGGTATATGTGCCTATAGAAGATAATGTGGCAGACATATTCACCAAAGCTCTTCCATAGGAAAAGTTTAAAGCTTTTCGCAAAGCTTTAGGCTTATTACCTTGTGGGGGCTGATCTATCACTCCCTGTATGTGTTCACATCATTCGCTCCAGGGGGGTCTGTTACACTTATGTGTTCCTTGAGTACCTTTGATGTGAACCTTTTCCCTATACATCAGCACTTTTTACTCTAGTGCTGGCTAGAGGTTTTTCCCCCATGTTACCGCATACATGATTCACTCATATGTGGTGGTACTTTGTACTTAGGGATATTATTTAGCTGTTACTTCAATTCAGTACATTGTCAATAGAGAGAGCTATTCCAACCGTCGTCTTCTCCGTGTGTCTTGCTGCATGTGTGCTCCTTGTATGTGCTTCTCGTGTGTCTCTCGCACTTCTACACACACCCAACAATTCTACCCTTGGGTGGAAAACTTGGGTAAGCTTATAGGTAAATTGATATGCAAAGATGGGATCCTCAAATGATGGTTGAAGTTGATTTATCCAAATACATAAAAACATATCTTATCATCAAAGGATCTAAGTTTTTTTAAGGTAGATGAATAGAAAAGCGTTTATATAAACATGTCTGATGCTTGTTTTAATTGCTATAAGCAAGTCCATTTGATTGAATATTATCCTCTTTTTTATCAAAAAAAAGAAGAAAATGAGAAAAAATGTTCTAGAAATAGCACAATAAATGTGGGAATTGATAGCAAAGAATTACCTAGAGCTTCATAAGTTCTTTCAAGAAAGCCACTCCTAAAGTTCAAAAAGAAAAAACAATAAAAACTAGTAAAATACTTATGATGTGTGATTAGATAATGTGTTTAATCAATGTCAAGAGTGCAATAATGATGTTATTACTGATCTTTCAAAGAAGTTGCAAGATTCCTATAAAGTCCAAAACAGTGAGCAAGATCATTGAACAAGAAATTTATTCCAAATTAAACAGCTAGATACTATGGAATAGGGATGGACACAAGTAAAAGGGAGGAGAAAAAATCATTCCAATTCAAACTCTAGTAATAGTTCTAGCTCTCAATTCCCTAATGAAGGTGATTATGCTAATCACGAGGTGAATGAAGTTACTTTCTCTAAACAATTAAACAAGAATGATTGAGAGAGAATAAATGAATTTCAATCCTCTAAAAATGTCCCTATGACTAAGATGTGGATGCTAATCCTCAATTAAAGGGGCCTTCCAAATAAAAAAATGAAGGGAACTCGTAGAGGTTCAAGTTCTGTGTTGAAACCTTCCAAAATTATAAAAATGATTTTGATGGTTCAAAAATATGAAGGATTTACTTTGGTTGTTGAATATTCTTGTTTTTTTTAGATTGTCATATGTTTTTATTTGAATTATCCTTTTTTGGATGGAATCACAAAGGATGTTTTTTATTCCTTTAATTCACTTGGTATGGATATTATTAAGCTGATTTCCTTGAATATTGAAGGTCTTACTAACTCTTTGAGAGGAAAAGTTGTGTTTAATTAGATGAAAGACCTATCACTTCTTGATCTCATCTGTCTATAGGAAATTAGATTTGGTGTGTTTAAGATTCAAAAAAACCTCAATATTCTATCTTCTTAACATACTTGGTTTACTATTAAGCACACTGAAGGTAAAGGTGGTCCTACTATTGGTATTGTCTCTAAAATAGTGCATCTTGTGGAAGAGGTTATGTACACCCCTACTAATCAATGGATGGCTATTAGATGCAAGAGTCCTGTCAACTACAATTTTGTTATCTTGCATGCTTCAGATAACCCTAATGATAGATTCAATTGTTCGTTTAAGATTCTTGGTCTTAGTGATGATCTCATGAATCCTACCTTGAACGTGATAAAGTGAAGTTTGCTACTAATTATTTAGAAAGGAAGGGCCAACTCATGGAATGTTTTACAACATAGTGCAGATCATCTAATGACATGGAAGGCCTTTCAAGATAATGTTAAGGAGCCTTTTCTTCCTCCTCAATTCCATCTACATGTTTGATGTTCATGGACCACATTCACATGGAAGGAGGGTGATACTATTACAACCTACAAGAAGTAATTTTGGCAAAGTCTTGTTGTCAGGATCTTGCTCACGCGCATACAGAGATTACGGACGCAGAAAAATACACAAAAAATAGAGGCAACAAGGGACGAGACCGAACGCAAGGTGCAATCTCCCCCCATGCACTCTGTTCCGACAGTCCACAGAGTGCATGTATTTATAGGAATTTTGATTACGTCGAAAAGAGTGGTTACAAGAGGGCGGCTTCGAAAAGCAGGCATGAAACTAAAAGTTGATAACTTTTACAGAAAGCCATTGCTTTCAATAACAGAAACTGCGGTCTTCAATGACCCTTATTCTAACCATTACTTTTCTAACAATAGAACCTTCTACGCGGGTTTATTTACAAGCTAAATAATAATTATTCCGATTATTGATGTCCACCCGTTCACGCCTTGCACGTTCCTCACGAACCTTCAGCTGCTATATCAAAAAATATCAAAAACATATTAATACATTAATAATATAACACTTTAACAATGCATTGTTCAATAATATACAACATGCCTCTCAGTTGACAAACAACTGACCTCAGTTGATAAAATAATTTAACACTCTAACAATTACAATACATTGTTCAACATATTCCATGTTACTGTTACAATCCAACAATGCATTGGCTAACATATTCCATGTTACAATCCAACAATGCATTGGCTATTCCATATTTCAATCCAACAATGCATTGGCTATTTTATATTTCAATCCAACAATGCATTGGCTATTTTATATTGCAATCAACAATGCATTGGCTATTTTATATTTCAATCCAACAATGCATTGTTTAACATATTCCATAAGGTATAACATGCCCCTTAGTTGAACAAGCAACTGACCTCAGGTGATAAAATAATAAACATGGATGGCCAGTCACATGTTTCATCACTGAATAAAGAAAATAGGCATGTGCCATGTAAAAATACATGCATGGAAATGTTCATGGAGCTGGTACATTAATGTTTTTGTGTATGATATGCAGTAATTAAGTGGTCATAATGAGGTGTTAATTGTGTTTTATGTATCCATTGACATTCTTCAATAGAGTGATTTTTGTACTTAACCAAATATCGATGATATTGAGTACATGTGCGTGTAGTAGTGACATCATGATCAATGATTTTCTCAGGAACTAAGATTTCAGATTGTTCTTCAATCAAAGGAGGGTCATCAAGAAGTGGAGCAAGTGGTAAAGTTCCTTTAAAGGGTTTAAGTAAACTAATATGAAAAGAATTATGAATGGTCCAATGGGATGGAATATCTAATCGAAATGAATTATCATTATTTTTTTCTATAATGCGAAACGGTCCATAATAGCGTGGTGCAAGTTTAATTTTAGGATGCTGCAAAATATTTTTGAGATGTCTTTTAATTATTCGTAACCATACAAAATCATTTTCCTTGAATTCTTTGGCTAAGCGTTTAGTATTGATAATACATGTATATCGCTCTTGACTTTTCCTAATGTGCTCGTGAACATCATGAAGTATAGAAACGTGATCTTGAGCAATAGAATCAGCCATCGGAATGTCGGTTTGGGTGAGGGACATGGGAGTGGGAAGCTTTTTACCAAAAACTATTTCAAAAGGTGCACGACCAGTAGTGGTGTGTGAAGTGTTATTGTAAGCAAATTGAAGCAATGGCAACTTGTCATCCCAGTTATTAGGATTATCTAATGAATAACAACGCAATAAATCAAGAATAGTACTATTTGTAGCCTCACTCTGTCCATTACTTTCAGGATGAAATGCAGAGCTAAAATCTATTTTAGAACCAAAATGTTGAAATAAGGCAACCCAAAAATGATTACAAAACCTAACATCACGATCAGATAACATTACTATAGGAAATCCATGATGTGGAAAAATGCATTTAATGAATAATTTTGCAGCTTGAGGTGCAGTCAAAGTTTTTCTACATGGAATGAACTATGCATATTTACTAAACCTATCAACTATTGTCCAAATCATATCATTATGTGATGAAGTGATAGGAAGACCTGTGATAAAATCCATAGAGATTTGTTCCCATGGTTCATTTGGAATAGGAAGTGGCATTAATAATCCAAATGGTTTACCATGATGACGTTTGACACACTGACATACAATGCATTGAGAAACATAATTTGCAATGTCTTTTTCCATGTGTGGCCAAAAGAAGAAATCTTTGCAAGCAGAAATAGTGCTCTGTATGCCTCTATGACCCATGTAAGATGGTTCATGCATTTCTTTAATGAAAAAATCTTTAAAAGCTTGGGTTATGCACAATCTATGTTGAAAATAGAGAAAACCATTATGAAATGTATAATGTTCATCAGATAAAGATGCAGCATTGTTGAAGTCATGCCATGCACGTGAAAAATACAAATCAGATGCATAAGTGGAAACCATTTCTTGAAAAGAATGAATTTGGATGGCAGAAATATTATTCAAAACAACAGAATGCGAAGGAAAACGGCTAAGAGCATCCGCTACAACATTAGCTTTACCTGGATGATATTGTATCATGGGTTGGAAATTTTGAATGAATGATGCCCACTTAAGATGCCTATCAGAGATTAAGGGCTGACTTAATAAATGCTTAATAGCCTGTTGATCGGTTTTGATTAATACTTCAGAGCCCATAAGATAGTGTTTCCAAATTCGCAAAGCATGCACAACTGCTAACAGTTCTTTATCATACGTACTATAATTCTGTTCTGAGGGCTTAAGCTTTCTACTCTCAAATGCAATGGGATGGTCATTTTGCATTAAAACAACACCTATTCCTAAACCGCTAGCATCAATAACAACATTAAAGGGTTGTGACAAATCAGGTAATTGTAAAACAGGTGCATGTGAAAGTGCATGTTTAAGTTTGTCAAAGGACTGTTGTTGGGTAATTCCCCATGCAAATTTTATTTTCTTTTTCAACAACAAGGTAAGAGGCAATGCTAAATAAGAAAAATTTCGAACAAACTTCCTATAGAAACTAGCCAACCCAAGAAAAGAACGAACATCATTGACTGATTGTGGTGTAGGCCATTCTATGATAACTCTAATCTTTTTCGGATCCACATGCACACCTTCACTTGAAATAATATGTCCTAAATATTCTAGCTTATGCTGAAAGAAATAACTCTTTTCAGGATTAGCATAAAGTGTGTTCTCTCGTAACAAATGAAAAACTGTTTCAAGATGCTTTTCATGTTCACTATCATTCTTACTGTAAACAAGTATGTCATCAAAGAAGACAAGAACAAAAGCTTGGTAATCAAGAAAAATATTGTTCATCATTCGCGCAAATGTAGCAGGGGCATTAGTAAGTCCAAAGGGCATTACCATAAATTCATAATGGCCATTTTGAGTTCTAAATGCAGTCTTAAAAATATCACTTTGTGTCATACGAATCTGATGGTAACCCGATTTAAGATCAATTTTACTAAAGACATGAGCTCCTCGTAACTTATCTAAGAGATCATCTATTCGAGGAATAGGGTATCTATTCTTGATCGTGATCTTGTTAAGGGCTCTATAATCAATGCACATTCGATAAGTTTTATTCTTCTTCTCTACTAAGAGAACTGGTGCTCCAAATGGGGAAGAACTAGGCCTTATAAGTCCTTTTTGTAGTAGGTCTTTTACTTGATTTTCTATTTCCTTTTGATGTAGTGGGCCATGTCTATAAGGTGACATTGAAAAAAACAATGCATGAGTTGAATCCTTTCCTAAATGCACGCTTTACTTGAGTGTGACTAATCAATGGAAATGGCTGGAAATCATGCCGTGCAGACAAAGTAATGATTTGACCTTTGAAAACAAACTTAAAGGTATGAGTATCGTAGTCAATACGTGGGTTATAATGGTGACGAAAAGGCATACCTAGTATAACATCATAAGATTGCAAAGGTGCAATTAAAAATGTTTGTGAATCAACATAAGGGCCTATGCTAATCGTAACATCTTGCACTTCTCGTGTTACATTATAACGGCTACCTTGAAATGCAGCTTTCACTTTATACAAAGAAGGAAATGTTTGTAATTTAAGTTCTTGTACTAATAAATGTGAAATGAAGTCATGTGAACTACCATCGTCATGTAGAATTTTAACTAGTTTGTTATTTATTGTACCCTGCATGCAAAGAAGAGAGTGTAGAGAGATATCGTTACCCAAGGTACTTAAATCCTTCTCCAGTGATTCCTCTGTCCAAACAGGAGGAATTTCTTCATTATAGACCTCCATGTTATGCAATCGAGCTGTAGCCGGTTTCATATGAAGAGGCTGCAATCTGCACCTTATTTTTGTATGTCCAGGTTTACCACAATTCCAGCAAGTGATTCATGGTCGCTTCTGTTGGGCATTCACTGCTGAAGTTTGAAGGGTAGGTGGTTTGGTTGGTTGGAGAGATAAAGCAACGGGTGGAGTTGAGTAATTGGATTGTGGAGGACGAGGAAAACTAGGGTAAGATGGGGCATTAAAATTACGCTTCATAGGAAATGAAGGTTTAACAGGAAATGGTCGTGGACGTGGTTGTTGTAGACGGAGTGACTTGGTTATGGACTGGAATTCTTTTTCTGCATCATAAGCAAAAGATATAGCCTCGTTGAGGGTTGTAGGTTGTAGGGTGTGAAGCTTAGCTTGGATTCCCACCTCCAAACCATCTTCGTATTTCTGTTGCAAGATATCCTCTGATACATCTTCAAGCATTCGTACAAGTAGTAAATTTTGCCAGAACCGCTCTGTGTAGGTAGTAACCGTATCACCCTCCTTCCATGTAAGGGTCGTCCATGCACGTCGAACATGCAAATGGTATTGAGGAGGAAGAAATGAATCCTTCACGTTTTCTTGAAAAGCCTTCCAAGTTGTTGGACACTCCGTACTATGCCGTAGGACATTCCACCAGAGTTGTGCTTTACCTACTAAATAGTTAGTGGCAAATTTAACTTTTTCACTTTCAGCATACATTTCATCGGTATAAAAATCATCAAACTGCGACAACCAAGAAAGTACTAAAGGCCCATCCTTTCGGCCATCAAATCGTAGAAACTGGTAGTTTCTATTACCAATCTTTGAATGAGTAACATCAGATTGGGCAGACACAATAGCTTTTACTACTCTTGTAAGGTTGTCTTCCTCAGCTTGCATCTTTTGGAGGATTTCATCACGTTGTCGGATCTCGTTCTGAGCTCCTTGAAGCTCATGCCACAAGAGCTCTAGTTGTTGTTCAAGTGTTGCCGCAGGTAGAGGTGAATTACTGTAATCCTCCATGGTGCTCTTGGACCCTTGCTCTCAACCTTGGTGTATTGAACCTTCTTGTTTGCAACCTTGGTGTCTCGATCCCGTGTTCTCAACCTTGCTTGGTATCTTGAACACTCAATCAAGTGCCACCCAAGGATTTTGAAGGAATTCACACTTCCAAGCTAGCTAATTGGAAAGCTCGTTCCGAGAGATTTCCAACGGTATATTACACGCCTCAATCCGACCTACGGATTGAGAGATACACTTGATTCTTTGTTGGGTCCATCCTTGAAATCGTCGCGAGCGCCTTCCACAAGTAATAAAGAAAGAGACTTGAGTACAACTCCAAGAGATGGTGGAATGGTCAAAGTACTTCCCTTGAAAGTAGGAGGTTGTGGGTTCAAATCCTCCTACCTTAGGGACTCTAAACCTCTCTATTACCACTCAAAAATTAAAATTGCCTCGCGCGTAGCCAACGGTCGCCAAGGGAGCCTTGGGTGCCAATGTTGCCAATGTATTGCCTAAGTTATTGCCTAAGTTCTTTGCCTTAGTCGACGCCTTGGAGTAAGCCAAAGGAGTAAACGTAGGTGAAAACGTAGGTTCTGGTTCTGGAACAGGAACAGAAACAGAAACAGAAACCGAAACCGAAACCGAAGATGAAGATGAAGACGAAGACGAAGACGAAACAGAAACCGAAACCGAAACCGAAACCGAAGACGGAGACGGAGACGGAGACGGAGATGGAGATGGAGATGGAATCGGAATTCAGAATCACGAACAGAGAGCAGAACCCTCTGCATTGACGCGTGCAGAGCTCTGATACCACTGTTGTCAGGATCTTGCTCACGCGCATACAGAGATTACGGATGCAGAAAAATACACAGAAAATAGAGGCAACAAGGGACGAGACCGAATGCAAGATTGGGTGCAATCTCCCCCCATGCACTCTGTTTCAACAATCCACAGAGTGCATGTATTTATAGGAATTTTGATTATGTCGAAAAGAGTGGTTACAAGAGGGCGGCTTCGAAAAGCAGGCGTGAAACTAAAAGTTGATAACTTTTACAGAAAGCCATTGCTTTCAATAACAAAAACTGCGGTCTTCAATGACCCTTATTCTAACCATTACTTTTCTAACAATAGAACCTTCTACGCGGGTTTATTTACAAGCTAAATAATAATTATTCCGATTATTGATGTCCGCCCGTTCACGCCTTGCACGTTCCTCACGAACCTTCAGCTGCTATATCAAAAAATATCAAAAACATATTAATACATTAATAATATAACACTTTAACAATGCATTGTTCAATAATATACAACAAGTCTACTACTTGTTTGCATGTTTGAAGTTGTTCTTGAAGATACCTTGCAAAGGAAGTATGAAGATGATTTTGAGATTGAGATCCAAGCCAAGATTCACACACTACATCGTACAACACTTTCTAAAGATATCTCTTTTCCTCATGATGCAAAGAAGTAGTTTGAGTCGATTACCAAGTCGACCAATTTGCAATAACCATGTCAATGACCACCTTTTGTCAATCCTACTTTCCCTTTGAAGTGCAATTTTAGTACCCCTTCATATCCTAGTTTTCCATGAGCTTCTCAATTCAACTACTCAAAAACACCTGTAGTTTCATCCCTCCACCCTACCAAACCTCCTATCTTTCAAAGTTCAATGGTACATGCTCAACAGAAGCAACCATGTATGAACTCTTGGAATTGTGGTAAACCTAGACATACAAAAACGAAGTGCGGATTGCAAACTCTCCACATGAAACCAAATGCAGCACAAATGCACAAGATGGAGGCACCCCACAAAGAAGTTCCTCGTGTTTGGATGGAGGAAGCCTTAGAAAAAGATTTAAGTACCCTGGGTAACAAAATTTCCATCCATTCTTTACTTTGTATGCAATATACTATTAATAATAAAATTTTAATATTTTACATGATGATGGTAGTTTTCATGATTTTATTTCACATTTGTTAATGTAGCAACTCAAATTAAAAACATTTCTTTCCTTGTATCAATTGAAGGTTGCATTTCAAGGAATTCAATGTAATGTAACAAGAGAAGTGCATGACGTTAAGCTTTGTATAGGTTCATATGTAGATGCACAAACATTTTTAATTGCAACTTTGCAATCTTACAATGTTATACTTTGTATGCCTTTTTTTCATCATTATAACCCACACATTGACTATCATATGCATACCTTTAGTTTTGAATTTAAAGGTCAACTTATTTCTTTGTCTACGAGGCATGATACCCTTGGGATGCACATAAAACTTTTATGATTGCATATAAGGAATATTTTACGTTTGATTATCCCCCTGAACTACCACCATCTCAAGGATCCTTTGACCCTATTATAGATTTAATTGCTAGTAGTTATCATTCTCATAAAACACCTCATAGACATGCTTCCCCATTTGGAGCACAAGTTCTCTTAGTGGAGAAGAAGAATAAAACTTATAGGAGATGCATTCATTATAGAGCTGTCAACAAGATCGATACCTTATTCCTCGGATAGATGAGTTATTAGATGAATTTCAAGGAGCCCATATCTTTAATAAGATTGATCTTAAATCCGATTACCATCAGATATGTACGACATATAGCGATATTTTGAAGACTAATTTTAGGACTCAACCTACCCATCATGAGTTTATTATAATGCCCTTTTGTACTTACCAAAGGTCTTGCTACATTTACACATATGATGACCAATGTTTGCCTTGATTATCAAGCTTTTTTTTTTGGTTTTCTTTGATGATATCCTTGTTTATAATAAGAATGAAAGTGAGCATGAGAAGCATATAGAAATGGTTTTTAGTTTACTATAACAAAACACACTTTTCGCTTATCCTCAAAAGATTTACTTCTTCCAAAGTAAGCTAGAATATATAGGACATATTATTTCTAGTGAGGGAGTGCATGTAGATCTAAAGAAGCTTCAAGTCATTGTAGAATGTTCTATACCTCAATCAATCAATGATGTATGTTCTTTTCTTGAGTTGGCTAGTTTTCATAGGAATTTTGTTTGAAGTTCTCTTATTTAGCATTTCCCCTTAATTTATTATTGAAAAAGAAAATAAAATTTGCATGGGGCTTAGTGCAACAACAATCATTTGAGAAACTCAAACATGCACTTTCACATGCACCTATTTTGCAATTAATTGATTTTTCACAACCTTTTCATGTAGCTACCGATGCAAGTAACTCGAGTATAGGTGTAGTTTTAATGCAAAACAATTATCCAATTGCATTGGAAAATTCATTCATTTAAAGATATGACTTCCACTTATGCATTTGATTTGTATTTCTCACATGAATTACATGCCTTCAATGATTCTACATTGTTGACTAATGAGCATTATACATTTCATAATGGCTTCCTTTATTTCAACATACTTTATCCATTATCTAAGGTTTTAAAGATTTTTTAATAAAAGAAATGCATGAGCTATCTTACATGGGACATAGGGGCATACAAAGCACAACACCTACTTGCAATGATTTCTTCTGCTAGCCCCATATGGAGAAAGATATTGCATAGTATGTTTCCCAGTGCATTGTATGTCAAGGTGTAAAACATCAGCACGGTAAAGCATTTGGATTGTTAATGCCACTTCCCATTCTGAACAAACCATGGGAACAAATTTCTACGGATTTCATCACTGTTCTTCCTATGAATTCATCCCATAACAATATGATTTGGATGAGAGTTGATAGGTTTAGTAAATTTAAATATTTTGTTCCATGTAAAAAGACCTTCTTTGCACCTCAGACTACTAAGCTATTCATTAAATGTATTTTTCCACATCATGGTTTTCCAAAAGTCATGTTATTTGATCATGATGTTAATTTTTGCAATCATTTTTGGGTTGCATTATTTCAATATTTTGGTTATAGTCCCATTGTTGCTATAAATATATTTCGAAAAAGTAATGGGTAAAGTGAAGCTATAAATAACACTAAGATTGACTTATTGCATTGTTATTCATCATATAGTCCCATTGATTGGGATGAGAAAATGTAATTGCTTCAATTTTCTTACAATAACACAACATTTTTGGTTCAAATAGAAAGCCTAAGAGCTTTGTTAAGCTTCATGGACTACTCTCATAAATTATCACTACTGATGATCATGAAAACACATGCTTATGAAAAGTAAAACTTGTATTTACTTTGATAAAGCTAAAAGTCGAAGAGGAATCTGATGATGATTGGAAGCCAAAATCCATGAATCATTTGGTGAAAGGAGTCGTTCCTAAACTTTAGGATCACTTTTAGGTGAGTGAGATTGAAATTCAAATTAAAAAATGAGTATAAATATACCCACTTCTTGGTCACACGTAGAGAAATTGATTTGAGGGAGAATAAGCTACATTTTTTAGCATACATTGTGCTCACTTCATGAAGCATTAGTCCTCTACACTTTTTCCATGTATCATATGTCCAATATCTTAAACAATTGTGATCATTATCTTCAGAAAGTCTTTCTCTATATGTTGTTATGTACACAATGAACTTATATTGTTGATTTCTCTATGTATAAGCATTTATTTTCTATAGTCTCACTTGGGTTATTTGGATATGTGTGTTTAGTACATAAGTATTGTTACAATTATGTGTTCCTCGAGTAGCTCGGATGTGAACCTTTTCCCTATACATGGGCACTTTTTACTCTAGTGTTGGCTAGAGTATTTTTCCCCATGTTACCAATACATGATTCAACCATATGTGGTGATACTTTGTACTTAGGGATATTAGTCAGCTCCAAACTTAGGTTTTGATCATCGTCAATAGAGTGAGCTATTCTAACCATCCATCTTCTGCATGTGTCTTGCTGCATTTGTGCTCCTTGTGTGTGCTTCTTTTATGTCTCTTGCACTTCTACACAAACCCAATAGTGGTATCAGAGCAGGTTCAGTGCCCTCTCAAGTTTTGGTTTTCCACGTTGTAGTGTGTGCTCCTTTTTAACAATGCAAATCCACTTCGAAGCATAGAGCAATGAATTTCAATAGCCAAGAAACTATTACATCAATTGCACTAGGGTTTTACCCCCATTTTGAAGTCATTTGTGCAATCAAAATCACCATCAGAGTGATGATTTGTGAGCTGAAATTTCAGCATTCATTTTAGCTTTCATTGAAGTAAAGATTTTGTCACATTCTTACTCTTTACTGAAATGGTGGGTAGAAATGACTTGTTTGGCGTGCTTTAAGATGAAGATAAGCTTGATGGGACTAACTATCCAATGTATTCTTACATGATGAAGCATTTTCTTGTTGCAAAACAACTTTGGAACATAGTGGCAGATGTAGATCTTCTACTTCACAGTCTACTATCAGAGATGGAGCTTCTTCTTCAAGTACAGTAGTTACTCCTCCACCTACATAGGAGCAACTTAGATGGGATGGAAAAGACACTCAAGCTCATGCATTGATTGTGCTTTTTGTGAAGCATCATATAGTTCCACACATTTGGTCATGTTCTACATCAAGACAAGCATGGGACATTCTTGCTTCTTTGTATGCCATGCATAATGAAGCATGTGTTGCATACTTGAGGAAGCAACTTGAGGATGTATGTATGGCTGAAAATGAGTCTGTGGATGTGTATGTGACACACATCAAGGACTTGAAAGAGCAATTGACAAACATATATGAGATTATTCCGGATGCATAAGTCATCTCTACATTGTTGAAAGGATTATCAGAATCTTTTCAAAGCTTTTCCACACTTTGTTTGGTTGCAAAAGGGAATCCCTATATGTATGCATTTGATGAGGTTATGTCTCTTCTTTTGCAATAAGAGCAATCTAGAGTGAATAGGAGTGGTCTGTTTGAGGGAACACAAGCACTTGCTATCTCACAAAAAGGGAAAAAACAAATATGGTTCAGCTTTGGGTTCATAAAAAACCAAAGCCTCAACCTTCCTCTTCGACTCATTCCTCTAATGATGTTGATTTACAAAAAAAGAAGAGATGCAAATATTGTCGAAAGGTTGGTCATACTATTGATGAGTGTAGAAACCTTGATAAGTACCATGAAAAAAAGAAGGAACCCAACATGTTTATTGCTGAAAATGCAACAAATATAAAGAATGATGAAGCTAACATGGTATGGTTGTGAGTGAGGCTGATTCGGATTGGTTCTTTGATAGTGGTGCTTCAAAGCACATAACTTCATGCAAGAGGCTTTTTGCATCTTTGAAAGATGCACCCAAAGGAGGACATGTGGTGTGTGCAAACAATGCCTCTTATCCAATCATTGCAGAAGGAAGAATTGAACTTACAATTGCAAATGGAGGTGTGATTCTCTTGAAAAATGCATTGCAGATACCCGGTATCAAGAAGAACTTAATTTTAGTTATGTTGATTGCCAAAGTTGGACTTCATGTACACTTTGTTGATGATAAGTGTATGGTTCATTATTTCAACAATGGTGATATTATTGTGATGTATGGTACATTGTGTAATGGTTTATATCACATGGATACATACAAGAGGGCTGCCTTGAATGCCTTGTTTGCTCATACTTCTTCCATGGCTGAAATGGAGCTTTGGCATGCTCATTTTGGTCACTTGAACTTCAATAGTTTGAATTACTTGCAAAATAAGGACCTGGTAATTTGTTTGCCAACACTTGAGTCCATTGAAAAGCATGCATGTAAAGGTTGCATTCTTCGAAAAATGCATCATGCTTCTTTTCCTAAAGATATTCATACACACACTACAAGAAAATTGGAGCATGTTCATAGTGATGTATATGGTCCCTTCAAGACTCGATCTTTTGGGAAGCGGATACTCACCATACATGGGTGTATCCTATGAAAGAAAAGAATGGGTATTTTCTTTCTTCAAAGCATTTTTAGCTATTACTAGAAATTTTTCTTCAAAAAAGCTTTTGACTCTACACATAGATCGTGGTGGTGAATACATGTCACATGCGTTGAATGCTTTTCTTTGTGGAAGAGGTATTTCACACCAATGTATGGTGCCATATACACCTCAACAAAATGGTGTTGCCAAGCATAACAATAGATCTCTACTTGAAATGGCATGATGTATGGTTAAAGGAATGCACCTTCTTGATAAGTTCTAGATGGAAGTAGTCATGTGTGCAAACTATGTGTTGAATTGCTACCCTACAAAAGCATTGAGATTCATCACTCCTTATGAGGCTTGGAATGGAGATAAGCCTATGGTTAGTCATATGCGCGTGTTTGGCTATTTGACATATGCTATTGTGCCATCACAACAATGTCACAAACTTGATGACAAGGCAAAGAAATGTATATTTTGGTTATAGTGTTGAAAATAAGGGATATCATTTTCACTATCCGTTGATGAGCACAATTATTGTGAGTCGAGATGTTGTATTTACTGAAAAATCAGTTTTCCCTCTACTTGAACGCAAAAAATAGCCAACAATTAGCTCAGAAGATGTGTTGGATACGCTCATGCCTTTGTTCCAAAGTGGTGCACTTGACTATGGCCATGTAGACTACCCAACTGAGGCTCAAAGGAATGAAAAATTCCAGTCAAGTAGAGCTGAAAATACAGAGAATTGCAATCCAAACATGGCTGAAAATTTTCAACCAAAAAATTATTGGAACTATTGGAAATTTCCAACCACATATGGCTGAACATTTGCATCAAAGTATGGCTGAAAATGAGCATGCAGTTTAGCCCATGATATACATGTTGACAATGTATTACATAATGAATGCATTTCTATCAAGAGTGCACAAACTATGCCAAAGTGGCTGAAAAGAACTTTGTAGGATAGCGAATTGAGTGCACCTTTACTTGGTAAAACAAGATCAAGCTCCTCTTTTTGCAACAACATTTAATGAAGAGCCACTTACTTTTGAAGATGCGTGTGATGATCCACAATGGATGAGTGTTATGCAATAAAAAATAGATTCCATACATAGAAATGGTACTTGGGAGCTATGTGAATTGCCAAAAGGGAAAAATGCCATTGGTACAAAGTGGGTTTACAAAACTAAGAGAAAGTCTAACGGTAGCATTGATCGCTACAAGGCTAGATTGGTTGCCAAAGGATCTGTGCAAAAATATGGCATTGGCTATGAGGAAAAATTTGCACCTACTTCATGCATGACTACCATTCATACCATGGTTGCATTGGTTGCCCATCAAGGTTGGAGAGTAAATCAGTTGGAGATAAAAATAGCTTTCTTGAATGGTTATTTGTAAGAAGAGGTCTATGTGAAGCAACCTCCTGGATTTTCCATGAAAGGGAAAGAGCATATAGTTTGTCACTTTCATAAAGCCTTGTATGGTCTCAAGCAAGCTCCATATGCATGGTAGGACAAAATCCATAAGCACTTCATTGCTCTTGGCTTCACATGTAGTCCAATTGAAAGCCCAGTCTATGTATGCAAAGATGGGGCTGATCTTAGAGTGCTTGTGCTTTATGTCGATGACGTACTCTTGACTAGGTCATCTGATGCAAAACTTGACATTCTTTTGGCTAATTTGTAGCATACTTTTGATGTTACTTATCTTGGTCTTTTGAGCTACTATCTTGGCATCTAGTTTGTATCCATTGAGGGGGGAATTGTTATGCATCAAGCAAAGTATGTTGAAAAGCTACTTCAATGTTTTGACTTTGAGGATTGCAAGCGAGTTTCCACACTAGTTGAGAGAAGATTTAGGTTCTCAATTGAGGATTCTAGTGATCCATTTGACACTTCTCTTTATTAGCAAGTTGTGGGATGTCTTATATATGCATGCAACACAAGGTTGGATATACTGTATGCAATTTCCTAGTTGAATCAATTCATGCATAGCCTTGGCACTAAGCATTGAGAAGTGATGAAAGGTGTGTTTAGATATCTCAAAGGCACTTTGAGCTTAGGTCTCTTTTATGGGAGAGATATAAAGCCATGCTTGCATGCTTTTCTAGATAGTGATTGGGCTGGCTATTATGATACTCGTGTGTGCACTAGTGGTAGTTACTTTTTCCTTGGAAACCTTGGTTGAGTAAGAAGCAACCTATAATGGCAACATCGAGTTAAGTCATGTCAAGATCAACCAAGAGCTTCTTAATCCACATAGCTTCACAAGTTGCAAAGGCTAAACCTCTATATTCAGCTTCTGTAGATGATAGTGCAACATTAGGTTGCTCCTTCGAGCTCCATGTGATAGATTTGCTACCTATCATGAATACATAACCCGAAGTAGATCTTCTATCTTCTTTTGAACTATCCTAGTCAACATCACTAAAGCCCTTTACCTACAATTCTTTATCATATCTCTAAAATAAAGCATGATTGACTATGTGCTTCACATATCTTAGCACTCGTTTGGCTGAATTTAAATGTTCACTTGTTGGAGTTTGCATAAATTGAGAAAGAACTCCAACAATATAACACAAATCTGGTCTTGTGCTTGCAGCATAGATCAATGAACCTAGAACACTCCTGTATGTATTACATCATGTAACTTCTCTCCATCATTTGAGCATAAGCTTCACATTTGTGTCCATAGGTTGAGTGAGTGGTTTGCATTCACTCATTCCAAATCTGAAAAGAACATCCAATAGGTACTTTCTTTGCATCAACTAGATGCCATCTTTCCCATAGACCACCTCAATGCCTAAAAAATATTTCAGCTCACCAAGATATGAAATTTTAAACTCCTTACTGAGTTTTCTTTTTATCTCTTGTATTCCTGCAACATTATTTCTTGTTATGATGACATCATCAACATATATGCAGATGTATACCTGCTTGCCATCCTCTTTCTTCATGTAGAGAGAAGGATCTACACTACTTGGACTATATCCACACCTTGTGAGGTACTCAACCAATCTTTGATTCCAAACATGTGGTGCTTGGTTCTACCCATACAAAGCTTTCTTCAATCTACAAATAAAATTTGGATGCTTTTATCTTCAAATCCAATTGTTTGACTCATGTATACCTCTTCTTGAAGTTCTCCATTGAGAAAAGCATTTTTATGACAAGTTGATGTAATGGCCATCTCCTTGTTGCACTCATTGCAATAAAGGTTCTAATTGTTCCCATCTTTGCAACGGAGTTGAAAGTATCTTCATAGTCAATGTTGTGAGTCTGTTTGAAACCTTTTGCTTCTAGTTTAGCTTTATGCCTAGCTAGAGAACCATTAGCATTTCTCTTTATTTTAAGCACCTATTTATTTGGAACAATCTTCATACCTTCACCTTTGGAACTAGCTCCCATGTGTGATTATCCTTGAGAGCTTTTATCTCTTTTTACATAGCTTGTTGCCATTCTTTTTGTGTACATGTTTCGTCATATGCATCCGGTTCTTTATCTTTGACCACCTGTGTCATATATACAAAATGTTTTGCAATAAAAATTTGAATTGGATACCTTGTTCTTGAGGACCTCCTTACGTTCCCTTTTGAATATTGCTTCTTCAACCAGTTCAGCTTTACTATTGGTGTAATCACCTCTTCATAATCTTCTTCACTTGCATTTGAATCACTATTTTGGCCAACACTTTCAGCTTCAATTCTCTCATAATCTGATGTTGGTGATGAGGAATGACTCCTTAGTCTTCCCTTCCATGTTGAGCTTTCTCCATGTGATGTAGAAGCTTCTGGACCTAACATTTGAGTGCTTGTTTGTTGAAATTTGTCTTGGATAGCACCTTCATCCTCTTTCTTCTTCTTCAAGAATCTTCTCTTTCCCTTCGTCTCCAAACCATGGTCTTAGCTCATCAAATACCACATCATAAGCTCGTAGCTCCTTTGTCACCAGATTGTAGCACTTGTATCCTTTTTGCTTTGATGAATATCTAATCAAAATACATTTTTCTTACTTTGACTCCATCTTTGTCCTTAGTTCTTAAGGAATGTGAACATAACACACACATCCAAAAACTTTGAGATGTGTAAGGTTAGGTTTCTTACTAGAATAAACCTCCTCGGGAGTTAAATTATGCACTCCAGCTTTTGTGCACTTGTTCATCAAATAAACAACCATACTAGCTGCTTGAGCCCAATAGTTTAGTGGAACCTTCATCTCATTGAGCATGCATCTTGCAATTTCTGTGATATGTCTATTTTTCCTTTCAGCAATCCATTTTGCTGAGGCATGTACCTACATGTAAATTGTCATTTGATGCCATTTTCATAAAGAAAATCTGAGAAATCTTTGGAGATATATTCTCCTCCTCCATCAGACCTCAAGGTCTTGATGTACCATCCTATTTCCTTTTCTACCTATGCTTTAAATCTCTTGAACATAGAGAACACATTTGATTTTTGTTTTATGCAGAACATCCGTACTTTTCTTGAATGATCATCAGTAAAAGTGATAAGATATCTATTACTAGCCATCGATGGTTGTTGTGATGGTCCCCATACATCTATGTGTATTAAGTCAAGGACATTCCTTGCCACGTAGTTGCTCTTCTTGAATGGTTGTCAAGCTTACTTTCCTAGTTGGCATGCTTCACAAAATTCATGTAGTCCAGCATCATTGAATCTTGGAAGACCTCTAAACACTTCATGGTTGCTCATGTCCTTGAGCTTGGGAATGTTGATACGTCCAAACCTTTTGTGCCATAAATTGATTTCACCAATCCTCTTGTTTCCAAACTAAATATACATCAGCTTTCCATGTGGTTGTTGAATGTCCAAAGTGAACATCCTACCTCCTTTCCTTCCTTGAGCAATGACCTTGAATCTTTCTTTATAAAGCATCCTTTTTCATTGAAAATAACATGATATCCTTTCTCTACCATTTGTCCTACTCAAATCAAATTCTTTGCAATAGTAGGAACATGAAGACCATCAATCAATACCTTCTTGTCTCCAAGCTTGATTTCTCCAACATGCCCAACTGTGTGTTGAGTTTCATCACTAGTTTCCACACACCCTTTTCCACTTGGAGCTTGTATATTTGTGAATAAATCTCCTTGCCATATCATATGATTGCTACAACCTGAATCTATAAACCATTTTTCATCATCACTTCTCCGGCTGTTGTACTCATGCTTCATGGCAAGCATGGTTTGCTTATCTCCTTCACTTGATGTACTCACCTAGTTATTTTGAGTCCTTTGGTTGCCTCTCTATTTCTTCCTCGACCTCTTCCATGTGAATTGTCATTTTAGTTGTCCTTATTGTCCTCCGAGTTGTGTTGGCTAGAATTTGTGTTTTTATAGCTTCTTCCTATTCCGCTCGAGCCTGCTCTTGAGCTCCTTCCTCTACCTTGACTTGCATATATCATTTGTCTATGGTTGTCCTTACCTTTGTTGCTTTCTCCTTCTTGAGCAACCTCTTGAGCCATAAGATTTTGTATAATCTCATCGAATGTTGGTAGAGGATCTCTATAAAGAATGTTTGTGATGAGGGGCTTCCACTTCTCTTCACTCCTCATGCCATTGAGGGCTGTTTGGATGATGTCTTCCTCTTCTATCTACCATCCAACTGATGCTAGCTGATCTCAAAGCTCTGTGATCTTCAATGTATACTCACTAATGCTTTAGTTTGAACTTTTCTTCATGTTGTTAAGCTCGTTCTTGAATTGCATGTTTCGAGACCTTGTTGAGGTAGCATACGCCTTCTCCAATGCTTCCCAAACTTCCTTGGCTGTCTTTAGGATTTTCACATGACCAATCATAATGTTAGAAATAACTTGTGAAATGAGGAACATCACCCTTCGATTCCTCTCTTCCCAATCTGCAAATTGTCTCCTTTGTGTTGGCGTGGTGTTGGGATCTTGAAGGTCCATTGGTTGTGGATCATCTCTAGTAACTAGACTCCATAAACCTTTACTTTTAAGGTAACTTATCATTATATACCTCCAAGATTGAAAATTCTCTGCCATTGAAAACTTCCAAGATTGAAGTTTATCTCAAAATGTTGTGGCACTCTGTTTTGACTTTACAAAGCTCCCCCTTGATTTGTAGTTTCTCCTTTGATTTACTTCAGCTCCAATGCTTTGCTTCGTCAAGCACAAATGCTTTGATACCAACTGTTAGTGAATTCCTCTCCTATGTGCAGTGGAAAGTGCAGAAGACCTTCTCAGGATCAAGACCTTCATCTATAGCTGAACCTTAAAATGAAAACTGGTATTAATTAAAAAAGGCAATGAACTTGAGACTTTGTTCATGCAAATTAAACTAATAGCTTTCAAATGAGCTATCGAACATGCAATTTTGAGTAGTTTTGGATTGGCAACTCTTTGCCTCAAAACAGGCTGCCTCTCCACTCAGTTAGGCTAAAAACTAGAGTTCACTAAAAAATGAATAACTCATAGAGCATTACGAATCTCACAAAACTCATACAGATAGACAAAGTGTACAAGACAAGCATTCCAACGAATATTTAAACTCTAAAAATGAATACATACATTGAGATATATGACTCTTGCAATCAGTCTACCTAGAAAATGGTATGCGGCTAGACATAGTCTATGAGATTGAGGAAAACAAAATGACTAAAAATCAAATGAACTACGTACAAGGGGAAATCAATGCCTCCTTCCTCTATTTTTGAGTTTCCTCCCTTGCCTTTTTTGTAGCCAAATGACCATGAGCTCTCATGATGAGTTTGAGAGCTCTTCTCCATAACTCCTCCACTACTTTAAGCAGCCGCTCTTCTCTTCCAATTCAGTTTTTGGATTTGATTCTCCTTTGATTGATTCTCTTTTGGCCTCCACTGCTTGCTGAAGTAAATGCTTCTATTTTTCATTTTTGTATTTCCTTCTATTTGAAGAAAATCCTTTTTGCAAAATATATATGGCCTTGCTTCTTTATTTTTTAACACATAGGACCAAAAACATCACAATGAAAAAGATGCCATTTATGATTAGCTCGAAGTGAACCATCTTCTAGGAAGGAGGAGCACTACATTTTTCCCAAAATGTAGCCTTCACAAACATGTTTACAAGGTGCCTCAGATTTAGGCATAGAGGATACCATTTGAGATATGTACAGGCATAGCAAACTAGCAAAACGCAGATGACCAGAGTGTGCATGCCAAAGCTTTGCATCTAAGATAGCCTGAGAATGTTGAACTGCACATGCTCAATCATTCACAAATTTTGCATAGTATGTGAGCTTATACAACTGTCACTCTAGCACAATGGTAAGTACCAACATAAGGAGATCCACCTCATAATTGTCAATCCGTAGAGACATCAGGGTGGTATGATGACCATGAGCAAGTGAAGTGTACAAATGAGTGAGTGAGAAGCACACAAGAATGCACACACATACACACATACACACATACATGCACACAAGGAAAGAACAAAGATTGGAACAATGGAATGCTCTCAATTAAAAGAAATTGAGCTTGATATCGCAACACTCTCCCTCAATCTCAATGTCATATCCTCTAATCCAAGCATCTTCCGAAACTTCTTCAGCTTCTTTGCTCCAACTTTAATGAAAATATCAACAACCTACTGATCTGTTCTCACATAGACAAGATCAATATCACCTGGTAATACCTTCTCTCTGATGAAGTGATAATGTACCTCAATATGCTTTGTCCTAGCATGGAAAACAAGTTTCCATGCTAATTATATGCTGCTAAGGTTATCACAATAGATGGTGATGGGCTTTTGCACTTCCACACCTAAATTTGCAAGTAGCATCTCTAGCCATGGTGCCTCACATGTTGCCATTGTAGCACCTCTATACTTAGCCTATGTACTCAACCAAGCAATAGTGGGTTGCTTCTTACTGCTCCATGTAATAGTTGCACTCCCAAGTGAGAATAGAAAACCACTAGTAGATCTTCTATCTAGAATGCTACCAGCCCAACCTGCATCGAGGTATCCATAAACCTGCAAATCTACACTAGCTTCATAAAACAATGCGTAATCCAAAGTAGCACTCACATAACATAGAGTGCACCTCAAAGCATCCAAATGTGGCTTATTGGAAACTTGCATAAATTCACTTTCAAGTCCAATAGTGTATCTTAGATCAAGCCTTTGTAATAGTGACATATATCAAGCTTTCCCACAATTTTCTTGTACATAATAGCATTTTCCAATGCTTCACTTGATGTAGTATCCAACTTCAAATTCTGAACTGATGGCAAAGAAATTGGCTTATAATCAGCCATACCATACTTTTGCAACATATTCAAGGCATACTGCATGCTTTTTTGAACTGCTTGAATCTCCATTAATGTCTTCAAAACTTACACATGTTTTACTACCAATAGAAAGCTTTTCTTTACCTTTTTTGGATGTATTTGATGAATTTGTTGGACTAAAATTTCCATGCAATCTTCCACTCCATGGATTTGAGTTGGAAATATTGCTTGGTGATGCATCGGGTTCACTCAAAACTTGAGATTTTGCACTTGATTTTTCAGCATTTTCTTTGTCATTTCGTTCAAGATTCAGTCCTTCTTTGGCATCTACATAGAAGCTTGACATTTTCATCACATACCACATCTCTTCTTACCTTCACTTGTTGTGTGAGTGGGTTATAATGTTTATACCCATTTTTCTCAAGGGAGTACCCAATGAAGATACATTTTCCTACTTTTGGATCAAGCTTTGTCCTCAACTCATCTGGAACATGTACATATGCAATACAACCAAATACTTTCATATGTGATAATTTTGTCTTTTTACCTCTAAACTTCTCTTCAAGTGTAACTTGATGTACAACAGTAGTCAGAGTTCTATTCATGATGTATATAACAATATGCACAACTTCTACCCAATAACAATGAGGCATATTCTTCTCAGCCATCAAAGTTCTTGCTATTTCTGTAATATGTCTATTTTTGCATTTAGCAACACCATTCTGTTGTGGTGTGTACCTGCATGAAAACTGACGTCGAATTCCCTGATTTTTAAGAAAGTCATTGAACTAATTTGACATGTATTCACCTCCTCCATTAGACCTTAATTTGTGAATATACTGTCCTCTCTGCTTTTCAACCATGGCCTTAAAATTCTAGAAGTGAGTGAACACCTCACTCTTTTCTTTCATTAAATATACCCATGCTTTTCGTGTATTGTCATCAATGAAAGTAACATAAAATCTGCAATCACCCATAGATGTAGTCTTTGCAGGACCCCAAATATCTGTATGTAATATTTCTAGTACATTCTCACTAACATGCTTGTCATGAAAAATGGTTCTCTTGGTTGTTTTAACAAATTGACATTCTACACATACCTTTTGCATTTCTCCAACTTTGAAATTTGGTACTTCATTGTAAATCTCCTTTGACTACATTGATTTTAACCTTTGCAAGTTTGCATATCCAATTCATTTGTGTCAAAAGATACTTTAACCACATTTCTTCTTGTGTTGCATTGGCCAAAACTCTATATTCACCCTCATTAGATGATAGAGCAAGAGTTGGTTGCTTCATTGAAGACCATGAAATTAGTTTTGGACCTGTAAAAGAAAAATAGCCTGATGTACTCTTCCTATCATCCTTTGATCCAATCCAATCCGAATCTGAGTAAAGTTTGAGACCAACTTCTGAAGTGAAGGGGTAGAAAAGCCCTTCATTGATGGTACCCTTCCCTCATAAGTGTTGGTGCAAATGTCCAAGCCTACACATTTGGCTTAGCATGGATGACATTGTGTGGAACTAGCACTTGATGATTCATGTGAACTGTAGCTTGTAACTACTTGATCATTTACCATTGTGAAACATTAATTCTTTGGAGAATCTTGTAAGAGCTTATAACTTGTGGAGTTAGGAAGTATATTAGCTATGAATTCAAGTTGAGGGAATATCTCCTAAATCAGAGGAGTCACTTTTTGATTGGATCCAAATCTTTAATTCAAAATTCAAACTTAGAAGTAACACATATAAAAAGAGTTTGTAAAATCTCGTGGGGTGTGCCTCATTCAGAGCTCACTCCATGATCATTTGTAGTACTTGAGTAGCTCACACTATAGCTCACTCAATTCCTCAGTATTGAGCATCATTACAATGCCAATGACTCTATACAATTATGTTCTATAATACATATAGCTCATTGAACATCTCTGTCTACTTCTCTGCTATGACTACTCAGAACAATCAACTTCTTCTAGTCATATCTCACCAAATATGCAAACATTTTACAAAAACTTTGGCTTGTTGGAACTAAATTAAAGTCTAATTTGTGTTATAAAAGTTTCAAGGCATTTGCTTCAGGCATCAGGGAGAAATCACCTTCGAAGTGCTTACTGGCCATCTACTAGTTGTTCCCTAAAATATCGGGGGTAAGATTTGATTTGCTAAAGTTATTTCGCAGAGTATAGTTGATCATTTTAAATGATTCCACTTGCAATCATTGGCTATTTAAGCTAATTGAATTCCTCCAAAAGGAATTTTGTCAATTGTTATTGTGTTGTAAGATCTGAGTAAAAAACCAACAAGTGTATGGACTAAAATAGCAAGTTTTTCAACACTAGTTACTCTTGAACTAGTCTGTTTTGGATTAGTTGTTTTAAGTATCAATTCCAAAGTACAAAGGTACTTTTTTGGTGTCATTTGTGTTGGGAGAGATGGATGGATACCTCAAGGAAGTGAATTGGTACTGCTAAAACCTTCTTTGTACCAGCCTTGATAAACTTTATAGTTATAAAGTAGACCCTTTTAGCTTCCAAATGACACCAAGAAAGTACCTATGTACTTTGGAGTTGATGCTTGAAACAATTAATCCAAAAGATACTAGTACAAAAATAGCTAGTGTTGAAAAACTTGCTATTTTATTCCATACACCTACTAGCTTTTTTACTCAGAGCTCATAATACAGTAACTATTGACAAAATTCCTTTTGAGGGAATTCAATTAGCTTAGATAGCTAATGATTTCAAGTGGAATCATCTGAAATGATCAACTATGCTATGAGAAATAACTTTGGCAAATTAGATCTTACCCCTAAATTTTTAGGGAACAACCAGTAGATGACTAGTGAGCACTTTGAAGATGATTTCTCTTAGGTTCCTGAACCAAATGCCTTGAACTTTTGATAGCATAAAGTAGCAAACTCATTCCAACAAGCCAAAGATTATGTAAAATGGTTGTGTATTCATTGTGATATGACTAGAAGAGGTTGACTGTTTTGAGTAGTTATAGCAAAGAAGTAGAAAGAGATGTTCAATGAGCTATATGTATTATAGAACATGATTGTACAAAGTCATTGGCATTGTAATGATGCTCAATGATGATGAACTGAGTGAGCTATTTTGTGAGCTACTCAAGCTCTACAAATGATCAAGGAATGAGCTCAGAATCAAAAGTAATTCCAATGATTTTGGAGATATTCCCTCAACTTAAAGTCATAGCTAATATTCTTCCTTACTCCATGAGATATTAGTTTTTACAAGATTCTCCAAGGACTTAATGTTTTACAATGGTAAATGATCAAGAAGTTACAAGTATAGTTCACATGAATCATCAAGTGCTTCCACACAATCTCTTCCATGCTAAGCCAAATGTGTAGGCTTGTACTTTTGCACCAACAACTCCCCCTCAAGCCAAACAACTTGGCTTGTAGTGCTTCATCAATCTTCTTGAATATCCTGTAATCCAATCATGGTTTTAAACCTGCAAAGTTTAGTACCATCAAGTGTTTTGGTTAACAAATCAGCACACTGCATATTTGTAGATATGCTAATTGAATCTCTTTGCTCAAGAGTTTCTCTCTAACATAGTGATAACGCACTTCTATATGCTTAGTTCTTGCATGATAAATGGGGTTGGCTACAAGATGCAAAGAACTAGTATTATCACCAAAGATCATTGGTGAATGAGTGTGAAGTTCCAAATCCGAGTAGAGCAACCTAATCCAAATAGCTTCTTGTGTAGCATTTGCTAATCCCTTATATTCAGCCTCTGTTGAAGATAGAGCAATAGTTGGTTGCTTCTTAGAAGACCATGAGATGGGCTTATCATCTGCAAAAGATAAATAACTAGAAGTACTTCTTCTATCTTCCTTACATCCTGGGCAATCTGCATGTAAGTACAACTTTATGTCTAAAGCGGATGTGTATGGGAAGTAAATGTAGAGAGTACACACGCGGAAGCGAAATGAAAAGTAAAGTACTCTCACAAAACAAAGAATGTGTGAGACACAAAATGAGTAGACCATGAAATGGGTAAACTCATGTGGATTAGAAATGAGCTTGCCAAGAGCATGGAGTAGGGTCCTCAAGCTTCTAACCAAGTACAAATGGGGGAGAGGCCCTCCTTATATAGATTTGGGAGGGGCTCTCAAAAGTACATCATATGTGGGATAAGTCTCCTGAAAGGAGAATGAATACAACTGGTAGAAGCACATGGCAAGGTACCCAAATACAAATGAAATACAATATAAAATGGAAATAGACTAGAAATGGAGTGTCTCCTGGATACAAAATGGAGATGCACTCATGCGGATACAAATGTAGATGAAGTATGAGAAATCATGTCATCAACACCCCCTCTGCAGCTCCGTTTTGGAGCGGCTGAATGCTACAAAGGTCCACCAAGCGCTGAAGTGGAATCGGAGGTAGAGCCTTTGTGAACATGTCTGCCAGGTTCTGCTGAGAGGTACACTGTTCCGGAGTAATCTCCTGAGATATGAGCTTCTCACAGATGGAGTGGTACTGGATCTCGATGTGCTTCGTCCGAGTGTGGAATACTAGATTCTTGGCGATGGCCAAGGCTGACTGGCTGCCCGTGCGAAGACATGTCAGAGTATCCTGCAAACACCAATGTTAGATAATAAACGTCGAAGCCAGATGGCCTCACATGCTGCAAAGCTGGATGCTCGGTACTCGGCCTTGGTGGATGATCGAGCAACTATAGGCTGCTTCTTACTTGCCCAAGAGATAGGTCGTGAGCCAAGCAAGAATATATACCCAGAAGTAGACCGTCAAGAATCAGGATCACCAGCCCAATCTGAATCGGAATACCCGGCGAGTTCGATGCCCCCTCTATACCAAAGACCATGATGTCAGGTGAGGGCAAGGTATCGAAGTAGTCTCTGAGCAACATCCCAATGAGTCTGACGAGGCTGATGTGCAAATTGACTGAGTATACCAACTGCATAAGAAATATTTGGTCTATTGTTGGCAAGATAGAGTAATGAGCCAACAAGCTGTCGATAGGTATGCACATCCACAAGTGATGATGAGTCGTCCAGTGTAAGCTTGATGTTTGGATCAAGTGGTGTAGAAATTGAGCGACACTCGTCCATGTTATATCTGGAAAGTAGATCAGAGCAATACTTCTTCTGTGATAGGAATATACCTTCTTTTGTTTGCCAAACTTCCATACCCAAGAAGTAGTGTAGTAATCCAAGATCTGTCATAGAGTACTCAAGATGAAGCTGTGTGATGATAAACTGGATGCGTTCTTTGTCTGAGCCTTTCAAGATCAAGTCATCTACTTAGAGAATGATGATGGCTACTAAAGACTCCTTTTGATAGATATAGAGATTAGCATCATCATTGCTTCTGTGAAATCCCTTGTCTTCAAAGAACTTGTGAATCCTTTCATACTAGGCCCTATGAGCTTGCTTAAGTTTGTAAAGTGCCTTGTGAAGCTTGTAGACTTGATCTTCTTTGCCTTTGATCTTGAAGCCTTGAGGTTGTTCAACATATACTTCTTCTTGAAGATCTCCATTGAGGAATGCACTTTTGACGTCCAACTGGTAAATGGGCCACTTAAAGTGAGCACTGAGTGCTAAGATGATTCTTATGGTTGTGAATCTGGCAGTAGGAGCAAAGGTTTCTTCATAGTCAATGCCATGTTGTTGCTTGTATCCCTTAGCTACCAATCTTGCTTTGTACTTGTCTAATGTGCCATCTGACTTGTACTTAACTTTATAAAGCCACTTAACTCCTATGACTTGATGATTTGTGGGCTTAGGTACAAGAGTCCAAGTTTTGTTCTTCTCAATTGCATCCATTTCAACTTACATAGCTTCTTCCCACTCAGGTTGTCCTTGAGCTTCTTTGTAATTAGAGGGTTTTGGGATTTGTTGAATATGATGCATTAAGGCATAATTGACATAATGAATTTGTTCTCGCTGTCTCTTGTCAATAAATCTTTGAGATCTTCTCGGATGACTTCAAGTACTTGCTTCTGAGTTGGAGTTTGGAAATATTGAGTCCCCGTCTGAAGTGTAGATAGGTGGACTAAGACTTGTACTTGAATCTTTTCTTGAGTATGAGGAAGCTTCATTGAAGATAAATGGTGATGGAGTGGTTTTCCATATCATATAGGCGGTATGCCTTTGATTGGTCATTGTACCCTATGAATATGTGTTTCTTGGAATTTGATTGTAACTTGTTTATATCTTCTTATGGTACATGGAGAAAAGCTTCACTACCAAAGACTCAAAAGTAATTCATGTTGATATATTTAGGTAGTGATGTGTGTGAACACACTAGGACCACCGGGGCACTTTTTTCCCTCTTTAGGAGGTTTTTTTCCCCCGGCTTGTATATACGCCTATTGCCTTAATGGGCTACTTATCTTTGTACATTCTCTAGTAATACATTCACTATTGTGTGTTTGTGCTCCAAGCTTCTTCTTCTTCCTTGTGCTGTTTGCGTGCTTCCGCAGACATCTATCTCCAACAATTGGTATCAGAGCAGGTCGTCGCTTCATCTAGGGCGTCGTCAACACTCCTCCGTTTGCAGTCTCACATTCGCACGAGATTTGGTGAGCATACTCAGGGTGTTTCAGAGATCAAAACTACTTTGCTTTGTGGTGCCAAAATCGCGATCTGAGCTCATTTCAGCCTCCGAATGCACTATTGCAGCGCTTGTGCAGGCTATTTCGTCTTTTTGTGCCAAAGGTATATACCAAATTTTGTTCGCCAGTTTAAGCATCTCGAAGTCTGCTACAGGTCTAGTAGAATTCATCTGGGCAGTTCCGTTCAACTTTTTGAGATACAGTCAATTTTCTGCATCAAGGTATTTTAGTCACCGGCCATGGCTGAAAGCAGTGATGTATTCCGTATGTTGGCTGTTGAGGATAAGTTGGATGGTACCAACTACCCATCATGGGCTTATATGATGCGACATGTTTTGGTTGCAAAAGGATTGTGGAACATTGTGCAGGGTGTTGAAAGACGTCCTGTTACACTTGTAACGACAGGTAGTGCAAATACATGTACTAGAGCTGATGGAGATGGTGTCGAAGATGATATTCCTATTTGTGTTGCTGTTTTTGTTGCACCTATTGTAGAGCAAATTCGTTGGGATGGCAGAGATGCACAGGCACATGCATTGATAGCTTTGTCTGTCAAACGTGCCATTATTCCTCATATTCGCTCTTGTAGAACAGCTAGGGATGCTTGGGATACACTTACCACATTGTACCAAGCTAGGAATGAGGCTCATGTTGCTTACCTCTGAAAATAGTTGGAGAGTGAGCACATGAATGAAGGTGATTCTATGGACAGTTTCCTAACAAAGATCAAAGATTTGAAGGAACAGTTGATTTCTGCTGATGAGGTTATACCAGATAGCTCACTTGTGCAGACCGTTCTGAATGGTCTTCTTGACTCATATCAAAGTTTTGCTTCTACTCTTCGGTTGATGATGAAAGGCAACCCGAATGCCTTATCATTTGAGGAGTTAGTCTCTATTCTGTTGCAGGAAGATCAGTCCAGGCAAAATAGGTCCATTATGCAAGTTGCAGATCAAGATTTCCTGGCTAGTCAGAAGGGCAAAGGAAAATGGAGCTCTTCAACTAGTAAGCAAAAATCTGCTAGTTCTGCATATTCGAAGAAGGAAGATAAAGATGAGAAGAAATCAGAAAAGCAGAAATTGTTTTGCAAGTACTGTAAAGGGAATGATCATATCATAAAGAACTGTCCAAAACTGGTTGCAAAAGAGGCAAAGAGAAAGGAGGCTGGAATGGTTGTTGCAGAAGCCTCTACACCAAAAACAGAGTCTGCTAATCTTGTGCAGGAAGAAGAATGGGTGTTTAATACTGTTTGGAGTTTTGACCCATCTTCTCATAAGCACTGCATGTCTGTAGTGGACTCAGATGTTTGGTATTTTGACAATGGGGCAACCAAACATATTACCTCACAGCGCAGTTTCTTCTCTTCACTCGAGCCTGCCCCTACATGGAATGATGTTACATGCGACAACAACTCCTCTTATCCTGTTATGGGAGTTGGTAAGATCATTTTGACTACTAGTGATGGTAGTTCTTTCACTTTTTCACATGCTTTATTTGTGCCAGGGATCAAAAAGAACCTGAAATCAGTTTCTGCATTAGCCAAGATTGGCTTGGTTGTGAAATTTGTTGATGACAGGTGTAGAGTTCATGATCTGTCAAATAGCGATGTGATTATTGCTTCTGCCATTTTATGTCGTGGGCTGGATAAGCTCATAGACTATGAAAGATCTAAAAATGATTTGGCATGTGTAGTAAATGATTCTCAGGCTATGTCAGATGCAAAGCTTTGGCATGCATGCTTTGGTCATCTGAATTTTGCTAGTTTGCTACGCCTGCAAAAATCTAAAATGGTGTCCTCTTTGCCCAAGCTTGAGGCACCTGGAAAACATGTATGTGAAGGCTGTATTTTGGGCAAAGTGTAGCATTCCTCCTTTTCAAAAGATGGTTCAGTTCGGGCTATGCAAAAATTGCAGCTTGTACATAGTGATGTCTATGGTCCTATGCAGACACCCTCTTTTGGGAATTACCTTTACTTCGTGACTTTCATTGATGATTTTTCCAGGCATGCATGGGTATATCCACTCAAAGCAAAGTCTGAAGTATTCATGTGCTTTAAACAGTTTTTGGTTTTGGCTGAAAATCTGTCAGCATGTAAAATGGGCACCCTCCATTCTGATCGTGGGGGGGGATATATGTCTTCTGATTTTAATGCATTTGTGGCTGAACGTGGGATAAAACACTAGTGCACAGTGCTGTATACACCTCAACAAAATGGAGTTGCATGTCACTCATGGAGATGGCGAGGTGCATGGTCAAGATTCAGGCTTTACCACATAGTTTCTGGCTTGAGGCTGTCATGTGTGCAGCATATGTACTGAACAGGTGTCCCACTAAAGCGTTGCAGTCTATCACTCCATATGAGGCTTGGTATGACCGCAAGCCATCTGTTGCTCATCTGCGTGTTTTTGGTTGTTTGGCATATGCATTAGTGACTGAACAACATCGCAGAAAATTGGATGATAAGGCACTAAAATGTATTTTTGTTGGGTACAGTTCTGAAAGTAAAGGCTATCGTCTGTATCATCCATAGACTAAACGCATTCTGGTTAGCTGTGATGTTGTCTTTGTGGAAGATGCTATTCAGCCATTGCTTTCATGTACTAAGGAGACATCTGTTAGCTCTAAAGACATGTATGATACTTTGATGCCTCTTTTTATAGGTGGAGAGTCTAGTGTTGGTCCTAATGAGGCAAGTTCTCAGCCTTTGCAGGTTTCATATGATGATGCAGATCATTCCATTTCTGATGCAGATTTACATGATGCACTTGTTGATGAGAGAGCTGATATTGAGCAGGCAAAAACTATGCCAAAATGGCTCGTGTAGACTTTGCGTGATAGTAAATTAGATGCACCTTTGTCATATCGTACTCGTTCAGGCTCTCATAGTGCCTCCTTTGCATCAGATTGCTATGCTATGGCTGCTTCTAGTCTCTGTGATGAGAATGAGCCTGTTTCTTTTGATGAAGCACAAAATTCAAAAAATTGGATGGCTGCTATGCAATCTGAATATGATGCTATAATGAAGAATGGTACATGGTCTTTATGTGACTTGCCTCCTGGCAAGAAGGCCATTGGCACTAAGTGGGTATACAAGCTGAAGCGTAAACCTGATGGTACAGTTGACAGGTATAAGGCTAGGCTTGTTGCAAAGGGTTATGCGCAGGAAAGAGGCATTGATTTTGATGAGACCTTTGCACCTACATGCCGTATGACTACTGTTCGGAGCATTTGTGCACTTGCAGCCCATCATGGTTGGAATGTACATCAGTTGGACATTAAAACAACATTTCTGAATGGTGACTTGCATGAAGAAGTGTATGTTTTTCAGCCCCGTGGCTTTGTGTAGAAAGTGCATGAAAACCAGGTGAGGAGGTTAAAGAAGGCATTATATGGTTTAAAGCAAGCACCACGTGCTTGGTGTGAGAAGATACATGCCTATCTGGTTGCACATGGTTTTGAGAATAGTCCAACTGAAAGCACCTTATGTGTTAAGCATGCTAATGATGTGCTTCTGATCATTGTTGTCTATGTTGACTGCTACTCACTGGTCCTATTGAGAAGCATATTGCTGATTTCAAGGCTGATTTGCATGCCTCATTTGAGCTGTTTGATTTGGGGCATTTGCATCACTATTTGGGCATTGAGTTTATGCAAATTGATGGTGGAATGTCTTTGTGTCAAACGAAATATACTGACACATTATTGCAGCGTTTTGGCCTTGAAGACTGTAAGCCTATTGTCACTCCTATGGAGACAGGTTTACGATTGAGTCTTCATGATGCTGGAGATGCATTTGATGCTGTTCTCTATCAGCAGGTTGTTGGATGCTTGATTTACTTATGCATTACTCGGCCAGATATTCAGTTTGTTGTCTCACAGATGAGCAGGTTTATGCATTGCCCAGGAGTCACGCATTGGAAGGCGGTTAAGCGCATCTTTCGCTACTTGAGTGGTACTCGGCTACTTGGGTTATTTTATCCCTAGGGGGGATCACTACCGCCATAGTTGCATGCTTTTTCTGACTCAAATTGGGCTGGTTGCTATGACACTTGTGTGTCCACGAGTGGTTTTTGCTTTATGCTTGGTAGCTCATGTATATCTTGGTTGAGCAAGAAGCATCCTACTGTGGCCACTTCTAGTTGTGAGGCTGAGTATAGGACAGCTTTCACAACGACTGTTGAGTGTGTGTGGCTCAGACGCCTTATGGCTGATTTGGGTGTTGGCCAGTCTTCAGCCACCACCATCTTCACTGATAGTCAGAGCACACTGGCAGTTGCGAGGAACCCTGTGTTCCATGCTCGCACTAAGCACATTGAGGTGCATTATCTTTATGTCAGGGAGAGGTTCTCTGCTGGGGAGAGCAGCTTGGCATATGTGCCCACGTAGGAGAACATTGCAGACCTTTTCACGAAGGCTCTGCCTAGGGAGAAGTTTGAAGCTTTCCGCAAAGCTTTGGGCTTACTTCCTTTTGTGGAGTGATTTCCACATAGCTTGGCACTTCCTTATACATGAGTACCAGCTCCTTGTTCACCACATCACTCCCAGGGGGGATTTGTTGATATATTTAGGTAGTGATGTGTGTGAACACACTAGGACCGCCGAGGCACTTTTTTCCCTCTTTAGGAGGTTTTTTTCTCGAGCTTGTATATACGCCTATTGCCCTAATGGGCTACTTATCTTTGTACATTCTCTAGTAATACATTCACTATTGTGTGCTTGTGCTCCAAGCTTCTTCTTCTTCCTTGTGCTGTTCGCGTGCTTCCGTAGACATATATCTCCAACAATTCACATTTGGTTTTCTTCCATAGTAGGCTTTGAAGGGTGTTTTGTTGTGTAATGCACTTGTAAATCCTTGATTAAGAATGCGAACGGCAGTATGCATGACTTCTGCCCAGAACTTGTAGGATAGATCCTTGTGATGAAGCATTGTTCGTGCCATTTCCATCACACTGCGTATCTTCCTTTCAGCTATTCCATTCTGGGATGGAGTATGAGGCTGAGTGACTTGTCTTTTGATCCCTTTTTGGTTGAGAAAGTTATCAAAATCATGATTGATAAACTCACCACCTCCATCTGTTCAGATGGTTTTAACTTTAGTTGAAGCTGCATTCTCAACTTCCTTGATCCAAGTTGGAAACTTAGAGAATGTGCCTGCCTTTGACTTCAAAAAGTACACCCAAATATAGCGAGAGTGGTCATCTCAAGATAGCTTGTAGAGGCCCTTTTCTTCAATACCTTGAGCAATGACATCCTTTGTATGGGGATCAACTACCTTAACTAAGGTGTTATCAAACCATACTTGTTTGTCCTGATCTGTAATGGCCTTGATGAAAAGTAGATTCATACATAAATTTGGAACAAAAAGAACATTGGATAAAGACTTGCATTCTCCCTGATTGTTCGTAATTTGAACTTTCCCTTTTCTTTTGATGAGTAAACTTTTGTTGTTGCGAAGATAGACTTCTCTCGTGTGCTCTTCGAGTTCTGGAAAGGAGTCTTTGTCTTTGCACATATGGGAGGTAGCTCTCTATTAAAGATCCACTCATGCGGGGAGCTAGAAGTAATTAGGGCATTGGCTTCTGTGGAGATGAAGAGTTCCTCACTTGAGCAGTGGGATCTATGTTGGGATCCTTTGGATGCTTGCCTAGACGTAGAAGCCTTTGATGGTTGTTTCTTTTTATAGCAAAACTTTTCTAAGTGTCCTGATTTTCCACAAAAATTACAAGTGAACTTCTTAAATTAATTATGCAATCCTTGCTTAGATCCATTGCTAGCATGATTACTTGTAGTTTTGCCCTTATTGAATGGGCTTTTGGCCTTCATGGCAGACTCTTAGGAGGAAGTCGATTTGGCTCGCGAGTCGTGAAGGAGCAATAGTCGACGAACCTCTTCCCAAGATAGGACTTAGCCGCGATTATACAAATGTCTCGTATGACTTAGGTAACTTGTTAAGAAGCCTAATGGCCATGTCTTCGCTAGAAATCTGCCTACCACATAGTGCTAATTTATGCTGGTAGTCCTCAAATTGGGCTATGACCTTGGTAATTGTGTCATGTGGCCGAATGGTCAAATTATGAAACTCGGCCTCTAATGCATATATTTTCGAAGGGATTTTGTCTTCATACAAAGCAGCTAATGTATCCAAGCGTCCTTGGATGTCTTACATGTTGTGATATGTCCTTTCTCAATTCCTCGAAGGCAAGTAACAGCTGACCTAAAGCTCATTTGTCCTTGACATTCCACACATGCCAATTGTCTAGGTTGGTATCCCTATTGGGTTCGGGGTTTGACCCGTCTACTACCTCATGAAGGAGATTCGTGTAGAGATAGGCGCACATGACATCTTTCCATAGATTGTAATTTTGTCCATTGAGGCATTCATCCTTAGGCATAAAAATAGGGGTGAAAGAGGGTAAGAAGTTGGCCATAGATGGTGAGCTACCTTCACTTTTGGTCATTACAAAGCTTTGAAACACTATCAGTAGATCTTGAGATATGCTTCAAACAATGTACCTATGTCTGAAAATATACTTCTATATAGTCAACTTTGACACCTTCAACTTCTAATGCATGCTTCTCCCAAACTAGATGCCATTTATTCAAATGCCTTTAGCTACAAATAGCTTACCTTTCAACTTAAAGAATGAGTGCTTACTTGCTCAAAACGTTACATTGTGGAGGGAGATCTAATCAAAAAATTGACCATCAGGATTACACCTGTTTTTGTCTTCACTTCTTCACTTTACACATGTAAATGTTCCTACTTAAAATTCTCTCAGTCTGATTGCAATTAGGCTGTCAAAACTTTTACAGAGGTCACTCTACTATAGATTTAGACTTGTACAAAAGCATTCCTCAAGAGGATAAACACAGAAGGAGCATTGAGCAAAAGATCGAGGCGCAACTTTCTTCTATTTAAAAAAAAATTACATCTGAGTGATACATGAAGTTCTTCTCACTTTCTAAGTCTCTAATGACTTCTAAAACTTGTCACTCATCATCCCTCTCATGTTTCCCGACTTTCTACTTGTATATATAGGCATATATGTAAAAATTTGTAACCATTACAAGGTATAAGTAAAATAATTACAAGTTTAATGTACATGTATATACAAGTCTTCATCTTTTGATAATGTACTCATCTTCAAGCCTCATATGTTGATCTTTGCTTCATTCTTTGACTTCAAATCTTTGTCCAAATCATCAATTGATGATTTTCCTACACCAATAGCTCCCCGTCAATCATCAATTGTGATTTTCTCCATCTTCTTTATACCTGCCATGTCTTTGAACCTCTGCAACTTAGGTCCATCCAAGCTTTTGGTTAACATATTTGCAATCTGATATTTTTTAGAAGTTTGTATGAATTTAATTTCTTTATCAATCACCTTCTCTCTCAAGAAATGATATTGGATCTCAATGTTTTTAGTCCAATCATGAATAACAGGGTTAGCAGCTAGATACAATGAACTCATATTATCTCCATGAATAGTGGGTGTACTCTAAATGATGTCAAAACTCTTCATGAGAGTCATCAACCATATAACCTCCTTTGCAGCTTCAACCATACCTTTATACTCTGCTTCTATGGATGACAAAGCAACTATATATTGCTTCTTAGAACACCAAGAGATTAACGTATCTCCCACATAACATAGATATCTATAGGTTGATCTCCTATCATTAGGATTACCTGGCCAATCTGTATCACTATATATCTTGATGTTTGTATCTGATGTGAATCCATAATACAAACCTTCTTTGAGTGTAACCTTAATGTATCTTAGCACCCTTGGTCCTCCAACCGAATCTTCTTTCCTAGGATAATGCATGAATAGAGACAACACTCCAACTGCATATGACAAATTAGGCCTAGTTAATGTAGCATAGATTAGACTACCAACCAGACTTTGATATAGCTCCATCTCCTTGAATGGTTCTCCTCCATATCTGCTCAATTGGTGATTCACCTCCATTGGAGTAGGTGCTACCCTGCAATCTTCCATTTTAAACTTGATTAGCAAGTTCTTCAAATACCTTTCTTGAGTTACATATACTCCATGCTGAGTATATGAAATCTCCATGCCCAAGAAATATGACAAGTTTCCCAATTCACTAATCTTGAACTCTTTCTCCATTTGCTTCTTGAGACCTTGTATGCCCTTCTCATATGTTCCTGTAAGAATTATGTCATCAACATATATGCACATGTAAATGAACCCATCATCACTTACTTTAATAAGCAAGCTACTATCTACCTTAGATACTTGGAAACCAAGCTCCTTCAAGAACTTCACAAGTTTATAATTCCATGCCCTTGGGGCATGCTTCAAACCATACAAAGCTCTCTTGAGCTTACATACATACTCTGGATACCTTTTATCCTTGAAACCTTTTGGTTTCTCCATGAAAACATCATCTAAAATGTAACCGTTTAGAATAACATTTTTCACATCTAATTGACATATCTTCCAACCTTTACATGCAGCAATAGCTATGAGAGTCCTTATAGTTGTCATCTTTGCAACACGACTATAAGTCTCATCATAATCTATCCCATATTTCTGAGCATACCCTTTCACAACAAGTCTAGCTTTCTATCTAGAAAAACTTCCATCTACATACCTCTTTGTCTTGTAGACCCATTTGCATCCAATGATCTTTTGACTATTTGGCTTAGGAACCAAATCCCATGTCTAATTTTCCATCAATGCATCATACGCCTCCAGCATATCTTTCTCCCAATTTCTTAACTTTTGCCTCTTCATATGTAGAAGGGTCTTAGGGTCACTGGAGTGGAACTCACCTTCTTACGTGTGACATTCGGTTGAACTGTCATGGTTTGAGGGTCGGAACCACCTTTGATCAGTAGATTGCCTAGCTTGACGTACCACGACGATCGTATACATGTATCTTAATTCCAATCCTTTTAATTCATGTCACTTGTCACTTGTCTCTTGTCTCCTCTCTCAGTCTCTTAAGTATTTTTACATGTCTTCTATTTCTTCTATGTGTGAGAAGGCTCCGCAGTATTGTTTCAACCAGTGAGGATGTTTCTTTGAGCTTGTGAGTAAAATCTATTATCATAATTCACTTGCATGCATATAAACCATACATACCCATACATATTGCTTAGTTTCTGAAAGTGTATAAGAAGCTCCAATATTGGACCATTCTTCCTTTCGAAACTGGTTTATGTGTAAGGATTCCATCTATTCACGTCATGCATACATATCATCCAAAGAAGACTATGCATATGAATTAGAATTAGGAAGTGTTTAAGAAGCTCCTTCAATGGACCATTCTTCCTTCCAAATTTGATTCGTGTGTATGGTTCTCTTTCATTCTTATCATTCATGTTCATAAATCTAAATTGCACTCCTACTTTCCCATTCCCATAATCATTTCAACATCTCTCTCTTCTCCATACTCAACATTAATTTCACTTTCATGTCCTTAAACCATCCAACATTCATTAGCTTCATACACCCTGTGTGTGCCACGACCGGACCCGATCCACCCGGATTGCGATCACCTCCACATTTGAACCCGACGTGAAACGCTTCGTGGCATTTGCTTCTGATCTTGTTGGGAGGTTGTGATCCATATCCTTTGTTTCATATTTTTCATCCTCATCATATCATCATCATCAGTCTTGAGTGTTGCACTGGATTTCTCACAGTATCGTGCACATCTTCGTCGTGAAGTAAACGCATTTGTGAGAGATCTAGAGCATCGTGCATCACTTGCTTATTCACATAAGATGGAGGAAGGATTCAAATCCCTTATTGTTGAGAAACAAGGCCAAAGAATAGTCTCTTCTATGTTGAGAGAGAAGGGAAAATTCAATGGCATCAACATCACAAGCTACTTAGATTTGTTTGAAGAGCAAGCTATGATTTTTGGTCTTCCCAAAGATCTTTTGATATCATTCTTTGAACGAATTGTTGATAGCTCTATCATAAACCGTGTCACTCAATATGATAGTCTTCCTTGGAGTGATTTTAGAAAGGAGATGCTCAAAGAATTCTATCTTGAAGATTATAGCCAACATAATCGAGATGGATTCTTACGATGGGTCAATTCTCCAAAGCCTAATAGCTCTATTACTCACTTACAAAATGAGTATATTAGACGCTATGAACAACTTCCTGATGAGGATAAGATAACTTTGGAACCTGATCTTGTGATCAATTTTCTTAAGCTTCTTCATCCTGAAACTCGTAGGGAAGTTGAACGGCGATTAGAAGAACCAGATAAGCGCTATGGTCTTACTGACAATTGGCAAAAAGTACGTAAAGTAGTAGAGGCTCTAGCCCATAGACATCAAAGACAATCCATGCTTTATGAGCGAACTAGTCTTCCTCAAGCTAGCCTTCCACAAACTAAGGAGCAAGTTAGAGAACAATCCCATGCTATGCTTTTTGACTCTACTCCTATTCCTCAAATGATGGAGCCTAATCAAGGTTTTAAAGTAGAGCCAAATAAAAGTCTAGTTGAACAATCTCAAGTGGATATTCTCACTAAGCAAATGGAAAGTCTTATTGCTACACAATCCAATTTGGCCAAGACTATAGATGCTTTACAATCTAATTACACCAAAACTTTCCAAAATCAAATGAACCCAATGACTTTTCAAGAGCCTAATCAACATGTTATAGCTACCAATCAAAATCCACAAGTAGCTCCTACTCAAGCATATCAAGTTCCTCCAATGCATAATCCTCCAATGCATAATCCTTCAATGCAAAATCCTCATCCTCATGTGCAAAATCCTCAAATGTATCAAAACCTGTATCCTCAAGCTTCTCAAATAGCTTTTTAAAATCCTCAAAATCAAAATTTTCAAAATCATCAACCGTATAATATGGAAGCTCCTCTTGCACCTCAAGTACCACATGTTGCTCCCCAAGCTCCTCAAATACATCAATTGCATTTTCAAAATCCTAATTATCCTGTTCAAGCAATACCTTATCAACAAAATCCTCAATTTCAAAATTTCCCACCACAAGTTAATCAAAATCCTCAAAATCAAAATGGTTTTGTGCGTGGCCCTCGTAGGTGTCCTTGGTGTGATTCGTTAGAGCACTTTTTGAGAGATTGTGAATTATTGAAGGCTGCTAAGGAGCAACGACTAGTAATAGACATAGACAAGAAAATCTGTGACTATCGATCTAGGCTACCTTTACAAGGAAATTATGGTAAGGGAGGAATGAAAAAACATTATGAAAATATAACCATAATGGACGTAGGAACTAGAGGAGTGAAACTAGAAGCTCTTGATGAACAACAAGTAGAATCAAGTAAACCCACAAAGGAAGGTGATTTTTCCATAGAGGCTTTAGTAAGAGCACGGGATGAGATTAGGAGAATAACGGCTTGGGAGTCACCGATAGAAGATCAATCTCTTATTTCTCACATATCCAATGTAGAAGAAAAACGAAAAAGAGATGAAGCTGAGCCTAGTGAAAGAAGAGTGACTCAAAAACAAACCTCAGAGGGAATAGAAACAATCATAGAGCAAGGAGAAACATCACAATCCAAAGATAAAAAACAAGAATCAGAACCCAATGAACATGAACAAGAGGAGAAACAAAAAGGGAAGAAGACAAAGCAAAGAAAAACATAACCAAATCCTTTAGATAAACAAGAACAATCAAAACAAACTGAAGACCAAACACGAGAACATGAACAAAAACAAGACCCTGAGCAAAAACAAAAGAAACCAAAGAGAAAACCTAAAGCCACCTTGATTTCAGAAATTGAGAGAAAAATAGATCCTATGGAGATTTTAGATGACATTTTGCTTAAGAGTCAAGTGACTATGTCTTTAGAACAAGTTTTCTCTATTGCAAAGCCTGTTTTTAAAGATAACTTTATCGGCCTAATTAAAAGGAAGAGGTTTCCGCTTAATCTAGATACTGAGATGCAAGATTCTCTAGATCAAGATCAAGCTATGAATGAAGCCTTAAACTTTGATGAATCTAATGAAGAGGACTTTGATGATGATGAAGTAAATGTTAATAAAAATTTCTTAGGACCTATTCAACCTGACCATGAAAATCATGAAAACAATCCTGAAAGTCACTTTAAAAGAACATTTTGGTCTAGAGGTACATCAGAGATGCATGTTAAAATAGGAAATGATAAGACCACTATCACTGTAAATGCATTAGTAGATTTCGGCTCTGAAATCAATGTGATTTCAAGAGAAGTCTATGATAAGTTTCGATGGCCCATAGATAAAGATTGTGGATGGCGTATGAGAACTGCAGATAATGGTGTAGGTACCCTGTATGGAGCTTGTGCTAGTGTGCCCATATCCATAGGAGGAATCACAGAAGAATTTCACTTTTTTATTCAAGATAATTGCTCCTATGAAGTTCTCTTAGGTCAACCCTTTATTTGTGAGAGTTGTATGGAAACTAAAGCCATGGATGATGGGTCTACCTATGCTAGATTCAAGTCTAAGGATGGAATGCAATCACTTCAAGTCATGACAGTAGGAGTGAATCATCCTAGGAATCGATTGTCAATTCGAAAGAAACCTATTGTTACTCAGGGTCATGAGCATGCTTGTAGTGATTGTGCACCTCGATTCATGTTTGGAGCTACATATGATCAAAATTTCGGATAGAATCCATTGTTGAGCGGGACAACAGTGGATATTGGTTTAACATCTCGCAGCCAACCAACCTGTTCAATAGTTTGTCACTTTGTTTTCCACATTCTAGATTAGATTTTCTTCATAAGAGTCAATTGTCCAAGTCTTTTATCCAAAAAACCCAAAAAAATTATAAAAACAACAAAATCATGGAACATGATGAGAACATTGAGCATGTGATTGAAACATCTCATTGTTTCTCTACTCTTGAGGAGTTAGAGTTATGTCTTCAACAAAATTCTAATTCCCATATTATTCTTCTTTCTTCCCTTGATGAGTATGCTCTAATCCAAGAGTATGCTCTCAATGTTGACAAGTGCTCAAAATTTAACCAAACACATGATGCCTTAGTTGAAACAAAGTACAAAACTGTAGAAAAAAAAAATCAAACCCATAGCTCAACCATTACCTCAAGGAAGTAATGAAAAAATTATTGATGTGAAAAATGATCCAACTCTTCGGGATAAGAAAAACATAGGACATACATTCACGGATGAGACAATCAAACAGGTGAAAATTGGTAGAGATGATGACTTTCTTTTGCCAGCAGAGAGAGATAAATTTGAGGGAGTCATACGTAGCCATGGAAAAGCCTTTACTATGTATCCTCATGAGATTGGTTGTGTAGATCCTAAGCTAGTTGCACCCATGATAATCTTTACTATTCCACATATTCCATGGAATCTTCGTCCTATACCTGTTCCAAAGGCTCACTTACCTGAGCTAATGAAACTACTTAAGGAGAAGATAAACATGAGAATTTTAGAGCCATCTTTTGCACCTTACTCAAACAGATGGTTCACTGTGCCTAAAAAGAATGGGAAACTACGTTTTATTCAAGATCTCCAACCCGTCAATAAAGTCACCATAAGGAATGTAGGAACAGGACCCATTGTAGATGAGTTTGCTGAATCATTTTCAGGACATTCTATCTATTCAATGGGTGATCTATATTCTGGATATGACCAATTCCAATTAGCAATTGATAGTCGTGACATAACCACAATGAAAACTCCTTTAGGCTTAGTGCGAATGTGTACTTTACCTCAAGGAGCGACTAATTCGGTGGCTTCCAATTAAAGGGAGTGAGGAACGTGTAAAGGACATTACTTTAGATTCATCGGGATGTCGTAAATTTGTTCTTGACCATATCTCTGATTGTGAAAGAATATTTCGACGATTTGAAGAGGTAGGTCTCACATTTTCCATAGAGAAATCTGTTTTTGGTGTCAACGAGGTACTTATTGTTGGACATTTATGTGGCCATTATGGTTGAAAGCCATACCCACAAAAAGTTGATGCCATTAGCAAGATTTCTGAAACATGTAACAACGTGAGTGAGGTACGTAGATTTCTTGGTGCTTGCATCTTTTATGTTATTTGGATCCCTCACTTTGCTCATGTTGCTGATTGTCTTTATGACTTGTTGAGGAAGAAACGAAAATTTATTTGGACTGACAAACACACTCAAGCTATGCGTAAATTGAAGAAATTATTGCTTAAAGCTCCCATCCTTAAGCGTGTAGACTATTCTGCTAACAAACCTATTATATTGACTGTTGATACTAGTCCTATTGGTATGGGTTGGGTCATAAGTCAAGATGATAGTGAAGGGAATAGATATGCAATTAGGTTTGGTGCCAAAATTCTACATGAAACACAACGAAAATATCCACAAATCAAACGAGAACCATGGGGTATGGTAACAGCTTTGAAAACAGACAAAGAATATTTCATTGGTGCAAATGTCAAAGTTGAGACTGATTGTTTGCCTCTCATTGGAATGATAGCCAATTGTTCATCTCCTGATATAGCCATGCTTAGATGGATCTCATATATTAAGTTCATAAATCCTAATTTAGTTCATATTTCAGGTAAGTCAAACTCAGTTGCTGATATGTTATCGAGAGCTATATTTGATGATGATCTTGAAAGTGATCTAATAAAGAATGTGAATTTAGTTGACTATGTTCCACATATATATGAGTATGAGAAATTTCATGAGTCTGAGTACGAAGATGAATGGAGAGACATAGGAAAGTATCTCAGTACACTACAACCATTACCTAGCTGGACTACGAATAGATTCCATAACATTAGGAAACGAGCTTATAACTTTTTCCTATGTAATGGTTATCTTTGGAGACATGCTAAGGGTAAGGTTAAGAATCCACAACGAGTCCTGGGAAAACAAGGTCTTCAATTGCAAGTAATGAAGGAAATGCATGAGACATTATGGGCCGGTCATAAAGGATTTTTTGGAACATATGAAAAAATTAGAAGTACCTATTATTGGCCTAGGATGTATGTTGACATTAGTAGCTATGTTTCTACATGTTCTACTTGTCAACTTCATTCATCAGTCAAACATAGAGATCCGTTGCATCCTACTTATCCACCTTGTATTCACTACAAGTGGGTAGTAGATCTTGTAACTATGCCTAAAGGTATTGACAAAATGCGTTACATTGTACTTGCAAGAGAAGATTTAACTAATCATGTAGAGGGACGTGCATTACGATCTAAGACCACTTACAATGTTTGCAAATTCTTGCTTGAAGATGTCATAAGTCGCTTTGGGTACATAGAGAAAGTAGTTGCCGATCGTGGAGAGTTAAATGCGAGAGAAGCTAAAGAGTTCTTTGAGCGTCACGGTATTCGTTTGTCTCTCACTACTGCATATAATCCAGAGGCCAATGGTAAAATAGAGAGAGGGCATCCACCTATTGTGAAAGCCATATCTAAAGCATGTAACGGTGACATCAAACAATGGCCTAAATTCTTACCTTTTGCACTTTGGGCAGATAGAATGACATGCACACGTACTACTGGATATATGCCTGCTGAACTCATGTACTGTCAAAAACCATTGTTTCCAATTCAGTCTCATATTTCTGCATGGTCAAATTTGCCTTGGTCTGAAAACATGTCTACTGATGATTTTTTGAGTTTGCGTATTAAACAGTTAGAACAAGGTAAATTAAGACTTGATGATGCTGTTGAAAAATTAAGAGAATCTAGAATGAAGAACAAGCATTATTTTGATAAAACTCATCGATTGCGTCCTAAGACAATTGAAGTAGGAGATTGGGTGCTCATTTATGATAGTACATTTGACTCTCAATATGATGCATGCAAAAAGCTCACTCAACGGTGGTTTGGGCCATACATTGTATCAAAAGTCAACAACAATGGTACGTATGCTCTTTGTGAATTAAATGGTGTTGCACTAAAAACTTTGATTGCAGGTAAAAGGATAAAGCTATTCAAGAAACGTGACAATGACGAGTACATTTTGGATGAGGACATTGAAGAAGATGACAACAATGAGGCCGATTCATAAACAGGAGTATCCATGTTATAAAAATTTAAAAAAAAAAGGGAAGGAAAAAAATATATATATAAAAATATCATTTCAAGTTCATGTTGCTTTGTTTTTTTTTTAAGTTCATTATATTTTTTTTCCATTCTTGTTTCATGCATGTTTTTTTTCAGTCTTTGCATTGCATTGCATATCCACATCACTTGAGTAAAAAAAAAGGGCAAATGATGATTTCTCTACTTGTGTAAAATTTTATCTTAAGTAGTAACTTATCTACCAAGAAATTGTTTATAATCTAGGATTGTGGAAAGATAGGGCATGTAGATTTGGAGGTTTATTTTGGTGACAAGACTTTCATATATAAACATGCATATGTATTGTGTATCGAAAGCATAATTGTTGAAATCCTAGCTCCTGCTACTGCATGTTTCTACATCCTTAGTCCATCTCACAGCACTTGTATCGGAGTTTAAACGACTGTTCTCCGTCATCAAAAATGGTTGTACCTTGTATCGGGGTTTAATTTTTCCTCGTCAAAAAAAAAAAAAAAACTACATGTTACCAAGAAGTTTACACTTTCTTCCACCCCAAAAAAGTGATGGTAACCATAAAGTTGCCGAATCATCATCATCATCGGAAAAAAAAAAAAAAAGAGCAAGCCAAAGGCATAGTAGAATAAATCACGGGCTATATAGGCAGATTTATGCATTAGTGGAGTTTAGTTAGATTTCCTTGCATGTTATTAGAGAAAGAGCATATTCATATTTATGTAGGAAAGGAGTTGATCTTAAATAAGCTAAAGATGAAAGATGTCTCTTGAAAATCCTAAATCTTTGTTTATAATCATATTTAAGGTAGATTGCTTTATGAAAAAGGTACAAAATTTTCTTCAAGATGAGAGGAACTGATGCTTAAAACGACTCAATACATCCACTTCCACTCCATATTGATGCTTGTTTTTTTTCTTTCTTGTTGCCAATGTTGCTTGTTCATTTGCATATATGTTGCCTATTTGTTCATGCATATTCATGTTGCCTGTTTCAATTATTTCTTTCATGCAAATTTTGCTTCATGTCACGTTACCTACTTATTCATGCATATAATCAATTTTCCTTCCATCTTTCTTATGTTGCCTATAAAAGAATTTGATGCCTGGAACATTTTGTTTTTCACAGATGCTAGAGTGGCGCTTCCAGAGGAATCGCAGGTTTAGTGGGGGCGAATGTCGTCCAGATTTGCTCTCCTCTCTCACTTGTGAAGGCCTACAAAAAACATATTTGGTGAAGGTAGCTGGAATTCCCCGAGAAGTCCAGGATACATCAAGGATGTCAAAGGAAGGTCACATACAAAGTTTCAAAGAAATCAAGAAAGTCCATGGTAGCGGTCAAAGCTGGTCAAAGCTGGTCAAAGTTGGGAAATTAGGGCAAAAATTTCATTGTCACCAAATTAGATGAAAATCCATATACTTGTAAAGATTGTCAAAGGCAGTCTATAGCCCAAATTTCAGGAGAAAATGGATTTTGTAGCACATTGATATGCTATGTTCATTTTGTAAAAATGTAATTTTTCTAGTTTGACCCTACAAATTCTTGTATAGAAATTTATGTTAGCCATATGGTTTGGCATGTATAAAGATCATATGTGGCTACATATTTGTACAAATTTTCAAGGCCATCAGAGCTTCCTAGAGACCTTAATGCCACCTTGCAAGCTTCCAAATGTAGTCAAACTTGTACAAGGGAGATTCAGATGGGAGTTATTTCTGCATATTCCTGAAGGAGATCTTTGGAAACATAGTCCTACAAAGTTTCATCTTCATCAAAGCCTATATGGAGGGTCAAAGAGCACAAAGTCCAGTTTTCAGGATCACCGCAATTTTCTAGTTTAAGCAAATTGAAGGGTTGAAGGACCACCACATGGCGAAAGCTGATTGAGCCATGTTGTACGATCAAGATGAGCTCATATTCAAGGGTGGAGATGCACTTATGCTTAAAGCAAGGAGGATCCACGATTTTTTCCATAAAAGAAGATAATTTTTGACAATCAAAGATCAATAATGCAGCTTTTCTCCAAAAAATAGTGGCTTATCTTATCCGAGTTGATGTCAGCACTGATCCGACGGTCCAGATCATCCCCAGATCCAATGGTGGAGAATGAGGGTGCCTAAATTTCACTCCTTTACACTAGATTTGATAGAAAGAACAATTCCAAGCCATTGATTTGATTAATCAAATGGTTGTAATCAAAAGTAGTGATCCTAGAGTTGAGAGTTGATTTCTCTAGATCCAATGGCCCAAATTCATTCAAAAAACTATATAAACCCCCCTCCAAACTCCTAGAGCATCATGGTTAGGCATCCATAGGGCTCATGCTAGCTTACGGTTTCCTTGAGACGATCACCCTCGGTTGAGCGAGTGAGGATCCAAGGTGAGCTAGTATGAGTATAGAACCTAGTTTCAAATTTAAGTTAGAATTCCAATCTAGGATAGGCTCTTGAAACCAGCATCTCTATCTTGACTCACCCTCGGTGGAGCGTGTGAGTGAGTTAAAGCTGATTTTAATGAGTCTTAAAATTCTTTAGTTAGACGTTACGAGCCTAGACAGACATAGGGTCACTGGAGTGGAACTCACCTTCTTACGTGTGACATTCGGTTGAACTGTCATGGTTTGAGGGTCGGAACCACCTTTGATCAGTAGACTTCCTAGCTTGACGTACCACGACGATCTTATACATGTATCTTAATTCCAATCCTTTTAATTCATGTCACTTGTCACTTGTCTCTTGTCTCCTCTCTCAGTCTCTTAAGTATTTTTACATGTCTTCTATTTCTTCTATGTGTGAGAAGGCTCCGCAGTATTGTTTGAACCAGTGAGGATGTTTCTTTGAGCTTGTGAGTAAACTCTATTATCATAATTCACTTGCATGCATATAAACCATACATACCCATACATATTGCTTAGTTTCTGAAAGTGTATAAGAAGCTCCAATATTGGACCATTCTTCCTTTCGAAACTGGTTTATGTGTAAGGATTCCATCTATTCACGTCATGCATACATATCATCCAAAGAAGACTATGCATATGAATTAGAATTAGGAAGTGTTTAAGAAGCTCCTTCAATGGACCATTCTTCCTTCCAAATTTGATTCGTGTGTATGGTTCTCTTTCATTCTTATCATTCATGTTCATAAATCTAAATTGCACTCCTACTTTCCCATTCCCATAATCATTTCAACATCTCTCTCTTCTCCATACTCAACATTAATTTCACTTTCATGTACTTAAACCATCCAACATTCATTAGCTTCATACACCCTGTGTGTGCCACGACCGGACCCGATCCACCCGGATTGCGATCACCTCCACAACGTGTCGATCAGGACCGACAGGCCTCGACGGACACCTCTATCAATCGCGATTGATAGGCTTTTTCGGCCAAATTTCTAGGGTTTTTTATTCCAAGTTTTTGGGGTAATTTTGGGCATATTTATCAAGCCATTAGTGATTTATGAGGTCCCTACACTTGTACTTTTGAGAAAAATCCTGTGAACTGTCAGCCTGTTTGAACCCTGTTTTAACCCTAGAACCCTGATCTGTCATAACTTTCTCATACAAAATCCGTTTGCTGTGATTTTTGTTTTGTTGGATCTTTAAGATTGTTTTCATAAAGCCAAAAGAACAGTTTGATCTAAATTACATGAGTGAACATGGTTTAATGTGTCAATTGAATTTGAGTCTTGAGCTAACTTTGGGACTTTTTCAGGTCCTTTGAGAGCATCAAAGGGTACTCGAAGCAAGAGTAAGTGCAAGCTTGGGAACACGCTTCCTGGGTACACAAGGGCAACCAAGGAGAGAAACTAAAGATTGGAAATTCTCAACACCCTCTGTCAATTCCTAGCTTAGGCTAAGTGTGAGTAGTGCTAGAAGTAATTCAAGGTGACAATAGGCATCTATCAAGTTGAAGACTATTAAATATTCAAGTTCAAGCATAAAGATAGTCTCTTGGCAATCGATAACTTAAAAGAAAAAGAACTTAACGTGGTACGAACAACTTAAAGTGCGAAAAGTCACTCAAGTAATCCTGACAACGTGATATCAGACAAGATCATAAACATGATAATCAACATAAAAAAGAACCAAGTAACTGATACGAAAGAACTCAGCAACGAGGCTGTACCTTGGGTAAAACTTGGGGCAACTCGATTAGGCATATGAACCTTAGATCAGGATGACGCCTAGGGAGAGATAAACAAAGCCTTAGGTCTTTAGAGGCTAGTGCTAATCATACTGCTAGGTCTTTGGCCCAACAATTGAGCCATTATTCGCACTACCCTAGCTCTGAAACTAGTGAATCAGAGATGTCTCAAGGCATGGAGAGACCCACAGGAAGTTCAAGTGTGCCATACTTACAAAGGGTTGAAGGTCTTTACAAGACGCAACTCGAATACCTTAGGACCAACCGATTAGGTGCTTACATCTGTGAGGACGGCCTAGGAAGATCTGTAGTCCAAATTAAAAACCCTGACCAACCTATTGGAATTGAACATCCAGCAGTCAAGTTTGAAAATGGAGCATACCTGGACAAAGAAGGAACCATATAGGTAGTCACCAGTCACCCAGATAGGACAGACGAATTTGGTAATGTGAGCCCAAAAACGGACATAGCAGCCCTAGAGCAAGGAAACATAGGTGGAGAGCCTAAAACCCCTCGAGCCAAATCAGATTATCATGCCATAGTGGATTCCCTAGGACAATAAGAGCATAGATCTACTCTTGAACCGAGAGACTGACGAAGCCTTTTGGAGGTATAATCCTGGTCAGCCTAATGAGGTTGGAGTGCTCACTATCTACGAGTTTAAAGATCCGGATAGTCCAGGCAAAGTGACATATTTAGACAATACTTCAGAGAGGATCTTTGTAGTTACAGAGCATGGTAGGCATGCCTACACTTGGAAGGGGGAATTCATTTTTCCCCAACCAAGATCTAATGTCTCTTTTGGCCACCAAGGAGCTGGAACATCCCAAGCTCATGGAGCTCAAAGGGACAGAAGTAGAGATAGGCCAGACGTGAGTTTTGCTAACCCATTGGGAAGAGAAAGAACAAGAACAGAGATGGATAGAGAAGAAACCGAGAGACCAAGAGCCCGGAGGAACCCAAGAAATGTAGATGAATTCCCTCTGCCAAGACCTAGAGAGCACATGAGGACTTTGAGACCTACATAGCTAGTTAAGTCCATGAAGAATTACTTCGATGGCACTAGAGATCCATACGATCATGTGGCCGAGTTTGGGCAAGTCTTGAGAGCTGAACAAGTTGAGGACCTATTCACGCAGTACAATGCCTTTGGTCTAACACTTACCACCACACTTACATGGTTCCAACCTCTAAATGAGAGACACTTCAGGAACATAGACCAACTTCTAGAGGCATTCATTACCGAATTCTCTAAGAGTGGCATAAGGCATAATACTTCCTCACTGATTCATAGCTTCAAGCAGACACCTCAAGAGACCGTGAGACTTGTAGGAAGAAGGTTTAGGCAATATCTAGAGAGATGTCCTGTTCCTGAGTTACCCACACCAGCCAAACAAGTGGCTTTATTCTTGGATGGATTGCTAAGTACCAAATTGAGATCATATGTGTACTTGAAGGACCCTAGAACTATAGAAGAGTGTGTACGCATGTGCATAAACATTGAAGATAACCTAGGGGAGGAATTAGAGCTTTCAAAATTTACAAAGATTCAGATAGTTCTACTAGCCTCAGTTCCACGCAATCCACCTCTATTGAGGAACTCGCTGAGAAGGTAGCTCAAAAACTAGGTGTCTCTAGCAAACAAATACCAAGGTTTGCCCCAGTGAAAAGATGCTATACTTGTGGAGGCGACCATATGGCGAACATCTGTCCCATTAAGGCTCAACCCCAATTGAATCCTAGTAGCCAGTACTGCACCATAGAACGGGGATACTCTAATCATACCACACAAGATTGCCCATACAACAAGCAAGCCGTTAGGCAAACCTATCCTCAGCTCTATCCACAACAGTGAAGATACCAAAACCAGTACCCACCACAGCAGTATGCGAGGCCTCAACAAACCTACCAACCACAATATCAGGCCCAGCAAAGACCTCAACCAGTGCTACCTCAACAACCTCCTGCCCCAACCAATGTGATTCCCGTAAAGTATCCAGCTGCAGAAGAAAATTTGAATAGAGCCATAGTCCCAATAACTCCGTTGCTTTCAAAAAGTGACCCCAGTGACCATAGCTTTGATTCTACACATGTTGATAGCCCCCAGGCTTATTACATGCAGTCTCGTGAACATGGGGAGTCCTACTATAGTGAAGAACCGAGTGGACCTAGTTGGGAGCCAGATTACGCAAATGTCATGTACCCAAACCCCAACTCTAGACCTCAACCTAGGTAGGTACGACCCCCATTCCCTAGAGGAGCCTACTATAGATGTCAGGCAGATCACCTCATTCGTGATTGCCCCATGCCTGCCCCTACACAATCCCAATCGGTAACAATTCAAGGCTTCTGTCAAGATTGCGGAAAGGAGCATCTCCTACGAGATTGCCCAAAGAATCCCAATAATATGCCAAAAATCACTCCTATTAACGTTATTGGGTTAGTTGTAGACTCCATAGGGAGTGTGACTTCCACTGCACTAGTGCAATTGGTCACTAGAGCTCAAGCCTTGCAGTAGAACCAAAGTTTAGGTCAGGAAAAAAGTGTTGAGTTTAGTGAAACTGAGAGCATAACTAAGAAAAGGACTAGATCTTGGAGAGATAGCCGTGAGAGAATGAAAAGACAATGGGCAAAAGAAGATGAGTGAACTCGAGGAAAGTCTAAGAGAAACAAAAGCCAGGATAATTTAACTTACATCTCAAACTCCCTCTCACACTACCCAACCACCACCATTCCCATTTCCATCCAATCCACCACCTTCCAACCCACCTCACACAATCCCACCACCCCCTAGAGTAGGATCAGTCTTAGCAGATCCCACTCCCGAGGATCTTAACATGATGCTTAAGGCATATCAGGCTAGAATCCAAGAAGGACCAACTGTAACGGATCATGAAAAGTGTTACCCTAGAGTGGAACTAGAGCTTGAACGAACTAAAATTTGTGCCAAGGTGGTGGTTGCTCAAACCATGTTTGAAGCCAGTCGCCTCTTTAACATCTCTAGTTGAGCTAAGACACAGTTGCACTTTGATGGACTGCTAGAAAGATTGGAGAGGCTAATAGCACAATCAGAAAAGAAACTTGCCTCTCGAAGTAAGGACAAGGCAAGTGAAAGAATAAGCATTCCCCCCCCCGGAAGCTTATGTGCCTAATTCCACGGAACCAGACACCTCTTCTTCTATGAATCGGTACACACCAGAGTTCCTGCGAGAGATTCAAGAAGAAAAATGGGCAAAAGAGAGTGAAGTCCCTCCTCCCATTGAACTTGTGGATGACGTGCATGATCATTTCCCACAAGATATTCCCTCCATTTATGGAGAGCAGGAGAGTGCACAATCTCAAGAGAGATTAGATTTTGAGTCTAATTCTTTACATTAATTACCCCACTTCACAGGCCCATGGGAAGCAAAGTCTACTTGTATGAGAGCACCCACGGTCATGGTACGAAACGAAGACTCAGTCATACCTAGGAACACGGAGGTAGTAAAGAATACTAAAGTGCAGTGCAATCTCACTTTAGAAGAGCTACTCAAGGTGAGGCCAAACATGTAGCTAACCAAGTGCCCGAAGTAGCAAAATCTTGTTCCCAGGAAGGATCTCATAGAGCAGTGCCGGAAATACCCTTGGATAAGATAGGAGACATGAGTGAGGGAGAAGAAGGAAACACCTATCTACCCATCACCCATCAAGGATACACAACCAAGGCAATTCTGGACTCAGGCGCAGGAGTTGCAATTCCTAGCACTTCCCTATGGAAGTGTTGGGACGAGCCAACACTCAGGCCAACGAGAATGAAATTGCAAATGGTCGATGGACACATTGAGAGACCCTTAGGACTACTAGAAGGAATAACTCTTACCACATGTGGTGTAGAGTTTGAGCATACTTTTGCTATATGTGATTTTAGCAAAAATCATGCGTACGAGATAATTTTGGGAAGACCATTTCTACGACAATTGCAAGTGGTACAGGATTGGGGAACCAACTCCTTGTACTTGCAACACTTAGGTGTCACGACCAAAGTTAATCTCAAGGATTACTCTCATCAAGACGTACCTCCCATCCAATGGAATCCCATCCATAGAGCCAAAGATGATACTGAGTCGGTGCATTCCATAGGATCAGGATTCTCACGGATGCATGAAGACACTCACTTGTGGATGTGTAAAGTAGCAGTAGAAGAAGAGAAGAGAGAAAAAGCCAGAGAGGTAGGTGCGAAGGAAACACATAGATCAATTCAAGACCTAGCCTATGCAGCTGTAGTATTTCCTGATGAAGAGTTTGAACCTCATGGTTGGGCAGAAATTTTAGCAACAATGGATGTAGCCATCAATGAAGAACAATGGACACCCCACTGTGATGAGGATGGCTATGACATTTCAGTCTTCTCCATAGAGCCAATCATGGGAGACTCAATTCTAGAAGAATGCGAACCTAGCCCTGATGCATTTGAGGATGCAAGTGACTCGGATCTAGAGTCAATCATTATGGACTCCCCTTTTGCATGAGATGAAGAATACTTCTATGAAGTAGAAGTTCACTCTCAGAGACATGAAGAGTTCACAAACGAGGTAAGGTTGACGACGCAAGTGGCCACCAAGAGTGAGGGCAAGAAAAGGAAGAAGAGATAAGTCACATCAGAAGAGGAAGAATCTTTGTTTGAGGTCCCTGACAATTTTAAGAAGTATGAGATAGATGACAGGAGGGTCATGATAAGAATGCCTAAATGTGAGGCACAGTCAGGAGAGGCCTATGATAACAAAGAAACCACCAAGAAAATAGTGATAGCCATAGAAGAAGGAGAAGAGAGATGCACTTACATAGGACATGACCTGACGGAAGAAGAAGAGCAAGAGTTAATTGTCTTGCTAAGAGAATACCGAGATGTATTCGCTTGGAGTTACGAGGACTTGAAAGGTGTGGACCCTGACATATGCTCACACACTATCCCCATGACCTCAGATGCCAAACCCTCTAAGCAAAAGCCATACACATATAATGATAATTATGCTGCCAAGATCAAAGAGGAGATAGATAGACTGGTGGAAGCTGGATTTATCTATGAAATTGAGCACACTGAGTGGGTATCCCCCATTGTAGTGGTGCCCAAGAAGAATGGAAAGCTACGTGTGTGCATTAACTTGAAGAAGGTTAATGCAGCCACTATTCGAGATAATTATCCGCTGCCTATCACAGAGCACCTATTAGAAAGAGTAGCAGGCAAGGAAGTGTATAGCTTCCTTGATGGATTTTCGAGCTACAATCAAGTAGCCATAGCTCTAGAACCAACATAAGACAGTTTTTGCCATAGAGTGGGGCATATTTGCCTTCCGAGTAATGCCATTTGGTCTCACCAATGCACCCGCTACATTTCAGAGACTGATGTGTCATGTATTCAAAGAATTCCTGAGGAAGAATTTAGAGGTCTATGTTGATGATCTTTGTGCTCATTCCAACCTTAGACAAACACATATACTTGAACTCAGGAAAATCTTTGACAAATGTAGAGAATATCAAGTCTGCCTGAACCCAGAAAAGTGTGTTTTCATGGTCAGGCAAGGCAAGATTCTAGGACACATAGTGTCAAAGAATGGCATATCCACTGACGAGGAGAAAGTGAGAGCTATTGCAGAGCTACCTAGACCAAGGAATGTCAAGGAAGTACAAGCTTTCATGGGGCATTGTGGCTATTACGGACGCTTTATACATATGTATGCAATCATTGCAAAGCCCTTATACGGACTTTTGACTAACTTTGAGTGGATTGATGAGTGTGAGAACTCCTTCAATGAGCTCAAAAGAAGATTGTGTTCAGCACCAATCTTGACCACACCAGAATGGAATAATCCCTTTCATGTTCACGTGGATGCATCCAATTATGCTATTGGATGTGTACTCGCACAACAGACTGGTGAAGGTAATATGGATCTTCCAATTGGCTATGCTAGTAGACAATTGAATGCAGCTGAACGAAATTATACCACCACTGAACGAGAACGATTAGGCATGGTGTATGCGGTTAAAAAGTTTAGACACTATTTGCTTGCAAACAAGTTTAAATTTTTTTACTGATCATCAAGCATTGTTGTACTTGGTAAACAAGCCATGCAATACAGGCAGATTAGTAAGATGGTTCCTCTTACTGATGGAATATGACTTTGAGGTTGTGGTGAGGATAGGGAAGACTCATTTGAGAGCAGATCATCTCTCTAGGCTCATATTTGGAGAGGCCCCACAAGGAGTATTAGATGATCTTCCTGATGCATACTTGTTTAATTTGGAAGTTGTACCTCAGTGGGCTAAGCCATTAGTGCCAATATTGACATACGGGCCTAACCACCCAGTAATAAACACTCAAAATAGGGAGGTAGTAAGAGCCCAGAAGTACCATATCATGGCAGGAAGTATGTACAAACAGATAGACCAAGGGATATTGGCTTGTTGTGTGGAAGAGGATGAGTACGCAAAATGGTTGCAATTAGCACATGTAGGTGCATTAGAGCAACACTACTCAAAGCAAGCCATCCACTGTGTTTGGCTACCCAAAGCTTGTAATGAACCCCCCGACCCCCACTTGTAAATTGACCTCTACCTACTAACTGCATCATTCTCACACTGCATCTTTCCATTTAGCTCATAGGACAATTCATCCACTAACTACACCCACAATCACCGAGCACGAACTAACTAACTAACTAACTCTCAATTCATCATGTTAATGTTGTAACGGGGACACATGACCATTTTGTGTCCATTTGCAATGTTAACCTTCATTTGGATATTCTCACAGAATTGGCGAACAGTTTCTTCAATATGGCCGAGGCTACAGGAACTAGCTCCCAGGCAAGCACCAACCCTCAAATTGTGGACAATGGAAGTCTCCCCATTGAGGAGGAGTTGAAGGAAAGACCACTAGCATTGAGAGCATTACATGCCATACCTGTTCAGAATCCTCCCCAGGGGCACACATCACCAGTAAGCAAAAACTCGCATTGGTTTAATGATGTGGCAGGACCTCTTGGAGAAGGCACTTATTTGTGGGAGGCAGAAATAGAGTTCAACAGACGCTGGGGTCGGTATCATTTCTTTACCAATACGATGTTCATACTTGATTAGCACCCTCACTCCCAGTAAAGAGAAAAAGGGCTACAACACCTTTGTATTACCGTCTCTTACAAGAGGTAATGAACTGAAGCGCTTCAAATTGACGAACAATTTGGTAAGGGAAGCTCTAGATATGAAGGGTATGCACATCCCCACAGAGAAAGAGTCAATGGTCCCAGACAACATGAAGAACATGAACCTGACTAAACTGAAGGACATGGTGGCAATGACTCCAACTATTGCCATTCACCTTTGAATGTGCATGCAACATTTTGCGTTCCCTGCTCAAGAGAGATTCACAATGCCACCTAAGAAGATATGGTTCAGTTTATACTTAGTAGACACCTTTAATTTGATAATCAACATGCCTCATTGGATTATTGACCAAATACACTTGGCACATCAACGATGGTATAAGAAGCAAAAGTCAGTACTTTATGGATGTTGTGGACTTACAAGGATTGTTTATCGGTGCTTGGCATATGATGTGCCAATTCAAAGGGCACTTGTTTGGACTAGGGTGCAAGAATTTCAACGAAGACTATCAGCCGCAGGGCCTCCATCCAAGAAAATGAGGGGAGCAGTTCAGATGCCCTGTGCACAGGCCCGCGGTGCCACACTGACACCGGACACAACTCCACGACTTCCAAGGCGAGTGCAACCTTTCACTATCAGATTACCGAGGCATAGCGCAGAAGGACCGAATCTAGTGTTCCCACCGATACCCACTGATTTGGAGTTTCCTCTGTTGGTGCAATTCAAGCCTTCACACATTTGGCTTGGATTACTTCATGAAGACAATACTTGAAGGAAGGATCATAGGAACTTATGCTTATAAGTTCTTACCATTTACTCCTTGTAAAAGTCTAAAATGACTTGGCATTCTTATGTAATCACTTACCTAATAGATTCGTGGAATTAGATGGTATGAGTTGAGAGAATATCTCCCTACTTTTAGAGGAGTGATTATAGGGAGCCTTATATTTGAATTTGAAATTCAAATCAACCTCCAACTCATATAAAAGTGAGAAGAAAACTCGCGGGCTTAGAGTAGAGTGTACATCCGAGCTCCATTTCTGCTAGTATTGAGTGTGTGAGAGTGCTACACCATAGCCCACACATCTCTACCTCATTAGGCAATGCTTGGCATGCCAATGAGTTTGTAAACTAATGTGAATCAATACATACATTTACATCTATCACTTCTGTGTACTCTGAGTTTCTACCTCCAAGTCTGTCAACTTCAAAGAGGCATATCTCAGTGCCTACTCCACCAAATCAAGTGATTCAAATCTTGGTAGATCCAGCTCAAAGCATACTACAAGCATACAAATTTTGAAGCAACTTGGTTCAGCCAATTTTGAGAAATCGCGGTCGAAGTGCTCACTAGTATCTGTCTGCATATTTCCTAAAAAGTCGGGGATGTCTATAATTTTGCTAAAGTGATTTCTCTGAGTATAATTTATCATTTTCTCTCATTCCACTTGCAAATGTAGCTTACTAAGCTAATAGAATACCTCTAGAAGGAATTTTGCCAATTGTAAGTGTACTGGTCATACTGAGCATAACTCTGAGCAGGTGTCAATACCAAAATAGCAAGTTTTCTTGGATTTGTGAAGTATCAAGTAGTCTGTTTTGATTTGATCACTACACACATCATTTGCAAAGTACATATATGATCTCTTGGTATCATTTGGAAGCTAAGGGTGTCTACTAATCATATCTGGAGTCACTAAGGGCTGGTGCAAAGCAGGATTAGCAGCACCTACTCAATCTTATGAAGGATCCATCCATCTTTCCCAACAGTGGTATCAGAGCAAATAAGGTAACATGGGAGATGTTTTTCCTTCATTCATTGACAAATTGGACAAGAACAATTATCAAGCTTGGTCTCTGAGGATGAAGACCTATCTACAAGGAAGAATTCTATTTGGATTCATCTCAAGAGATGAGGAATTGCCCTCATTCAAAGCAAGGGGACTACCCACCAAGGAAGAACAAGAAAGGCTTAATACATGGTGTGCAAAAGATGCATTGGCAAGGTCTTATCTTCTTAACTCTATATCTGATTTCCTTTTACCTCACATCAGGAATTGTAAGACTTCCCAAGAAACTTGGGAAACCTTGTCATCATACTTTTCATCTAATACAAGGGCCAGGAAGAATCAATTGTGGATTGAATTCACAACCCTTAGGAAGCAACCAAAGCAATCAGTCTCAGAATTTGTGACCAAGATCAAGGATGTGGCAGACCAATTAGCAAGTATAGGAGAGGAGATTGAAGAGGAACAAATAGTAAGGCAAGTAACCAATGGACTAAAGGCAGATGATAAGTGGGAAAGCTTCACCACTGCAATGGATCTCTACATGGATATGCATACCCCAGATCTCACAACTCTGATGGGCCAACTATTCACACATGAAGCAAAGTTCACAAAGGTTGGAGATACATCTAAAGGTAACACTCCTTCTGCCCTATATACTGATAAAAAGATTAAAGACAAAGGTAAAGGTAAAAAGCAAGAGGATGAAGGTTCTACCTCCCAAGCCAACTATGCAGGGAGAGGTAGATCTTCAAGAGGCAGGGGTAGAGGAGGTAAGCAAGGTAGGGGGAGACCCTACAATTCATCACCATGCAATATTTGTGGATTGTCTAACCACACCACAGATGAGTGCTACAGAAACTACAAAAATCAGAGAGGAAGAGGCTATCAAAGAGGTGGATAATCTCAAGGCAGAGGAAGGTTCAACCAACACCAAGGCTACAATGGCTACAACAATAACTACAACAATAACTACAACAACAATTACAACAACAACTACAATGGTAACTACCAAGGAGGATTCAGAAATAGGAAAGACTACAACAACTACACAGAGGAGCAAGATGACTCCCTATTGATCATGAATATGACTTCAAAGTCAGGTATCAATGATGATCATCTGTTTTACATTGATTCAGGGTGTTCTAATCATGTAGCTGGCAATGTGGCACTACTCTCTGATCTTGAGGAACCCAAGGGCAAACATCAAGTACAGATAGGTGATGATACTAAGCATTCTGTAGTAAAGATTGGAAATGTAAAAACTTGTGATGGTAATCAGAACCTATTGAGCAGGGTACTTTATGTACCAACCATTACCAAAAACTTAATGAGTGTTGGTCAGATTGTGGAGAAAGGTTTGCAGGTCAGATTCACTCAACATGGAGCATATGTAGAGGACCCAAGACATGGATTCAAAAGGATAGCCAAGGGAGAAAAATCAGGTAGATTATTTACTTTTGAACTAGAAGACACCAAAAACATTGCTTTATACAATTACAAGGATCAAACACTTTCAGAATTAGAAATATGGCACAAGAGATTAGGTCACATAGGTGAAAGGACCTTAAAGCAAATATGCAAGGACCAATGTGTGCTTGGGATACCTAATGTATCCAAGCAACACATGATTTACAAGTGTGGTGCTTTTCAATTTGGTAAGTCTCACAGGTTACCTTATACAAGGAAAGGTTTTATGCATAAAGACTACCTAGACTTGGTACACACAGATGTTTGGGGACCTAGCAAGGATCCCTCCATTTCAGGATCAAGGTACTATGTGTCTTTCATTGATGATTATAGCAGATGGACTGTGTTATATTTTATGAAGCACAAGGATGAAGTGTTTAATTGTTTCAAAAGATATCTTGCACTAGTTGAAAATCAAACAGGAAGGAACTTGAAGAAGCTAAGGTCAGATGGAGGAGGTGAATACTTCTCAAATGAATTTGAGGACTTCTTGCAGGAAAGAGGCATCAAAAGGGAGATAACAACAAGGTACTCACCTGAACAAAATGGGGTAGCTGAAAGAAGGAATAGACTTATAGTTGAAACAGCCAGGTCCATGCTTAATGAAAAGAAGTTGCCAAATTATCTTTGGGCAGAGAGTGTATCTACTGCCACCTATCTCATAAACAGGTTTCCATCAAAGTCACTTGATGGAATGACACCTTATGAAGCTTGGCATGGTAAGAGGCCATCATTGGATCATTGAAAAATTTTTGGTTGTGTAGCATATGTGCATATTCCCTCACAGGTAAGGGGAAAGCTAGACCCTAAAGCAGAAAAATGTATTTTCATTGGTTATGACTTGAATAAAAAAGGGTACAGATTCTACAACCCAACCAATAAAGGGTTCAAGGTAAGCAGAGATGTCATCTTTGATGAGAATGACTCATGTTATGAAAATGAATGCAGGAAGGTTAGTCTACCCTATGATTTGGAAGAGGAGTTCCCAAAACTCTCAAGGGAGGAACCAATCCAGAAGGAAGACTCAAGTTCAGAAGATGATGACACAATCAATCTTGAAGAATTCAAGGCATGGAAGTCCAAAGGCAAGTTAAAGATGAAGAAGCTTGAGGATATACCAGAATCCTCAACTCAAGCAATGAGGAGATCTCAGAGAGAAAGTAAGAAGCCTATAAGATATGGGTATGATACATCTCTTGTAACTAAGCATTCAATTTATCTTGCAAAGGACTTGTTAAGTGAAGAACCAGGTTCATATGAAGAGGCAATCACCAAACCAGAATGGAAAGGAGCTATGGATGAAGAAATAGAAGCTCTCAAGGAGAGTGATACATGGGACTTGGTACCCAAGAAGGACTCTATGAAGGTGATAGGATCCAGATGGATCTACAAACTAAAGAGGAACTCTGATGGTACAATCAGCAGGTACAAAGCTAGGTTGGTAGCCAAGGGTTTTGCACAAACTCAAGGCATTGATTATGAGGAGACATTTTCTCCTGTGGCTAAGATGCCAACAATCAGAGTATTGGTGAGTGTAGATGCATCCAAGAATTGGAACATGTACCAATCAGATGTCAAGAATGCTTTCTTGAATGGATGGATATTTGAAGAAGTCTACATGTCACAACCACCTGGCTATGAAGATCCCAAGAAGGTAAATTATGTTTGTAAATTTAAGAAGGCTCTATATGGATTGAAGCAGGCACCTAGAGCATGGAATTATAGACTGACAACATACCTCCAAGACCAAGGGTTTACTATGAGCAAGGCAGACACTTCATTGTTTATCAAAAGGAACAATTCAAAGGTAATCTATCTCTGTGTTTATGTTGATGACATCATCATTACAGGTAATGATGTCCAAGGAATCAGAAGCATAAAAAGCCAGATGATGAAGGAGTTCAAGATCAATGATCTTGGACTGTTAAAGTATTTTCTAGGACTTGAATTGGTTTATACTAATTCAGGTATATATATCACTCAGAAAAAATATGTACAAGACATGGTGAAGAAGTTTAACCTGCAGGATGCAAAAGTTTCAAGTACTCCAATGGAGGTCAACCTAAAGCTAAGTGCTCATGAAGGGGATGAAGTCCAAGACATTACAGGATATCAAAGTATGGTAGGTAGTTTGAATTATGCTACCTTGACCAGAATTGACATAGCATATGGAGTTAGTGTGCTAAGTCAATTCATGCACAAACCAAGGGTACCTCATCTTGAGGCTGCAAAGAAGATCTTGAAGTATCTAAAGGGAACTCAGAATCATGGTTTGTACTTTCCTTATACATCAGATATTGATATTAAAGTGTATTCAGATGCAGATTGGGCAGGATGCAAGGATGATAGGAGGAGCACATCAGGATACTTATCTTTTGCAGGTGATAAACCTATTTCTTGGTCAGCTAAGAAACAACCAACAGTGGCATTGTCATCCACTGAAGCAGAATATAGAGGGCTAGCTAATGCCACTCAAGAAGTTATTTGGTTAAAGCTTTTGTATACAGAGCTAGGCCTATACACTAGGCCCCCAATTATCTTTGGAGACAACACAAGTTCTCTTCACCTTGCAGCCAATCCTATATATCATGCTAGGACAAAACATATAGAGGTTCATTACCACTATGTGAGAGAGAAGTTGCTTAGCAAGGACATTCAGTTGACCTATGTGTCTACTAATATGCAATGTCCATATTTACTCACTAAAGCTTTGGATGGAAACAAGTTATGCAGATTCAAATCCATGATTGGATTGCAGGATGTGATTGAAGATTGAAGATGAAGACTTAAGCAAAAGTGTTTGGCTTGAGGGGGAGCTGTTGGTGCAATTCAAGCCTTCACACATTTGGCTTGTGTTGGAAGCAGCCAGAGGCACAGACGCCACGGAAGCATGTAACGACGGAGCAGGGAGCCAGTCGGATCAATTTTTCAAACAAATATGTTTCTTATTATTTCTTCAAACATTCAACAGTGATTTTTATCACTAATTGTAACATATGTATCATAGAAAACCCCATTTTGTAATCCATAGCTCCATTTTGTGCAAGCCGAGGAGTCCTCGAGCTTGAGGAGCTTAGGTAGAATGCGCGTACCAATTTTCGTTATTTTTAGACATCGTTTACCCTTCCAAATAGCCTCTAGGACCTATTTTTTAACTATGCCGGTCACTAGATGTGAAACCGGTCAAAACTAGTCTAGAAACTATAAAAAGAGCTAGAGAGCTCATTTTTGAGGTGGGTTCATGTTGGCAAGTGTGAGCTTAGAGCTAGTTTGAGCTTGTAATAGTGTTCTTGAGTAATAGAGCTAATTTCTCACCTTCCATTGTGTCTTGCTTGTCTCTTCATTGTGTGTGTGTGTGTGTGCATCTTTGTGCTTCTCACCTTCACTCTCACTTCATCTCACATTCACGATCTCCATATCACTCCTATCTCTTCCGCGGATTGACATTAAGGAGGTGAAGCTTCTTAACGTGGTTCTCACCATTGTGCTAGAGCAACACCAAATTTGGCGCCGTTGCCGGGGATCGAGTCTAGGACGAATGTGTGATGGTAAGAGTATAGCAAGAAGTGGCGTTGGAAGGTAAAAATTTCAGTTTTTGTTGTTGTTTTTACTTAGTTTTTAGTGTTTTTCACCTCCCCCACACTCCATCTTCATCATCGCATCATCATCTTCATCTCCAAAAAAATCAGAAAATTCACCATATCCACCCATTCACCTCATTTCCCCTCATTTGTGCATGCGAGAGAGCGAGAGAGAACTTTTGTGCTTGTGTGTGCTTGTGTTTTCTTGAGTTTTCTTGCAGGTACAGAGCTCCAGTGCATCAGGAAAGCTTGGAAAAGGTAAAATTTTACTCTCTGTCAAAGATCTGCCGAGTGTGGCGGACCATCGCGATGGTCTGCAACCTTCGGAATTCTTGGTAGGCGACCACACCACGAGGTAGGCGACCCTTGCGCATCTACGAATCCACAGGTGCATCTCAAAAATTTATACTTTGGTGGACCATCGCGATTGGCTCGGACCATCGCGATTGTGTCGCACCATCGCGATAGGCTCACGCCATCGCGACGGTCTCGGACCATCGCGACGGTTCACTTGAGCCATCGCGACGGTCCACTTGGACCATCGCGATTGTTCAGCTGACCCCGAACCATCGCGATTGGCCCATGCCATTGCCACGACGGTGCCACATGTCAAGATAGACCATCGTGACGGTTCATTTTTCGGACCATCGCGACAGCCCAATATCGGACCATCGCGATTGGCTCACGCCATCGCACTTGTGATCATCGCGACGGTTCACTTCGGACCATCGCGATTGTCCACCTTTGACCGTTGACCCGCGCCATCGCGATTGTCCGCCTGATCGGACCATCGCGACGGTTCGACCTCACGCCATCGCGATCGTTCACTTCGGGCCATCGCGATCGTTCACTTCGGGCCATCGCGATCGTTCACTTCGGGCCATCGCGACGGTTCACCATTTCGCACCATCGCGACTGTCCAAATTCCACGCCATCGCGACGGTTTGCTTGGACCATCGCGACGGTCCCAGACCATCGCGATTGTGCACCCCCATCGCAAATTTAGGGTTCCATTTTTTGACCAATTTTGGGGGTATTTTTGAGAAATTTTTGGACCATTAGACTCATAGGAGACCCCTTAGCTCATATTTGAAGGAAAACTTGATTGTCAGTTTTTACCCCCCAGGGCCTGAACGCTCATAACTTTTTCATCCGAAGTCCGTTTTTTGAGCTTAATAGCTCGTTAGGCTATTTTGGATAAGCTATTTTGAGGTTCACCTAGTTTGGGACTAGGAAGCCAGGGGGCAAGTATTGAAATTTTGGGCAAAAGAGAAGGGACTTAAAAGGTGTATATACTCAAGTACTTGATCATCCAATTGTGAATTGGTCTAATATTGAATTTTTCCAGGTCTAGCAAGGGCAATCGAAGTCAACCAAGGCAAGGCTGTGAAGTGCATAAAGCTTGGGAAGCGCAGCTTCTTGGGCATCAGAGCAACCAGAAAAGCTGACTTGAGGTTGGAAGATTACTTAACCCCCTCAGTCAATTCTTAGCTAAGGCTAAACGTTAGCATTGTGGGTTTAAGTCGATAGGAACGCCTCAAGTTCAAGATATTTAATCCTTTCAAGTCCAAGACTAAAGTAAAGGTGTGACGCGAAAACCTAAAGGAAAGAACCTAAGTCTGACGGAACGAGAACTCAAAGTACCACGGAAAGTCGAATTCCTGACGCATACATTAAGACAAGAATCTAAAGAAATCTAAAAAGGATCAAGAAAGTAAAAACAAAGAACCATTGACGATCTAAGTGTGTGATTGAGTGTACAAGGAAGAAAATTAATGAACCTTAGATCAGGGAGACACATAGGTAAGTCAGACCGACGAAGCCTTAGATCTTCGGAAGCAAGTGTAAGGACTACTGCACGATCTTGGGCTCAGCAATTGAATAGTAGTTATCCCTACGAGTTGAGCTCAGAATCAAGTGATTCAGAAATGGCATTTAGCACAGACAGACCAGACGGAGGATCGAATGTAGCATACTTAGAAAAACCAGAAGGACCATATAGAACGCAACTAGAGTTTCTCCGAACCAACCGATTAGGTGCTCGCATCTATGAGGATGGTTTGCGAAGGCAAGTGGTGCAAATGCACAACCCCGATCAACCCATTGGATTGGAACGTCCAGTGGTGAAATTCGAGAGAGACGTGTACATAGACAAGGAAGGAACGATGTACATCTTAAGTACGCAGCCAAACAATACCAACGAGTTTGGCATGATTCAACCAGAAACGGAAGCAAAACCTCAAGGAAAAGAACCATTGGAAGAGCCTAGAACACCTAGAGGGAAATCTGTACTAACACGTGTACTAATCCCAGAATGGATCCCTCAGGACAACAGAAGCATAGAGTTGTTTGTGAACAAAGAAACGGATGAAGCCTTTTGGAGGTACAGAAAGGAACACCCTGGTGAGATAGGCATCATCACAATTTATGAATTCAAGGACCCAGATACACCTGGAAAGGTTCTGGATGAGACTTCAGAAAGAGTCTTTGTGGTACCTGACCGCGCTAAAAACACATACACATGGAGAGGTGAATTGGTATTCCCTCCATTTAGAACGAACATGAATACAAGTCAACAAGGGGCAGGAACATCCTCAGCCCATGGAAATCAAAGAGAGGGAAATAAAGAGAGACCGGAAGTAAGCCTTAATCATCCCATAGGGAGAGATAGAACAACCACGGACACTAATAGAGCGGATAGACAAAGAGATCATGGAGTACCAGGTGGTAGAGATTATTTTCCTCTACCTAGACCACGCGAACACGCAAGAATATTGAGACCCACTCAATTAGTGAAATCCATGAAGAATTACTTTGATGGGACAGGAGATCCCTATGCCCATGTCGCAGAATTCAAGCAAGTGCTAAGAGCAGAACAAGTTGAAGACATGTTCACGCAATATAATGCATTTGGACTAACGTTAAAGAATACCGCTTTAACTTGGTTCCAACCTCTGCAGCAAAGGCAATTCAGAGACATCCATCACTTTTTAGAGTCATTCATCACCGAATTCTCTAAAAGTGGGATTAGGCATGACACATCCTCGTTGATTCATAGCTTTAAACAAACCCCTCAGGAAACAGTTAGACTGGCAGGACGTAGGTTCAGACAATATGTCGAACGATGTCCAATGCAAGAGCTACCCTCACAAGCCAAACAAGTATCACTGTTCCTAGACGGCTTGTTGAGCGCTAAACTACGCTCCTATGTGTACCTAAAGGAACCCAGAACGCTAGAGGAGTGTGTAAGAATATGTATAGACATCGAGGACAACCTAGGAGATGAATTAGAACTCTCAAAGGTCTATAAGGACTCAGATTGTTCTTCTCTAGCATCCACAAAATTGTCTAATTCGATAGAGGACCTAGCAGAAAAAGTGGCCCAAAAACTAGGAGTTTCTAGTAAACAGGTGCCCAAGCTACAAACTAATGTACGTTGTTACACTTGTGGTGGAAATCATTTGGCAAACGTGTGTCCCAATGCACCACAACCTCAAGCCAACCCTAGTGGCCAATATTGTACAATTGAGAGAAGATACACGAATCATACGGCTCAGGACTGCCCATACAACAAACAAACCGTGAGACAGAACTACCCGCAAACATACCAGCAGCCAGGTAGGTATCAAGGCCAATACAATGCTCAGCCTTATTACTATAGGCCTCCTCAGAACTACCTATACCAGGCTCAACAGAGACCTCAACCCGTCTTAGCTCAGCAGCCACCCCCACCAGCGAATGTCATCTCAGTCAAATACGCTGCTGCAGAAGAGAACCTAAGTAGGGCCTTAGTGCCTTCTTCACCCTTGATCACAGAAAGTGACCCGAACTCAAACAGTTTTGACTCTACCCATGTAACTAGTCCACCCGCTTATTACACGGAGTCACCAGAACATGTGGAGACATATCATTATGATAGTCCACCAATGGAACCTAGTTGGGAGCCAGACTATGCTAATGTGATGTACGCAAACCCAAACCCACGGCCCCAATTGAGACAACAGAAACCACAGGGCCCTAGAGGACCATGCTTTAGGTGCCAAGGAGATCACTTCATAAAGGATTGTCCACATCCCCCAATAGCAAGGCAATCACAGTACTATAACATACAAGGCTTTTGTGCCGATTGTGGCAAAGAGCACATAATCAAAGATTGTCCTAAGAACCCAGTTAACACTTCGAATGTGACACCGATCAACGTGATAGGTATTGTAAACAACGCAGATGGATCCAACCCTACATACGTGCCTATCCAAGCGATAACCAGAGCCCAGGCGCTCTTACAGAACCAACAGCTTAATCAGGAGAAAGTAGCAGGAAGTAGTGAAGTTGCAGAATCTAGCAGTAAAAAGACAAAATCTTGGAAAGATTCTAGAGAAAGAATTAAGAGAAAGTGGAGTAAAAAGATAACTGAGTTGGAAGGAAGTCTAAAAGAGTCGAGAGCCAAAATACAAGAATTGACTTCACAAGAATTAAACCAAGAAAACCCAGCTCAAAAATCAGGATCAGTTTTGGCGGAACCCATACCAGAAGATCTAGACATGATGTTTCGTGCATATCAGGCTAGATTAAAAGAGGGACCTCAAGTAACGGAAATGAGTAAAAACTACCCTTGAGCTGATCTAGAAATTGAGAGAACTAAACTTTGCATGAAGATGGTAGAACTAGCACAAGCTTTGTTCGAAGCCTCTAGATATCTCAATTGGAATAACATGGCAAAACCGGAATTACACTTTCAAGGACTAATGGAGAGGCTAGAATATTTGATAGAGAGCAAAGAGAAAAAGGATCAGCCTAGGAACCCTATTGTCCCAGAGACACAGGAAAGGAATGCACCATCCCTGTCTCAAGTACCCAACTCAGAAAGTCAAGACAACCTGTCTTCCATACATAGGTACTCTCATGAATTCTTGAGAGAGATCCAAGAAGAGAAATGGAGAAAGGAACAAGGAACCCATCCTCCTATTCAAGAAATAGATGACTTGCAGGAACAATTTCCCCAAGACATCCCCTCTATTTACGATGATGTAGAGGAAGAACAACTGAGTGAACACACAGGATTTGAATCTAATTCTTTACAAGAATTACCTCAGTTCACAGGACCTTGGGAAGCAAAGTCTATTAGTATGAGAGCACCCACGATAATAGTGAGGAATGAAGAATCAGTGATCCCTAGGAACACGGAAGTGATCAAGAACACTAAAGTACAGTGTAATCTCACTCTGGAGGAATTGTTAAAGGTAAAACCAGAATTGTGGAAGCACGTAGCAAATCAATTCCCTGAGCTTGCTACCACACCCTCTCAGATAGGATCACATAAGAAGGTACCAGGGATACCCGTGGAAAAGATTGGAGATGTAAGTGAAGGAGAGGAAGGTAACACTTATCTTCCGATAACCCATCAGGGCTACACCACGAAGGCCATCTTAGACTCAGGAGCCGGAGTAGCCATAGCTACCACCGCTTTATGCAAACGTTGGGGTAAGCCAGCATTGAGACCCACCAGGATGAAGCTACAAATGGCTGACGGACACATAGAAAAACCGTTAGGCTTACTAGAAGGCATATCTCTCACCACTTGTGGCATAGAATTTGAGCATACTTTCGCCATTTGTGACTTTGCAAAAAACCATGCTTATGAGATGATATTGGGACGACCATTCATGCGTCAATTGCACATTGTACAAGATTGGGGAACTAATTCTTTGTACTTGCAACATTTAGGAGTGACTACCAAAGTCAATCTTAAAGACTATTCACATCGAGATGTACCCCCAATACAATGGAATACCATCCATAAGACACCAGTAGAGACGGAATCCGTGCACTCATTAGAATCAGATCCTTCTTGGTTGCATGAGGATACTCATTTATGGATGTGTAAAGTAGCCAAACAAGAGGAAGAAAGGTTAGAAGCCAGGACCTTAGGTGCAGAACAACATCCAAGAACCCTCCAAGATCCAGCCTATGCACCTGTAGTATTCCCAGACGAAGAGTTTGAACCCCATGGTTGGGCAGAAATACTAGCAACCATGGATGTAGCCATCAATGAAGAACAATGGACACCCCACTGTGACGAGGATGGCTATGACATTTCAGTTTTCACGATAGAGCCAATCATGTGCGATGCAATTTTAGAAGAATGTGAACCTAACACTGATGCATTCGAGGATGCAAGCGATTTTGATTTAGAATCAATTATCATGGACTCACCCTTTGCATCAGAGGAAGAATATTTTTTCGAGATAGAGACTCACACTCAGAGACACAAGGAAATTACGAATGAGGTGAGGTTAGCCACGGAAGTGACTAACAAGAGTGAAGGCAAGAAAAGAAAGAAGAAAGCAACCATGTCAGAAAAAGAAGAATCTTTATTTGAAGTACCCGAGAATTTCAAAAAATATGAAATCGAAGATAGAAGAATCATGGTACGAATGCCTAATAGAATAGCGAATGACGGACAAGTATATGATAACCGAGAGAAAACCAAGAAAATAATAGTTGCTATCGAAGGCGAAGAAGAAAAATGTACATACATAGGGCATGATTTGATGAAGGAAGAAGAAGAAGAATTAGTTGCCCTATTGCACGAATATAGAGATGTTTTTGCTTGGAGTTACAAAGATTTGAAAGGAGTAGATCCAGATATATGTTCTCATAGAATCCCTATGACTCCAGATGCAAAACCGACAAAACAGAAACCTTACACGTACAATGATAACTACGCTGCGAAGATTAAAGAGGAGATAGATCGCTTGATAGAAGCAGGATTCATTTACGAAATTGAGCATACCGAATGGGTATCCCCCATTGTGGTAGTACCCAAGAAGAATGGAAAATTGCGTGTGTGCATTAACCTTAAAAAAGTTAATGCTGCCACGATCAGAGACAGTTATCCTCTTCCTATCACGGAACACTTATTGGAAAGAGTTGCGGGCAAGGAAGTTTACAGCTTTCTTGATGGCTTTTCAGGCTATAATCAAGTAGCCATCGCTCCAGAAGATCAGCACAAGACGTCTTTTGCCACAGAATGGGGCATATTTGCATTTCGTGTGATGCCATTTGGCTTAACAAATGCACCCGCCACTTTCCAGTGACTCATGTGTCATGTTTTTAAGGAATTCTTACGCAAGAGCTTGGAAGTTTATGTCGATGACTTATGTGCACATTCAGATGTAAGACTGACTCATATCCCAGAGTTAAGGCAAATATTTGACAAATGTCGAGAATATCAGGTTTGTTTGAACCCAGAAAAATGCGTTTTCATGGTCAGACAAGGCAAAATTCTAGGACACATTGTGTCAAAGAATGGAATCTCTACGGATGAAGAAAAAGTGAAGGTAATTGCGGATCTACCTAGGCCGACGAACATCAAAGAGGTACAAGCATTTATGGGCCATTGTGGTTATTATAGGAGATTCATACACATGTATGCAATCATAGCCAAGCCCTTGTACTCTCTTTTAACCAATTTTGAATGGACAGATGAATGTGAAAATTCATTCAATGAACTTAAACGACGTTTGTGCTCAGCACCTATATTGACTACCCCAGATTGGAGTAAGCCATTCCATGTACATGTGGATGCATCCAACTATGCCATAGGATGTGTGTTAGCACAACCCACGAGTGAAGGTAACATAGATCTCCCCATAGCTTACGCGAGTAGACAATTGAACGCAGCAGAAAGAAATTACACCACTACGGAACGAGAAGGATTAGGGATGATCTATGCGGTAAAGAAGTTTAGGCACTACTTGTTGGCCAACAAATTCAAGTTCTTTACAGATCATCAAGCCCTATTGTACCTAGTCAACAAACCCTGTAACACAGGACGACTAATATGCTGGTTTCTATTACTCATGGAGTATGATTTTGAAGTGGTAGTCAGGAAAGGAAAGACGCATCTTAGAGCTGACCACCTTTCAAGACTAATCTCAGGAGAAGCTCCTCAAGGAGTAGCGGATGATCTACCAGATGCATACTTGTTTAACCTTGAGATAGCACCAAAATGGGCTAAGCCTATAGTCCCCATTCTGACATACGGACCCAAGAATCCTAGGATAAAGATCAAAGAAGGAGAGATTACCAAGTCTCAGAGGTACCAAATCATGGCAGGAAGCATATATAAACAGGATAATCAAAAGATTCTTGCTTGTTGTGTAGATGAATCAGAACATGCAAATTGGTTGCAATTAGCACACATAGGTGCACTAAAGCAACATTATTCAAAATGTCGAACACTACAGACTCTGCAAAGACTAGGAGTATATTGGCCTTCTATGGAAGCAGATGTCTACAAGTTGTGTAAAGAATGCCATGTTTGCTGTGAAAGACCACCAGTAGAGCATGCTACATTATATCACGTGTCTCTCACACCAGACTGGAGTGAACCTTTAGTGACATACTTGAGGACAAACACATTCCCTCAAGGAATGAATTTAGCACGACAACGCAGTCTAGAGCAGGAAGCTCAAGATTATTCACTTATTGGTGATAACCTATACAAAAGAGGACGAGATGGATATCTCAGACAATGTGTTCATGAGAGCGATTATCTGAGCATCCTAGAGACTGCACACCAAGGTGTTGCAGGAGGTCACTTTGGACCAGATAGGATAGTCAAAGCCATTCTCTTTGCAGGATTATGGTGGCCCACTCTTCACATGGATGCACATACCTATGTAAAGAGATGTGATGTGTGCCAAAGAACTCAGTTTCCTACTCGCAGAGATGAAATGCCATTGAAACCCATGATGGGCGGACGTGCATTTTCAAAGTGGGGTATAGACTTTGTAGGACCCATCAACCCCCCTGCAAAAGGTACACATGCGGAATACATTATTGTTGCCACAGATTATCTTACGAAATGGGTAGAGGCAAAAGCCACAAAAAAGAATGATGCTCACACGACTGCAAAATTCTTATTTGAAAATGTCTTTACAAGATATGGATTGCCTATAGAGTTAGTGAGCGATCGAGGCACTCACTTTCTAAACCAAGTCATTGAATATTTGTTACAGGATTTTATGGTGATTCACAAGAAATCTGCACCATATCATCCTCAGGCCAATGGTCAGGCTGAAAGCACTAACAAGATACTTTGTAATGTACTGACGAAACTCGTGAACAACAAACGTTCAGATTGGGACAAACAGTTACACCACGCTGTTTGGGCATATCGAGTGGCCTACAAGACCGTACTCAATGCAACTCCCTTTCAGATGGTTTTTGGTCAAAATGTTGTGCTTCCTTTGGACTTCTTGATACCGACACTTAAGGTTGCACAAGAACATCAGTGGACCGGCCATGAATTATCAGCGAGAATAATGGACTTGGAACGATTAGGAGAAACCAGGCTGAAAGCAGCAGCAGGAATATACGCAGCGAAGAAGCGACAAAAAGCATATTTTGATGCACATGTGAAAGATAAAGGTCTAAAAGAAGGAGATTTAGTTCTAGTATATACGCTAAAGCAACACGCACGTAAGTTAGAAAAGCGAGGTTATGGACCTATGATCATTAACAGACTCTCAACAAGTGGAGCAATACAGTTAGCCACCTTAGAAGGGGATATAATGCCTAATTATATTAGTGGCTGTAGAGTCAAGCTATATCAGGAACCTCTTACTAAGGATATGCTTAGACGACTCACGTTGGCAAAGAAGCGTAAGGAGGAAGAAAACAGAATACGAGCTGAAGCTCAGGCAGAAGCCATAGAACGCATTAAGCGCATGAAGCTAAGAAGACAAGGACTAGGGAGAGAACATTATAACCATCTGGAAACATCACCCAGATATCCCATGGCCATGTGTCAGGTAAAGTCAACCACTCATCCTAGCATAGTGGACAGGAGACCATTCATTACAGTTAGGCTAGAGCACGGCAACCCTTGCCAAGAACTCAGGGCTTTAATTGACTCAGGTGCTGCGACTAGTGCGATTAGGTGGTCCCACTATAAGGATTCAGGAATAGAAATGCGGTCAATTGAGGCATACCTCATAGGGCTAGGAGGCATGGAAACCCCTTGCATGGGCGAGGTGGACCTTCCTATCCTCATTAAGGATGTGACCATGACAGCGAAGCTACTAGTGTGCCATGATGACGACCTAATAGAACCCATAATCCTTGGCCAAGATTGGCTATACAATCACTCAGTGGACCTAAATCTTAGACAAGGCTCCTTACAGATTGGAACCTTAGAGCAGAAGCGAGTGATACCGCTTGACTTCCCTAACGGCATTCCGCCTGAGGGTTGTAACCCTAGACCCTATGAAATACATGCGACGGAAGACCGGAAGATCTTTGATCAGCTCAGTCACGTTACGTCTACACCAACCCACTCGGGCTTGACTATGGACAGTTGTCAATCAGAAGGACGACAGGAGATCTTCCCTGGGGCTTCCTGCAAACTAGAAGGGGCAGCTACCCAACCGCTAGGGCAGATGGACACAATCAGCGGTCAGGTGGGTTGCATCAACGACCAAATGAGCACAACACCCTGCGGTGCTCATCCTTCCAAACTTGCTGCGGACTGGCCTAGATTAAAGTTAAAGAACGAATCACTTCCTAATGGGCAGGTCACGCAAGTGTTGGATCTCCCTTCTTTTCCAAAGCAGAGCGTCCATCCGACCTCTCAACCTCAACCACAACAGAGTCGACCACGACGAAGGAACCCAGACCGACGGCAGTATCAGAAGACACAACAAGGAAAGCAGTCTAGGCCACCCAAAGGAAGCGGCACCAGACAAATATGGGTGCCAAAAGGACAAAAAGCACCGAAGAACTCCAACACAGCAGAGATCGACAAGCAAAAGGCAGGGCAGAAACAGAATCAGTATCCACCATCCCCTCGACCTTCTTCTACAGGTCCGAGCATTCGACAAATTTGGATCGCCAAGAAATACCTTACCCATAGACCCACACCCACGCAGATTTGGGTACCCAAACCATGTATCATAGCTCAACCCTTAAGCCATGTAATATATACCCCTCACAAATCTTTCCATCCCTCAATACCACCAAACCCGATACTACCTTTTGCCCCCCAGCAGAAACCCACCACCCACTCAAAGACTCTTAGGAAATGGATACCGAAGAGTGTCCAACCGTCTTCCCCTAACCCATTGTCTGACAAAACTACCCCCCGGCTAACATACAACCTTGTAATAAATCACTAACCTTTAAACCTTGCATAAATTCACCCACCATCATCACACATCACTCATAATCTCATCTCATCAAGAAATGTATGCATAATCTGAAACGTGTAGGTGTCTAGAGACCTGCACTAGTGCTGCAAGAAGCATTGCATCCATCACATCACAACACTTGGCTACACGGGTTACGCATCAGTTATGGAAAGGGATTGCGGTCTCACTTTAATGGGATCATAATTAATTTCCATGCTAATGTGTTAATCTTTTGTAGCAGATCTTTCTCATTAGCGCATCAGTCATCATGCAAACCGACGAAGGACCATCAGAAGCAGGCCCCAGCGTAGCTGCAGTGCCCCTCAATGTTTTACGAGCAGAATCCCACCCGACTGCTCCACCGCCAGAATTCCAAGGATTTCCAGGGCCCATGCCGATCGATAACCCACCTATGGGCTACACAGAAAAGATACACCGTAACTCTCACTGGTTTCAGGGACTTGCAGGACCCTTAGCGGACGCAGATTTTATATTTGAATCTAATTTGACGTTTGATGACCGCACTTGGGGAAAATCCCAATTCTTCTCCAGAGAGTTCGAAGGCCTACAGAACACTCAGGACTTGACTCATGTTTGGGCCAGAGCCGGCTTCACGGAGTATTTCAGTGATCCTCTGCCCAAACCTGACTTTTATAGGTGTTATTATTTAATCACTACTTTGCTGGCCTCAGAGAATAAGGACATCCCAGGAACTTTTATTTTGCCTTCTTTAGTGGATGATCCACCTTACAAAAGATTTTATCTTTCGAAGGATTTAATCAGAGCTGCCATCAAGATTCATGGAACCCACACGCCCACAGATCGAGAAAGATTAGTTCCAGACCCTATGAAACATGGGGATGTCACTAAGTGGGAGGAGATCTCAGCAATTACACCTGAGCTGTCAAAGCCGCTACGGATATGCATGCAACATTTTGCATTCCCCGCTCAGGACAGATTCACCATGCCACATAAAAGAATATGGTTTGGATTGTACTTAGCATGTACTGGACCTCAGACTGTCGATCTGGCGAGCTGGATCATTGATCAAATGTATTTGGCACAACACAGATGGGAACGAAAGAAAGTGCTTAATGGATGTTGTGTGCTGACAAGAATTGTTTATATGTGCTTGGCTTATGACTTGCCAATTGAACGTGCATTAACAGGAGAAGAGTTGAAGGCATTCAAAGGAACGACGAAGAAAGCCAGGAAGCCCAGCAGAGCACGGGCAGGTAAGCGCATGAGAGGCACTATTCCTTGCCTTCAAGTGCCAGAGTCACCATCACCACAACCCTCTCCAGAGCAATCACCGACAGAAGCCGCTCCCATAGTACAACCTATTCGCATAAGGTTATCTAGACCAGTGGTAACGGAGAGCACTACTAGTACCGCTGCACCTCAAGAAGCTACAACCACAGAACCCACCACCACGACAGCAGAAGCTCCCACCACTATTGGTGCGGAAGCCTTTTCTTTCCCAATGCCACATATGGAGATGGACCCAATAAACACCACTTTCGACTTCGAAATGCATGATGTGCTGTCCAGCGACTTTCAGTTCTCAGAAGGACAGATGTTCTCTCAAGAATATGAACGCCCCAGCTACCCTACCACACCGCGGGATCAGCCACAGGGACAAGTTGTGTCGAGCTCTGATGACGAAAGAACAGCATCTGATGACGATGAAGGTGACGATGAAGCCAGCCAGGGCACTCACGAGTCCCACGAACAGGAACAGACAGATGGCCAAGGCCAACAAACCGATGCACACGGTGACACCAGCACGCATGAAGAGGAGACTTTCGAAGCAGCAGCTTACACGCTAGCAATCAAGAAATTATATCGTACGATGGAGAAAGTCTGGGCACGGAAGAAATTGACTGAAGAAGAGAGCCAGACCATAATCGAACAAGAACTCATCTCCGGAGGATTTGAAGAAGTCTACATCAGAGGGTTTAGAGAACTGGTCAAATCCATCGGCCCGGTCGAAGCACTGAGATATTTACAAAGGAAGCCACTTCCACAATATGACCCTCGTAGAGTTCGCGTGTTATCAAAGCCCGGTGAATATATTCGAGTTCCGGTAGGTGCTCAATCATCCCACCAGGCGCAAGAGGCACGCCTACGCCCGGAAAGATCCATCACCGAAGAAGCTATCCTAGTCGACTCCCCACCACGTACTACCGTTGTACATACTACCACTATCCTTGAAATAACATCCACACCATCTACTCCTCTCTCACCTCACGTTTCACCAATCCATCCTGTATCCCCCGCACACCCACCTGCTCCTCCCACATCCACACCAGTTCACGGCAACATAGCCAAAGCCTTTGCCCTGCCCATTCATGCCACCATGCCCGCACCCACCCCACCTCGTCTACATGTTAACCCCTTCATCCCTTCATCCTTCCCATCCTTTCCCCCACCTTTGCGACACCCTTTCACCTTTCTAACCCCGCTAACCTTCTCACCAGTTTCACCTCCCCAACCCACTATAACCCCTATTTCCCCTTTTCACCAAGCTGCTCCAGTCATCCCCCCTGTAAATTACTCTACATTTGTAAATCCCGTCTTCACACCTACACAACCACCCACATACACACCGCTTTTCACAGTCACCGCACTTGACACGTCCAGTGACATGGACATCTCACCACCCACCGCACCATCACCCACTCCACTTACAGCACCATCATATTTAGGTACGTCACCATTTTCCACGATCACCACTGCATCCACCTTCCCAACCCCATTCCCCATTCCCGCTGCATCTACTTCCACTGCATCCTCACTTAGCACTCCATTACTATTATCGCCAACCATAGACACTGCACTTCAACAAATGTTCACATGCATGACACAAGTACGAGATGAGTTCGCATCTCTGGGCAACAATTATCAACAGCTGCAGAGGACGACAAATGAATTACAATCGCAGCTTAATTCATTATCAATCGAGAATGCCTCTTTAAATACGTGATACCAAGAACTAAGAGAGGCATATCATAAGCTAGAGCTAGAAAGTGAAGAGAAAACAAAAGAAGCCACTGCTGATCTGGACAACCTGCTTCGAGCCCAAACAATTAGGAACGCGACGCTGACCAGGAATATGGGCTTACTCAGGAGACACCTAGCCGCAGCAAAAGAGGAGAACCAGAGACTCCAAGAGCAGAATAGAGAGAATTTGGAAGCGGCATTGGACCATCCAGAACAACCCTTAAGTCCTAGCAGATTCAAGGCAATCCCATCCGAAGCAATGAAGATGTTGCTAGATGACCATGTTCGACTGCTCGAGGACTATGATCGGATGAACGAAGAGCATCAGAAGTTAAAGGAAGATCACAAGCTACTACAGCTCAGAGAACCGACACCACAACAAGTACAAGTAGCAGCAGAAGTACCAGAACCTGTGGACCCCTCTCCTGACCTCCTAGAGGAACTCAACTCATTACGGGCCCAGGTAATCACTCTCCAGTCAAGAATTGACGTATATGAAGCGCCACCAAGGCCAGACTCCCCACCGGAGATCCCAGCTGACGAAGAGAACATAACTATTCCGGTGGAGGAAACATTTGAAGAGGCGTACGAGCCACAGCCCATCCCAGGCAGACAAGTCACGGCTGAAGGCCAGATGACGTACGAACTTCCGACCCCCGCATGGATGAGACTGTGGAGGAAATTGGAACAACGCACTCAGCTAGAGTCAAGGCCCAGCTACATGCTATGGCCATGATCGAAGAACGAATTTTGCAATCTCCCTACTTTGCTCAATTGGCCCCACGCAGGTACATATCCAGGCATGAGCTTCAATACAAACCTTACTTCATGCTAATGGCCGAATACCAGCTGGCCATAGAAAAGCGAACTGGCAAGAAGCCATCACATGCAACCCAGTTCGAGCCTGAAGACTTGCCACTGGATGCGCAACAAGGCATTATTTATCAACCAGATTGGCGTACACGTCTTTTACAGGAGTACCCTGAAATGATGAGCACATGGGTCAAGGCACCTTTACATTTGAAATACAACCCATGTTGGGGACCCGTGCCACGTCGCCGCTCTTGGACTGCATTCGCTATCAAAGTACAAAACAATAAGCAGTGCCAAGACTGGTTGAACTACCCATATTTCAGGCCACCTACAGGACCACCGACATTTGGCTATATGATGGCTACAATCCGTCACTGGCTCCCTCGCTTGAGATATATGGATGACATAGCAGCGCATATGACTGTCAAGATATTTGACATGATGCAAATGATATTTAAAGTCTTCCGGAGAGTCAAAGCACCACATGTTAATACCCCGGGCTTTGAGCATGGCAACTTGGATCTCGCATATGACATGAGTACGACGCCATCGCTCCGGGTGTGTTATGCCTGGCATTGCAGAGTCAAGTACTTACCGGCGTGCTACAAGCAAACATTCGAAGAAATGTTCACCACCGGTTTCTGGGAATACCACTCTGAAGTGTTCATCAGTAGGCCGACCCACTTATTGCAATTATTTGCCTGTGAACAGTTGGTGTATTCCACGCATTACAGACTCCCACCATCAGAAGAACCACAACCAGTTAATTGGGAGAAGCTCGAGGCAGACCTAGCCCGAGGCATTCGAGTATCTGAGCACACCCTCGCTCACGACCTCCTACAAAACTACATCCGACAGACCGCACAACAAGGTTCTGTCGAGGACGACAGAAGCAAGAGGGAGGGGGGTGTTGGAAGCAGCCAGAGGCACAGACGCCACGGAAGCATGTAACGACGGAGCAGGGAGCGAGTCGGATCAATTTTTCAAACAAATATGTTTCTTATTATTTCTTCAAACATTCAACAGTGATTTTTATCACTAATTGTAACATATGTATCATAGAAAACCCCATTTTGTAATCCATAGCTCCATTTTGTGCAAGCCAAGGAGTCCTCGAGCTTGAGGAGCTTAGGTAGAATGCGCGTACCAATTTTCGTTATTTTTAGACATCGTTTACCCTTCCAAATAGCCTCTAGGACCTATTTTTTAACTATGCCGGTCACTAGATGTGAAACCGGTCAAAACTAGTCTAGAAACTATAAAAAGAGCTAGAGAGCTCATTTTTGAGGTGGGTTCATGTTGGCAAGTGTGAGCTTAGAGTTAGTTTGAGCTTGTAATAGTGTTCTTGAGTAATAGAGCTAATTTCTCACCTTCCATTGTGTCTTGCTTGTCTCTTCATTGTGTGTGTGTGTGTGTGTGTGTGTGCATCTTTGTGCTTCTCACCTTCACTCTCACTTCATCTCACATTCACGATCTCCATATCACTCCTATCTCTTCCGCGGATTGACATTAAGGAGGTGAAGCTTCTTAACGTGGTTCTCACCATTGTGCTAGAGCAACAGCTTGGACTACTTCATGAAGACAATACTTGAAGGAAGGATCATAGGAACTTATGCTTATATGTTCTTACCATTTACTCCTTGTAAAAGTCTAAAATGACTTGGCATTCTTATGTAATCACTTACCTAATAGATTCGTGGAATTAGATGGTATGAGTTGAGAGAATATCTCCCTACTTTTAGAGAAGTGATTATAGGGAGCCTTAGATTTGAATTTGAAATTCAAATCAACCTCCAACTCATATAAAAGTGAGAAGAAAACTCGCGGGCTTAGAGTAGAGTGTACATCCGAGCTCCATTTTTGCTAGTATTGAGTGTGTGAGAGTGCTACACCATAGCCCACACATCTCTACCTCATTAGGCAATGCTTGGCATGCCAATGAGTTTGTAAACTAATGTGAATCAATACATACATTTACATCTATCACTTCTGTGTACTTTGAGTTTCTACCTCCAAGTCTGTCAACTTCAAAGAGGCATATCTCAGTGCCTACTCCACCAAATCAAGTGATTCAAAGCTTGGTAGATCCAGCTCAAAGCATACTACAAGCATACAAAGTTTGAAGCAACTTGGTTCAGCTAATTTTGAGAAATCGCGGTCGAAGTGCTCACTAGTATCTGTCTCCATATTTCCTAAAAAGTCGGGGATGTCTATAATTTTGCTAAAGTGATTTCTCTGAGTATAGTTTATCATTTTATCTCATTCCACTTGCAAATGGTAGCTTACTAAGCTAATAGAATACCTCTAGAAGGAATTTTGCCAATTGTAAGTGTACTGGTCATACTGAGCATAACTCTGAGCAGGTGTCAATACCAAAATAGCAAGTTTTCTTGGATATGTGAAGTATCAAGTAGTCTGCTTTGATTTGATCACTACACACATCATTTGCAAAGTACATATATGATCTCTTGGTATCATTTGGAAGCTAAGGGTGTCTACTAATCATATCTGGAGTCACTGAGGGCTGGTGCAAAGCAGGATTAGCAGCACCTACTCAATCTTCTGAAGGATCCATCCATCTTTCCCAACACCCTCATGGCTTCACGCTAGAGGATCTAATGGATGAGGAGGTAGCAAGAATAATTAATGCTACTAATTTGGAAGTTGAGGCAGAACAAGCAAGCGAACAACAAACTGTCACGGACCAACCCCATCCAAGTTAACTAGACGTAGTCGAAGTAGATGAAGATGAAGAGGAGACTGCAGAAGAGGAGAAAGAGGATGAACAAGAAGGACTATCCGACAAAGAAGAGCATGAATATGAGCAAGAAGTTGTACCGAAAATTGAAGGTACCCCTGCCTATACGAAGCAATTAAAACGACTGTATGATACCATTAACCGGGTTCAGGAACAACACAAACTATCCCTGGCAGCAGGAAAGGCCCTAATGAACCAGATCTTGGAAGATGAAGGTGTGGACGAGCAATACAGGGCAACCTTGCTGATGCATTGGGGGTACTTGAGCTAGTGCATACCGCTCTCGCACACTCGCAAAGATCGGAGCGAAGATACAGCAGACGTCCCCCTAGACTAGGGAAACAAATGAATGTCTTGGTATCAGAACCACAGGGCACCACATCCACCACCACGAGCACAACCCACACCATTCATCACACTGATGAAGCCCATACCTCAAGTGCACCCCCGTCACCCCCTTTGCCACCCTCCCCTCCAACTCCACCACCTTCACCTCATACTACCACTGTCACCACCACTTTCACAGCCTCAGAGTCCACTTCCCAGACCAAAGCACAGACTGTGAGCCAACCCTCACAATCCGCACAACCTATCACCACCCCTATTGTAAATGCCACCACTGACACTGTAACTCTATCTGTCGCCACTGAAAACCCCATTCCCCCTATCACACTTTCTGGTGGTTTATATTCACAACTGCACACACCACTTTACACCTTCACTACCATCACCACACCGACAATTCCCATGTACACAATCACTCCCACGACCGCATCCACATATGACTTCATGGACATATCACCCACTTCCGCACCTCTCCCTCCCCCCATATTTCCACAAACTCCCATTCCCCCACCACCCACTTCACCCTTCTCGAGCACAGCATACACACTCCCTTTCCCTTTTCCCTACCCTCCTGCATTCAACACCTTCCCAACATCCACTCTTGTTAATAATGTATTTAATACTTTGTACCAGTGTATGTCTCAACTACAACAGCATTACCAGCACCTAGATGCTCAGCATACGAGCCTGTTCAGAAACCATGAAACACTACAAGAAAGATTCATTAATTTAGAGAAGGAGAAGAGGCTATTACAATAGCAGTTTAATACCTTACAGGCACAACATGATCAATTAGTAGCCAATCCACCCTAGCCAGATACCGAAGAAAAACAACAACTTGATGATATGTTACACGCCTAGATAACGGACAATCTCAAGCTTCGACGAAACCTCACCTTACTATGAAAACACATGTCCGCAGCACTCGAAGAAAATAAACGACTACAGAAATAGAACAAAGAAAACATGGAAGCAGCAATGGAGGGTTCACCGCAGGAAATCGACCCAGAGAATTTCAAGGCCATCCCATCTGAAAATATGCAAATAGTATTGGAAACACATGCCGATCTCCTAGAATCCCACGCAGCCTTAGAAAAAGAGAGGGATGATCTACTAAAGCAACTGGAAGCTCAGCAAGAGTCACCAAAAGAAGTCACAGCCGCAGCACACACATCTGAAGAAGTCATAGAACTCAGAGCACAACTGGCAGAATTACAAAATAAAGTTCTTCAATATGAGCGTCAACCATCCCCCCTTGTGGAGCCAGAACCTAAGGACTTAGTTCCAATTGAAGTTGAGGAGATTTTTGAAGACCCATACGTACCCATGCGTGCACGAAGGGGTAAGCAAACAAAGGAAGGAATGGACACAATTGAGATGGAAGCTCCTGAATGGATGCAAAAGTTAGAGAAGATTGATGCAACCCATGATGAGAGAGTGGCAGTACAGATACAGTCTATGTCTCGATTGGAAGAAGTCATCATTGTTGATATATTTAGGTAGTGATGTGTGTGAACACACTAGGACTGCCGGGACACTTTTTTCCCTCTTTAGGAGGTTTTTTTCCCCCGGCTTGTATATATGCCTATCGCCCTAATGGGCTACTTACCTTTGTACATTCTCTAGTAATACAGTCAGTATTGTGTGTTTGTGCTCCAAGCTTCTTCTTCTTCCTTGTGTTGTTTGCGTGCTTCTACAGACGTCTAACTCCAACAATTGGTATCAGAGCAAGTCGTTGCTTCATCTAGGGTGTCGTCGACACTCCTCCGTTTGCAGTCTCAGAATCGCACGAATTTCGGTGAGCATACTCAGCGTGTTTCCGAGATCAAAACAGCTTTGCTATGTGGTGCCAAAATCGCGATCTGAGCTCGTTTCGGCCTCCGAACGCACTATCGCAGCGCTTGTGCAGGCTATTTCGTCTTTTTGTGCCAAAGATATATACCAATTTCTATTCGCCAGTTTAAGCGTCTCGAAGTCTGCTACAGGTCTAGCAGAACTCGTCTGGGCAGTTCTGTTCAACTTTTTGAGATACAGTCAATTTTCTGCATCAAGGTATTTTAGTCAAGCCATGGCTGAAAGCAGTGATGTATTCCGTATGTTGGCTGTTGAGGATAAGTTGGATGGTATCAACTACCCATTATGGGCTTATATGATGTGACATGTTTTGGTTGCAAAAGGATTGTGGAACATTGTGCAGGGTGTTGAAAGACGTCCTGTTACACCTGTAACGACAGGTACTACAAATACAGGTGCTGGAGCTGATGAAGATGATGTCGAAGATGATATTCCGCATATTCCTGTTCGTGCTGCTGTTTCTGTTGCACCTACTACAGATCAAATTCCTTGGGATGGTAGAGATTCCCAAGCACATGCATTGATAGCTTTGTCTGTCAAACGTGCCATTATTCCTCATATTCGCCCTTGCAGAACAGCTAGGGATGCTTGGGATACACTTACCACATTGTACCGAGCTAGGAATGAGGCTCGTGTTGCTTACCTTCGAAAACAGTTGGAGAGTGAGAACATGAATGAAGGTGATTCTATGGATAGTTTCCTAACAAAGATCAAATATTTGAAGGAACAGTTGATTTCTGCTGATGAGGTTATACCAGATAGCTCACTTGTGCAGACCGTTCTGAATGGTCTTCCTGATTCATATCAGAGTTTTGCTTCTACTCTTCGGTTGATGATGAAAGGCAATCCGAATGCCTTATCATTTGAAGAGTTAGTCTCTGTTCTATTGCAGGAAGATCAGTCCAGGTAGAACAGGTCCATTATGCGTGTTGCAGATCAAGCTTTCCTGGCTAGTCAGAAGGGCAAAGGAAAATGGAGCTCTTCTACTAGTAAGCAGAAATCTGCAAATGCTGCACACTCGAAGAACCAGGATAAAAATGAGAAGAAAACAGAAAAGCAGAAATTGTTTTGCAAGTACTATAAAGGGAATGATCATATCATAAAGAACTGTCCAAAACTGGCTGCAAAAGAGGCAAAGAAAAAGGAGGCTGGAATGGTTGTTGCAGAAGCCTCTACACCAAAAACAGAGTCTGCTAATCTTGTGCAGGAAGAAGAATGGGTGTTTACTACTGTTTGCAGTTTTGACCCATCTTCTCATGAGCAGTGCATGTCTGCAGTGGACTCAGATGTTTGGCACTTTGACAGTGGGGCGACCAAACATATTACCTCGCAGCGCAATTTCTTCTCTTCACTCGAGCCTGCCCCTACAGGGAATACTGTCACATGCGCCAACAACTCCTCTTATCCTGTTATGGGAGTTGGTAAGATCATTCTCACTAATACTAATGGTAGTTCTTTCACCTTGTCAGATGCCTTATTTGTGCCAGGGATCAAGAAGAATCTGTTATCAGTTTCTGCATTAGCCAAGATTGGCTTGGTTGTGAAATTCGTTGACGATAGGTGTACAGTTCATGATCTATCAAATGGGGATCTGATTATTGCTTCTGGCATTTTATGTCATGGGCTGTATAAGCTCATAGACTATGAAAGATTTGTGAATGATTCGGCATGTGCATTTCATGATTCTCAGGCTATGTCAGATGCAAAGCTTTGGCATGCACACTTTGGTCATCTGAATTTTGCTAGTTTGCTACGCATGCAGAAATCTGATATGGTGTCTTCTTTGCCCAAGCTTGAGGCACCTGGAAAACATGTATGTGAAGGCTATATTTTGGGCAAAATGCAACGTTCCTCCTTTCCAAAAGATGGTTCAGTTCGGGCTACGCAGAAATTGCAGCTTGTACATAGTGATGTTTGTGGTCTATGCAGACACCCTCTTTTGGGAATTACCTTTACTTCGTGACTTTCATTGATGATTTTTCCAGGCATGCATGGGTATATCCACTCAAAGCAAAGTCTGAAGTGTTCATGTGCTTTAAACAGTTTTTGGTTTTGGCTGAAAATCTGTCAGCATGTAAAATGGGCACCCTCCGTTCTAATCGAGGGGGGGAATATATGTCTTCTGATTTTAATGCATTTCTAGCTGAACGTGGGATAAAACACCAGTGTACAGTGTCGTATACACCTCAACAGAATGGAGTTGCTGAACGAAAGAACAGGTCACTCATGGAGATGGCGAGGTGCATGGTCAAGAGTCGGGCTTTACCACATAGTTTCTGGCTTGAGGCTGTCATGTGTGCAGCATATGTACTGAACACGTGTCCCACTAAAGCGCTGCAGTCTATCACTCCATATGAGGCTTGGCATGACCGCAATCCATCTGTTGCTCATCTGCGTGTTTTTGGTTGTTTGGCATATGCATTAGTGCCTGAACAACATTGCAGAAAATTGGATGATAAGGCAGTAAAATGTATTTTTGTTGGGTACAGTTCTAAAAGTAAAGGCTATCGACTTTATCATCCACAGACTAAACGCATTCTGGTTAGCCGTGATGTTGTCTTTGTGGAAGATGCTATTCAGCCATTGCCTTCATGTACTAAGGAGACACCTGTTAGCTCCAAAGACATGTATGATACGTTGATGCCTCTTTTTACAGGTGGACAGTCTAGTGCTGATCCTAATGAGGCAACTTCTCAGCCTTTGCAAGTTTCATATGATGATGCAGATCATTCTATTTCTGATGCAGATTTACATGATGCACTTGTTAATGAGAGAGCTGAGATTGAGCAGGCAAAAACTATGCCAAAATGGCTGGTGCAAACTTTGCGTGACAACAAATTAGATGCACCTTCGCCATATCGTACTCGTTCAGGCTCTCATAGTACCTCCTTTGCATCAGATTGCTATGCTATGGCTGCGTCTAGTCTCTGTGATGAGAATGAGCCTGTTTCTTTTGATGAAGCACAGAATTCAGAAAATTGGATGGCTGCCATGCAATCTGAATATGATGCTATAATGAAGAATGGTACATGGTCTTTAAGTGACTTGCCTCTTGGCAAGAAGGCCATTGGCACTAAGTGGGTATACAAGCTGAAGCGTAAACCTGATGGTACAGTTGACAGGTATAAGGCTAGGCTTGTTGGAAAGGGTTATGCGCAGGAAAGAGGCACTGATTTTGATGAGACCTTTGCACCTACATGCCGTATGACTACTGTTCGGAGCATTTGTGCACTTGCAGCCCATCATGGTTGGAATGTACATCAGTTGGACATTAAAACAGCATTTCTGAATGGTGACTTGCATGAAGAAGTGTATGTTTTTCAGCCTTGTGGCTTTGTGCACAAAGGGCATGAAAACCAGGTGTGCAGGTTAAAGAAGGCATTATATGGTTTAAAGCAAGCACCACGTGCTTGGTATGAGAAGATACATGCCTATCTGGTTGCACATGGTTTTGTGAACAGTCCAACTGAAAGCACCTTATATGTTAAGCGTGCTAATGATGTGCTTCTGATCATTGTTGTCTATGTTGATGACATGCTGCTCACTGGTCCTATTGAGAAGCATATTGCTGATTTCAAGGCTGATTTGCATGCCTCATTTGAGATGTCTGATTTGGGGCATTTGCATCACTATTTGGGCATTCAGTTTATGCAAGTTGATGGTGGAATGGCTTTGTGTCAAACGAAATATATTGACACATTATTGCAGCGTTTTGGCCTTGAAGATTGTAACCCTATTGCCACTCCTATGGAGACAGGTATACGATTGAGTCTTCATGATGCTAGAGATGCATTTGATGCTGTTCTCTATCAGCAGGCTGTTGGATGCTTGATTTACTTATGCATTACTCGGCCATATATTCAATTTGCTGTCTCACAGATGAGTAGGTTTATGTGTTTCCCAGGAGTCACACATTGAAAGGCGGTTAAGCGCATCTTTTGCTACTTGAGTGGTACTCGGCTACTTGGGTTGTTTTATCCCAAGGGGGGATCGCTACCGCCAGATTTGCATGCTTTTTCTGACTTAGATTGGGCTGGTTGCTATGACACTCGTGTGTCCACCAGTGGTTTTTGCTTCATGATTGGTACCTCATGTATATCTTGGTTGAGCAAGAAGCAGCCTACTATGGCCACTTCCAGTTGTGAGGCTGAGTATAGGGAAGCTTTCACAGCGACTGTTGAGTGTGTTTGGCTCAGACGCCTTATGGCTGATTTGGGTGTTGGCCGGTCTTCTGCCACCACCATCTTCACTGACAGTTAGAGCGCATTGGCAGTTGCGAGGAACCCTGTGTTCCATGCTTGCACTAAGCACATTGAGGTGCATTATCACTATGTCAGGGAGAGGTTCTCTGCTGGGGAGATCAGCTTGGCATATGTGCCCATGCAGGAGAACATTGCAGACCTTTTCACGAAGGCTCTGCCTAGGGAGAAGTTTGAAGCTTTCCGCAAATCTTTGGGCTTACTTCCTTTTGTGGAGTGATTTCCACATAGCTTGGTACTTCCTTATACATGAGTGCCAGCTCCTTGTTCACCGCATCACTCCCAGGGGGGATTTGTTGATATATTTAGGTAGTGATGTGTGTGAACACACTAGGACCGCCGGGGCACTTTTTCCCCTCTTTAGGAGGTTTTTTTCCCTCGGCTTGTATATACGCTTATTGCCCTAATGGGCTACTTATCTTTGTACATTCTCTAGTAATACAATCAGTATTGTGTGTTTGTGCTCCAAGCTTCTTCTTCTTCCTTGTGTTGTCCGCGTGCTTCTACAGACGTCTAACTCCAACAATATTAAATCGGATTACTTCAGAAACCTCTCCCATCATCGGTGGATTGGCATGTCCGATGATTTGTACGTTCCATTCTGTGTATTAATGGTAGATTATAATGCTGAAATAAAGCAGCACGCAACAAAAGAACCAACTTCGGCAACAGAGTTTGCACCAGATGATATTCTTGCAAGCGCCACACACGGAAATATATTTCAACCTACCTGGAGGATACATCTGCTTGAAACATACCCTGAGATGGTACGCACGTGGAATAACATGCCTTTATACATCAAGTATAGCCCATGCTACTGCCCTGTCTGTCGAAGAAGGTATTGGCTAGAATACACCAAAATAGTTTGGACAGTTAAAGGATGTGAAAAGTGGCTAAACTATGTGTACGTAGCACTCCTCGTGGCCAACCCACGGTAGGCTACATGATTTCAACCATCCAACACTGGGCAGTCAGATTCAAAAATGTACCAAATATCATGGCACAAATGTGCCTCAAAATATTTGAGTTAATGCTAATCACATTCAAAACCTTTAGAAATGTCAAAGAACCTCACCTATCGGCTCTCGGATTTAATCAAGGCAACCAAGATCTCGCCTACAATATGAGCACAACACCATCTATCAATATTGTCCATGCGTGGCACACTCGTATCAAGTATCTACTAGCCTGCTTCAAGCAAACATTTGAGGAAATGTTTATCATAGGGTTCTGGGAATATCATTCCGAGATATTCATCCCCAAACCATCTCACCCATTACAATTATTTGCGGTTGAACAGGCTCTACACTCAGAACAGCTACGCATGCCACATCCGGAGGTACCCGAGCCAGTAGACTGGGATGCCCTACTCACTGATTTGGCCAAAGGGCTGAGAATAGCTGAACATCACTTAGCCACAGATGTCGTGGAGTACTACATCCAACAGTCCACTCAACAAGGGTCTGTCAGAGACGACAGACGCGAGAGAGGGGGGGTGTTGGCAGCAGTCAAATCACATGGCAAGTAGGCCATTCAAATTTTTCCAAATCAACACCCTCATAACAGTGATTCTCATCACTAAAAATCATTGTAAATACCATTTCACCTTTTTGTAACTCCATTTTGTGCAAGTCGAGGAGTCCTCGAGCTTGAGGAGTATTAGAAGTATCATCGTACCAATTTTCATGATTTTTAGACTTCGTTTGAGCCCTTAAATAGGCCCTAGAACCTAATTTTTAACTAGGCCGGACACTAGGTATGGACAGGGCCAAAAGCTAGTCAAAAACTATAAATAGAGCTAGAGAGCTCATTTTTTAGGGTAGCTTGTTGTATAATTGAACTTGTAAGAGCACTTTTGAGTAATCTAAGAACTCCATTGCTTCTCTCTTTGTCTTACCTTGTGTGTGTGTGTGTATGTGTGTGCATGTTAGTGTGCTTCTCACTCACACACTTGTGCCACCACTTGTTTGAGGTCTTCATACCATCCTCACCTCTTCCCGGATTGACATTAAAGGAGGTGCTACTCATCACTGAGCTACACAGGTGATATTGATCTTGTTTATGTAAGAACAGATGAGCAGGTTGCTGATATTTTCACCAAAGCACTTGGAGCTGAGAACTTGAAGAAGTTTCGGGAGATGCTTGGATTACAAGATATGGTGTTAAGCTTGAGGGGGAGTGTTGAGATATCAAGCTCAACATGTGATGATCTAGGATGACACGTACCAGCTTTTCTTTTCTCTGACATGTATAGTGGTGACATGTATAGTGGTCACGTTGGTATATGTCAGGGATACTTCATTGAGCTTTATTAGATTATCTACCAAGATTGATGGCACATTTCTTCCTTTTCAGCTCACTCATTCGTGAACATTAGGTTTTTCCTTGTGTACTAATCTTTATATATTGCACTTGTTGTATTCTTGTACATTCCTTTTTATGTAATAGAAAAAGAAGAAGATCATTCTTCCTTGCCTCAATCTGTGTGTGTGTGTGTGCTTCTCCTTGAGAGTGAGAGTATGTGCGTAAGATCTCTTCCTTATCTCCTTCCTCGTGACATACAACACCCTAGAAGTCCTATCCTATCTCCATGACCATAAGTCCTATCATCTTTGACAATCCCACTAGACCCCATAGAAGGGAGCAAGCCCCCTCTACAATCTACCCATTAAGGCTCTAAAGGGAAACTGCACGATGCCACAAGGTCTTTATTTTTCACCTTGAATGGAAACCCAATGGCCCAAAAGTTTATGCCCTACCTAACTGTTGACAACCTTACCAACACCTTCCAACAAGTCTCTATCCCATTGCAGTAGTAGGGACTTGATGACAAAGAAGTGGAAAAGGGATTCCCTTTTTAATTTGCCAATCCAAGAACAAGCCAACCCGATTGGTGCTTAGAGACTAGTGCTGCACAAACCACACATTAATCATGCTCAGAGAATGCAAGCAATCATACTTGTGTGAACATCCCCAAGAAATAATCATGAAAAAGTAAAATGGAACTATCAAAGTCGACTTTCTGAATAACACGACTTTCTGTAAACATGTAAGCTGGAAACTTCAAAGGCTCATATCTCCCTCATACAAGCACCAAATCAAGTGATTCAAAAGCCTTTTCCATGCAATTTGCCATATAGATTTCAGATATGGACTTGGAATTGGCCACATAGGTGTATATATGTGTACAATAAGAAATTTGTGTTCGGAAAGCTTCACGTTTGGGGTTATAGATAATGCATATGACAAGGAATACCACTATTAGGACTTTACCATCAAGTAGAACTAACATCCATAGATTCACAATCAACTAAGCAACACAAAAAAACTTCCATTAAGCATAAAGAAGACATGAAGCATAAGAGATGACACAGGTATCACAGCCAATGGAGTTCCTCTTATCATTCCTGCAAAAGATACAAGTGCAAAATGGCCTGAAATCCTTCACATTTGTGGCTTTTATATTTTTTGTGAGAGAATCATGATTTTTTGCCTAGAGAGAGTCGTGATTCTTAAATGAGTGCTTTTCTATACATAAGTAAGGATTTCTTTTGTCCATTTGGGGTTGGATACTCCTGAGCCATTGCAGGAAGAATCTTCCTGAGTGTTACAAAGTTTTGGAGCTCTCATATACTATTGGACGCATGTTATCAACATTTCCTCCCCCTCCTAGACCCTTTGATGTCCTCATAAAAAATTTGTTGATATAAAAATCCCCAAAGGTTGTGGTTTTCCTTACTCTAGTGTATACCTACTACTATTATTGTGTTATCTATCTTTTGTACAGTTCCTGGAGGTGCTTGTGTTGATCCTGCTCTTCCGTATTGATGTTATTGACTAACTCTATTAAGGCTTTCCTCCAGTTCACACCGGTTCTGATATTCTACATAGGTAGCTTCATATGCGAGAATGCATGCTTCTGGCCCAAAGGATATTCTTCCAAAAATTTCTGAGTCTATCTCAAAAAATCCCGTGGTGAATGCATCTTCGAAGGTTTGTAAGTAAATGCTTTGCATGAACATTACAAACACATAGTATGCCATGAGGCATTGTTTGTCTCGCATCTCGCTGAGATAAAAAAGAAGAGTATTGGTTCCTGAATGGAAGCCCAAAAACTTTAGGGTTCAGATGTTATTTGAAAAGCTTTCTAGATAGGTCTTTATCATTGTTAATATATGGATTTGTACAATGATTGTGTAGTCTTGCACTTCTCACATATCCTCCAAAAAGGTATCTATGACTTATAGCATGTATGATTTGGTTGGCCAACCGCGTGGAGGTCCTCTTAATTTAGCAAAATTCAGCCATGTGCTGGGTATCTGTCCACTCCTCCGGTGCTCCCAAAATGTCGAACAATCCCTTTGACGTGCACATGGACAATAAGCTGGGTTGAGTCTTAGACTGATTGGAGCATTTGTCCATACATGTCGACATTCTTTTTGCTTATTTAATTATTATCAGTGCCATCCTGGGTTGAATTTATGAAAGAAATCTTTCGTTAGCACAAACTGGCTTTTCGAGTACTCAAAAAATTGATCAGCCTCCTTCTTCAAAATGCTTGTCTGATATTCCTTTATTGATTCGTGAATATCCACTAAAGGCATGTCCAGGATGTCAAAATTGGACAACATCCGTGGAGGCTTCTTTAGCTTCTGTAATAGGAATCTAACTAACTTAGCTTCATATCTGTTATATAACTAATGTAGGTATTTGATTCTACTTTTTCTCTCATTGATTGATGTACAGGGTGATAGTGGTTCCTCATGATCTAAATCATCAATTTTGTCATTTGTTGCTTGTGAGTCTCCTGCTTCCATTTTTGTTTCCTGTATGGGACTTCCCCCTTCTTTTTCTTTCTCTAGAGCCTCTTCTCGGATTTGAGAGTGCACTTCAGAGATTTTTGTTTCCCATGAAATAATTTCTCTTATTTCCTCTTCCACCTCTTGTCGGCATTCCTTCATGGTAAGCTGAATCTGAGCCTTGGTTTCTCCGAGACAAACAGACATTTCATGTGAAGCTTCACATAAGAGCTTCATCTTTTCTTCTACCTTTGCCTTCTCCTCTAGCACTATTTTTAGTTGGGAAGCTGCATTATCATCTCTTGCACTCGCTCTACTTTTTTGCAAAAAGCTCACGATCATCCCACTATCAAAAGTAGACCTATTTTTATCGATTCGTGTGATTCGAAATTGTTGTCCATGAGACCATAGTGCATCGTATTTAGTATACTCCCAATCACATCCCTTTGTGAGTTCTTCTTCTTCTTCAGAGATATCTTCACCCGTTGCCTTTGCTTGTGAAACCACTGTATCTAGCCATCTGCTCATTGGAAGAGGTCCAAGACTTTCTGGAAGAGGCAAAAATCGAGTGGAACGATTTCTTCGAAACTGAGCTCTTTCCTTTGCGTTGGTTTCCTTGGCAAGCTCATACTCTTCTAACCACTTTTGCATAGGCTCAGAGTTAACTATGCAAAACTTCATTGCCTTCTCTCTGAAAGATGCATCCATTTTTCTTTGCAATCCTTTACCTTGTGGTTCATCACCTACGAGATCAACATCTTCATCATCGCTCCATAAGCGAGGCATTTCGGGATCCGACATATGTAGAAACTCAGTTATGAATACAAGAGACTCTTGTACAAGCCATCCCTCTGCCATGCTACCCTCTAGACGTGCTCTCTGTCGAACAAACCCTTTTAATGTCTTCATAAAGCACTCTAAGAAGAACATCCATCGACCATGGATAGTTCCTGCTATTGCAACTTCATCTACCATATGAACCAGTAAATGAAGTTGAATAGTGAGAATACTTGTGGGAAAGTATTTCTCTACCATACAAATAGCCTCGATAGCATTGAGTTTCGCACTCTCTATGCTATCTTTATTTATCTCTTTAGAAGAGATCCACTGTACTAAAGAACTAATTTTATAAATGGTTCTTCGTACATCCTCCGAAAGACAATCTTTTAGGGCTATAGGGAGCACAAACTGTAAAAACTTGTGCCAATCATGAGACTTGAGCCCTCCAAGATCGTCGTTTTGTGTGAAAGCAATCTTTAGACACCTCATGCATCCAGTAGGTGTCCGGAACTCTGAAGTTGTTTTCTTCACTTGTTGCTCTTCCATCCTGCAAAGCACCCAAGGAGCTCTTGGTAACGATACCATTCCGTTGGGCTTAGTAATTGCCCACAACTCTTGCATACGACCTCCCTCTTCTAAGTCCTCCCTTTGTGATTTGCTTTCTTTCTTTCCGATCAAAGTCTTCCAAAGAATCTCTCCCACATTCTTAAAAATATGCATTGGGTCTACCAAATGATTGATCAGTAATTCACTCCAATAAGGGAGTTCATGAAAAATGGACAACCGTTTCATGCCAGCGACTGGATTTTCTGAATCCTATAGTTGTTTCCAATTGCTAGCTTTCATTTGGCATTGCGCTTGTCGACCAATTTTTCCTTCATGTAAAACATGTCCATCAGGCAAATATCTATGGTATCCTTCATAGACAGTCTTACATAGTGCTTTGGAATAGCGTGCTTTGAGTCATGGTCTGCATAAGGGACAAGCATGGTAACCCGAAATTGATAAACCTGAACATTCACCATAACCAGGTCAATCATGCATCGTCCACATAAGTATGCCTTGCACTCGCACGTCTTGTCTTCTTATAGGTTAAGACATGTCACGCACAGTAATCCCATCCCATATAATGCGCAGTTCTTTCACAAGTGGTGCAAGATATACATCCATGTTTTTTACCTTATACTTACCTAGTACAGTAATAGCTAATAATAAATGACCTTTCTTTGTGGCCAGCCATGGTGGGATGTTATAATTGACCAAACATACAGGCCATGTGCTGCCTAGACATATGGACCGAGGCTCACTAGCAAACTCTAGCCACTTACTATTCATGTGCTTCCAAGCATCAGAGTCAGCAGGCACTTGCATTACACCATCTGTAGACTTGCTCTTTGTATGCCATGACATTAACTCAGCTATAGATTTGCATCTAAACATGTTCTTAATTCGTGGAATGATAGCAAAGTGGCGAAGAACCTTTGCGGGGATTGCTTCACCTACAAGGTCTTCTCTAAATCTATTTGCTCCACACTTTGGACATACATGGAGATGCTCATACTCATTCCGAAAGAGGATGCAATCATTCGGACAAGCATGAATCTTAGTATAATCCATTCCAATGGACTATAAAAGTTTTTTTGCATCTCCACATGTTGGAGGCATGTCATTGCCCTCTGGCAAAAATTGATCTTTAAGAAGCCTGCAATAAGCAATTAAAAGGATATTAGTAAATAAAGTTATTTTGATACAACAATGAAAGTTTATTTCAAATCCACTTACCTGAACAATTCAGTGACACTACTATGTGACCATCCATAAATGGATTGCAGATTGAGCATTGCGAGTGACGCATGTAGTACAGATATCTTTGCTCCATTGTAAAGTGGTAAACGAGCTAGTCTTCGCATGTTTTCATATTCTTCATCGACTTCTGATCGTGGAAATTCTGTTGTGTCCATGAAACTCTCAACATCTTCTCCACCATCATGATCTTCGTCCATCTCATAAAATGCTTCAAGCATCTCTTCCATATGTTCATTCCATGTAATGCTATTAGTACTTATTTGTACGTCTAAGTCCTTTTTTGTTCTCTTTTGTCCACGAGAGGTTACTGGTGCAATGTCGTTTGGGTCTATCTGCCATACAGATGCGATTAGTGTGCATGCGAATGGTAGCGTAGATTTTCTAGCGGACTTTTGTCAAAGGATCCATACTCTCTAACATGTGTAGTACAAATACATCGTTTTCGATAAATTTGATACTTGCACTAAGTGCAAGGACATGCCATTCTCTCCTCCGGATCCAAACTAGCCATCTGATACAATATGGACATTTTAGAACATTTGTTTTTTTATTAAACCTAAAAATCATACTCCTAAAGACTTAAACCTGAAATACTAAAACCTAAATACTTAAACACCTAAAAAAATCTAAAACCCTAATCCTATTTTATATATATATCTATTTATATATATATTTAATCCTATTCTTTATTAATCCTATTTTTATATATTTAATTATATATAAATAATAACACTAGTTCTTTTTATATTTATTTATCTATATAATTATCCTATTTTATATATATATATTTATTTATTTATTTATATATTCATATTTTTTTCTTAATTTTTTTCTATATTTTCTCTTTATATAAGTTTAATTGAGTTATTTGTATGCGTAAACCCTAAAATTCTAATCATAAAGACCTAGACCTAAAATATGTATATTTCTGTATGCATGTGTATATACATGTATATATGTATTATATGTGTATGTGTATGTGTGTAGATATGTTATGTAGGTATTAAAACCTTAAAACATGTGTGTGTATGTATGCATGTGTGTATATGTGTATGTGTGTGTGTATGTATGCATGTGTGTATATGTGTATGTATGCATGCATGTGTGTATATTTATATGTGTGTGTATGTATGCATGTGTGTACATACGTGTGTGTATGTATGCATGTGTGCACATATGTCTGTGTATGTATGCATGTGTGTACATGTGTGTGTGTATGTATGCATGTGTGTATATGTGTACGTGTGTATGTATGCATGCATGTGTGTATATTTATATGTGTGTGTATGTATGCATGCATGTGTATATGTGTGTATATATGTGTGTATGCATATGTGTATATGTGTGTGTGTATGTATGTGTGTATGCATGTGTGTGTGCATATGTATGCATGTGTGTATATGTGTATATGTGTGTATGCATGCATGTGTGTATATGTGTGTGTATGTATGCATGCATGTGTGTATATGTGTGTATGTATGTGTGTGTATGTATGTGTATATGTGTGTGTATGTATGTGTGTATGCATGTGTGTGTCTATGTGTATGTATCCATATGTGTATATATGTGTGTGTATGTATGTGTGTATGCATGTGTGTGTGTATGTATGCATGTGTGTATATTTGTATGTGTGTGTATGCATGCATGTGTGTATATGTAAGCATGCATGTGTGTACATGTATGTGTATATGTATGCATGTGTAAATGTGTGTGTGTATGTATGCTCTATCTTCCTATCTATATCTTCCACTCTTTCATCTCTCTTTATCTTTCATCTCTCTTTATCTTTCACTCTCTCTCTCTTTATCTCTCTACACCTCTATCTCTATCTCTCTCTCTCTCTCTCTCTCTCTCTCTTTATCTATCTATCTCTCTCATCTCTCTCTCTTTCTCTCTCTCTCTTTCTCTCTCTCTCTTTCTCTCTCTATCAATATAGAATAAAACAATCACTTACAAGTATGTCCCTCTTTTGGATCGTTGTCGTGAAAGCGTAATGTATGTCGTCTATTATCGAATTCCAAAGAATCGACACCAAAGAACTTTTGCAAAATCAAAGAGAAGAGAAATTACAATACCTAAAGCATAGAGAAAGACAAAGGCTAAGAGTACGCACACCACTTACCAAGATGTGAGATCTAAATAGAGAGAGAGTGTGTGTGTGGAGAGAGAAAGATCTCTGTGTGTGTGTGCACAAGACAATGCAAGTCGCAATTCGGTTCGCGCACGCAAGTTCAACAGAAGACAACGAGTACTCAAACACGTGCAAAAATGTTTAGTTTTGCTCTCGGGTTCCCGATATGTTTAAAACTCGGCCTCGGTATGGATGTCGGTATGGGCACCGGTATGGGCGTCAGTAACGTCCAATAATTTATTGATGCTTATACCGACGCTTATACTGATGCTCATACCGACGCCCATACTGACGCCTATACCGACGATCACGAAACACACCGACGCTCCATTTTAAACGGTCATACCGATGGTTACTTGACCATTGGTGATCTTTAGTTAGTCTTTGTTCTATTGCAGGAAGATGAGTCCAAGCAGAATAGGTACATTATGTGTGTTGCAAATCAAGCTTTCCTGGCTAGTCAAAAGGGCAAAAGAAAATGGAGCTCTTCAACTAGTAAGCAAAAATCTGCTAATTTTACACAATCGAAGAGGGAAGAAAGATGAAAAGAAATCAGAAAAGAAAAAATTGTTCTACAAGTGTTGTAAAGGAAATGATCATATCATAAAGAACTGTCCAAAACTAGCTGCTAAAGATGCAAAGAAGAAAGAGGCAGGAATGGTTGTTACAGAAGCCTCTACACCAAAAACAGAGTCTGCTAATCTTGTGCAGGAAGAAGCATGGACATTTACTACTCTTTGCACTTTTGACCCATCTTCTCATGAGTAGTGTATGTCTACAGTAGACTCAGATGTTTGGTACTTTGATAGTGGGGCAACCAAACATATTACCTCACAGCATAGTTTCTTCTCTTCACTCGAGTGTGCCCCTACAGGGAATACTATTATATGCGCCAACAACTCCTCTTATCCTGTTATGGGAGTTGGTAAGATCATTTTGACTACTGCTGATGGTAGTTCTTTCACTCTGTCAGATGCTTCATTTATGTCAGGGATCAAGAAGAATCTGTTATTAGTTTTTGCATTAGCCAATATTGGCTTGGTTGTGAAATTTTTTGATAACATATGTAGAGTTCATGATCTGTCAAATGGCGATGTTATTATTGTTGGAATATTTCGCCTTCAAATGCACAATAAGAAGCTTGGGTTTGAGCAAACCCCTTTGCCACTAGCCTTGTCTTGTACCTATTTATAGAAACATCTGATGTTTTTTTAAAGCAAAAAGTATGGCTAACTATTGTAAGCACAATTTCTATTCTTTGTATATCATTTGAATTGTGTTATTTTCATTAGATAGCATACTCACACTTATTGATATGCACTTATACACTTATACATGATGAAGATGCACTTTCACACATATACACATACACACATATATACACACAGATACATGTGCACATACACTTAGGCATACAGACATATACACATGCATATGCACAAACGTTTCTACAACCACATAAAAAGACTTACATGCATGCATTATTGCATATATATATATATATACATATATATATATATATATATACACACACACACATTAACATATACGCAAATACATGTATATGCACATCCACATGCATGCACATTCACATGCGTGCACATGGATGCAAATGGAAATGCATCCACATACACATGCATGTGGAATACATATACACATGCATATACATACATTATACACATATATACACATATATATGCACATATGTACACACACATATACACATGCACATACCTACATATACACATATATAGGCACATACACACAGATACACATAGAGTTACACATATACATGCACATACATATACACATGCACATGCACATACTCATGCACACATATACACTTACACATGCACATGCACATACTCATACACACATATACACTTACACATGCACATGCACATACATACATATACACACACATACACATGCACATACACTTAGGTACACACATATGAATGAATTATATAATTAAAGTATTAAAACACATATACACATGCACATACCTACATATACACATATACATGCACATACACACATATACACATAGAGTTATATATATACATGCACATACATATACACACACATACACATGCACATGCACATACTCATACACGCATATACACTTACACATGCACATGCACATACATACATATACACACATACACATGCACATACATACATATACACACACGTACATATACACTTAGGTACACACATATGAATGAATTATATAATTAAAGTATTAAAACACATATACATATGCATAAATATATATATATATATATATAAATACATGCATATATCTAACAAAGATCAAAGATTTGAAGGAACAATTGATTTCTGTTGATCAGGTTATACCAGATAGCTCACTTGTGCAGACTGTTCTGAATGGTCTTCCTGATTCATATCAGAGTTTTGCTTCTACTCTTCAGTTGATGATGAAAGGCAATCCAAATGCCTTGTCATTTGAGGAGTCACTACAACAGATCGGTCGTATACCGAGATTTTCATCGAGGGAAATGAACGCGTATTTTTTTGGCCTGACATCGGTGTAGGTGTCAGTATGCGCGTCGGTATTAAAGCGTCGGTATGGGCGTCGGTATCAGCATCGATATGAACGTCGGTATATGCGTCGGTATATGCGTCAAAAATACCCATATCGGCACCTCTGCAAGGTGCACCATTGTGTATACCGGCCCCCCCTAGGTGTACCGATGCTTATTCCGATGACATTACTGGGTACACCGATGCTTATACCGACGACCATATCTGCAAAATTTTTTTTGGGCAGAGTGTGTTGCCTTTTGCTACAACAACATTACCATGATGTTGCTTAGCAAAAGACAATACACTCTGCCCGAAAAAAACCAAGTACATGTGATGTGTACTCTAATGTCAACCGAAATATGATTTCATAAAAGAGAATATTATTGGACACAAAAGACATAATCAGAATGAATCATGAACCATGTACAGAAAGAGTTATATATTTCATAAATTAAGCATGTACAAGAGTGTGGCAAGCCACTGTCATATATGACGCTTTTACAAAATGTGGCAAAGCATTCCGTTTCCATATAAAATCAATGATCTTGGTTTATTGAAGTATTTTTTGGGGCTTGAATTAGTCTACACTAGTTCAGGGATATACATTACTCAGAAAAAATACATACAGGATATGTTGAAGAAGTTTCACTTGCAGGATGCTAAAGTAGCAAGCACTCCAATGGAGTTAAACCTAAAACTAAGTGCCCATGAAGGTGATGAAGTCAAAGACATTACAGGTTATCAAAGTATGGTGGGTAGCTTGAACTATGCTACTCTTACAAGAATTGATATTGCATATGGAATAAGTGTGCTAAGTCAATTTATGCACAAGCCAAGGATACCTCACTGAGAGGCTGCCAAGAGAATCTTGAAGTATCTCAAGGGTACACAGAACCATGGTTTGTATTTTCCTTACACTTCAGATATTGATATAGAAGTCTATTCAGATGCAGATTGGGCAGGATGCAAGAATGATAGGAGAAGCACTTCTAGATATATTTCTTTTGCAGGTGACAAACCAATTTCATGGTCTTCAAAGAAGCAACCTACTATTGCTTTGTCTTCTACAGAGGCAGAGTATAGAGGACTAGCTAATGCCACACAAGAAGCAATTTGGATTAAGCTTTTGTATACAGAATTGGGCTTATATACTAGGTCTTCAATAATCTTTGGAGATAATACAAGTTCTCTTCACCTTGCAGCTAATCCTATCTATCATGCTAGGACCAAACATATAGAAGTTCATTACCACTATGTGAGAGAGAAATTGATAAGCAAAGACATTCAACTAACCTGTGTCAACCAACATGCAATGTGCAGATTTGTTGACTAAAGCCTTGGATGGAACCAAACTTTGCAGGTTCAAAGCAATGATTGGATTGCAGGATATACTTGAAGATTGAAGATGAAGACTTAAGCCAAAATGTTTGGCTTGAGGGGGAGTTGTTGGAGTAAATCACAATCCTACACATTTGTCTTGAAAGATATCTTGAAGACTCTACATATGTGAAGAAACATAGGAACCATTGCTAGTGGTTAATTACCACTTTATCCATTGTAAAAGTCAAATTGACTTAGAATCTTGTGTAATCACCTACCAAAGTGAGTCATGGAAAAAGTAGCTCATTTGATTGAAGGAATATCTCCTATTATGTAGGAGCTTGATCATAGGGAGCTAAAATTTGAATTTGAATTCAAATCTTTACTCATTACATATAAAAAATGAACATGAAAAGTCGTGGGTAAGATAGATCACTCCCGAGCCTCATTCTACTGATTTCTGAGTGTGTGTGAGGTCTACATTCTAGCCCACACCTCTCTACACCATTAGGCAATGTTGTTCATGCCAATGGGATTGTATGCAGGTTTTTATTAATAGATACATTTACATCATTCATCTCTGAGTTCTCTGTTAGTGTACTCAAAAGTCTGTCAACTTGTCAAGGGCATATCTCGGTCAATTCTTCACCAAATTCAGTGATTCAAAGCTTATTGGATTCAGCTCAAAGTCATCTACATGCTGTCAAAGTCTTGAAGTGATTCTATTCAGCCATTTCAAAGAAATCTGCGTCGAGGTGAACTCTGGTCATTTTCTGCTACAGTCCCAAAAAGTCGGGGGTATAGTTAAACTTGCTAAATTGATTTCTCTTAACATAGTTTATCTTTTTACATCATTCCACTTGCAAATGGTAGCTTACTAAGCTAATTAAATACCCCTAGAATGAATTTTATCAATTTCTACTGTGCTGGTCACACTGAGCAAAACATTCAGTAGGTGTCAAGACATAAATAGAAGGTTTTCTTGAGTTAGTGAACTTCAAAGTTATCTGTTTTGGTTCAATCATTACACACATCACTTCCAAAGTACATAGGCCATTTTTTGGTGTTAGTGGAAAGCTAAGAAGGTCTACTTATCAAGTCTGAAGCAAAAGAGGGTTGGTACAAAGCAGGTGTAGCAGTACCTACTCAGTCTCTTGGAGCATCCATCCATCTTTCCCAACACTTCTGAGAGCTCATGAATTGTCTGGTGTTTTACATGAGCGGCCTCTTGGCTTTCCATGTATTTCAGTTCCCAATGCTTTTGTTCTCTATTGTTATTCTCCAGCTCTTGCATACATTGCTCTTTCTCTTGTTGGATCTTTAACACTTCCTCTTTCTTGCTTTGTAGGTACAGTTTATATTCGTCCAATTCGTCTTTGACTAGCTTCAAGGCATTCCTTCTATGTCTGATCTCTCTATCTTTATTCTTTATAATCTCATTGAATTGACTTTCCCCTTCTTGATGTGCTTCCTCTGCCTTTGTCTTCTGGTGCTTTGCTACTATGACTTCTTCCATTACCTTTATGATTTCTTCTTGGAGTACTTGGTTGTCCCGACATAATATCTCATTTTGTTTAACTAAATCTTTACTTTTTATTGTCAAAGTCTCCACCAACTGTCTTCTTTCTTCTTCCATCTTGAGACCTGCTTGTAATGCCCATTTTGCTCCTTCAGAGAATAGATCAGCCTGTTGCTCAAACATGGATCTGATTTCTCGTAGATCCTTGTTTTCCTCCTTCTCTTGCCCTTGAGTCGAATACTCTTGTAATACTAGATTCTGATTTTCTATTCCCTCTTGCTCTGGCTACACCTATTGGACCTCTTTCTCCACTCTTTCATTTGTTTCCTTTCTTTCTTTTAAATTCGTTGTTCTCTTATGTTTTTTTCCTATATCCTTACTTCCAAGCCTTGACTCTCCTTTTCTACCTGTTGCAATCCTATCTCCACATGATTCTCCTCTTCATCCTCTTATTTCGGGCTACTCTCTCCTTCAGCACTACTTTCTTCCTGAGAATGTTCTTCTTTTTTGTTAGGTCACTTTTTGGTGTCTCTTCTTGCCAGATTCTTGTTTCTTGGGCTACAATACCATTCTCTTCTTCTTCTTGGAACCGTATGTAAAATTCTTTTTTGGGTTTTTTCCAATGTAACTTTTGTCTTGGTATCTCAACAATACTCATGTCAGTCGCACTTTGCCCTTCTGCTTCTTCTATGGTAACATCTCGGTTCGGGTATACCAATCCTTCTTGCTCCTGTTCCTTGTGTATGCAAGTGGTTAGAACCACTATTTCATTTTGTATTGTCTCTTTTGTTGGTTCTATTTCGAATCCCATAGAAGCATCAAAAAAGTCATCCAGATCAGCTTCTTGCTCCAGTTCCCTAAGTTTTTGGATACTTAACTCCTCTTGGGTCTTTCCCATTTCTGTAGAATGTAAAAATTCTTGCAGTAGCTCTCTCTCCTCCTCATCTTCTCCATCCCTCTCCTATGGTCCTTCCTTATTATCCTTAAATTGTTCCTTCGGCTCCTGCAACTGTGGTGTGCATATTAGTTGGCCATCTTCCCTAGTCACCAATACAAATCTGCCTTCAAGGAGTTCTCGTGGAGGTTCTAATAAGAATGGCATTGGTTGCTCATATTTCCTCTTTTCCTCATCTTTCTTAGGGAATCTCTTGTTACTTTTCTCAATTAGAGATTTGGGAAGATCCTCAGATGCTTCATCGCTAATGTTTTTGCTTTTACTAGGAGGTATCACCTTTGCCTTCTTAGGAGTCACCAACTTGCTCTGATCCTTGGCTAGATTTAGTTGTTCAAAAATTCTTCTTAAAACTTCTTCTCTTCTGACAGAGGTCGCCTCTGTTTTTTATTCCAATAAATTTTCATGAGCTTTTTCATATACCTCCAGTTCTTCCTGAGTCCAGTCTATCGCTTTGTCCGAGTAATCATCAAGCATTTTTTGATACTACTCTTCATACACTAATCTTTTATCTTCATGACCTTGTAAAAAATAAGTGTATAGCTTTTGTTTCTCTGTCATTGGAGGGCATGGGGTTGGATCCACTTGAGTTTCTCTTTGAGTTGTGATCACCTCCTCTCTAATGGGCTCTAGCATTTCTGAAGCTACCTTTCTTGGGTCTTCCTTTACTCGGATTGTTACATACTTGGTCTTCTTCTCTTGCATGTCCAGCTCTTTCTTGTCTATTGTCTTCCTATGGAATTGTGCTCTTCCTTCTTTCTAATGTTCTTATCTTCTTCGCGATAGGCTCACTGACTCCCACCACTTCTCGTACCCTTTTCATGGACTTCCCTGCTATCTGTTGAGTGGTGGGCTTGGGTGTTTCCCCCTTCTCTTTTCTTCTCCCTGCTTTATTAAGGGATGTTACTTATTTTTTGTTTGCCAATTCTTCCATCTGCCATCTGTTGAGCATGAATTCCATGTCTTCCTCCTCATCCAGAGCCATGTATATGATTCTTGTTAGTGCTTGCCCTCCACCCAAGAATTTCTTCTCTTTCCAGTGTAGTGCTGCTTCATAGATATATTTCAATACATATCCTGACAAATCCATTCTTTCTGAACTACCTCTCTTCATAAAAGCTAAAGTCACAGCTTTTTGAGGCATGGTATACCATGTCATTTGTATCGAACAAAAATGCTGATGGAACAATCTTACTACCATGTTTAATACCTCTAAGTCGAAGTCTGGGAACTTCTTGATTTCCCTGTATCGATCCATTCCTTTCCTGATATCCTTGAAATTATATGTCTTCTCTTCCTCAAAATTTAAGGTTTCTCTTACCAAATCTTGATCAATTCTAATGGTGGTCAATTCCCCTATGAAATCAAGCACCTGACATGTCAAGTATTCTCGAGGTTCACTTTCTTTCCATGTATGCCTCTCCATTATCTCCATAGTTGAAATACATCGAGGAATGTCTACCATGATGAGGTCCAAATCTAAAAATCCCTGGATTCTTGCTTCTCTCCAAATCTCCTTTATGTCCTCATGTCTGTGTCCTGAGTTTGATTAGATGCTTCTCATTCTTTTCGGAGTCATTACTAAAAAATGTCCCCTTCTTTTTTTTCCATATCAAGACTCAAGAAAAACATTGCGTAAAAGAATGAAAGATTGAATGAATATAGTATGAATCCCATGATTTTGGACTACCCACTTATTCATCACATAGACTCCCACTCAAGAGAAAGTCGTGACTTTCTCTCTACTTAATTTATTATTTTATTGATTAAACTCTAGTCAACTCAGAGAATTGCACTTCTCTTGAGAAGACTGATACCATATTTTCTCAAGCCCTAACTAATGCCCAGTGAGGGGCCTTAGGTGGTTAACACATTTTCTTATTGCTAAAGTGACATGCAAGTGGTTTTGTGCCCTCCATCAATCAAAATCAAAATCAGAACATTGCGAGTTTGTAATTACTTATTCTACTCAATATTCTCACACAACCAATATCAAACCAATAGAAAAGAGTTCAGGGGTGTTACTTGGAGAGTTTTGAAGGCTCTATTTGCTTGACAAATCAGCTGGGTAGGGGTACACTCAGAGTGCAGAAAGTTGCTATTCTTGCTTTCTCTTGCTGAACAAATGACAAAGTCCTAAAATGGCCTAGGTTTTATAGCCTGAAGAAATTTGCAATTGTCTTCCACAAAGTTGTGATGTTCTTGATTTCACAAATTCACGATTTTATCCAAGAGATTCACGATTTTCTTAGAGAAATTTGCGATTTAATTAGATCATATTTTTTTCCAATTTGGGAGAGTCTCCTTTTCTATTCCTGGAGAGAATTGCGATTGTCTTGGAGGAAGTCGCGCTTTTCTTAAATTTTGCCAGGCAGGAAATTATCGTGAAGAGAGTCGCAATTTTCTTGAAGAGAATCACGATTCTCTAGCATCCAAAATTTCAATCTCACAATCTCCAAATCATAAATTTTGAACCCACCCTCCAAAGAAAGCAGAGATTCATGATTTCCAAGCAGAGGATCACGATTTTCTAGAAGAGAGTTGCAATTTTTTGGAATTCTTACAATCTGTAAGAAGTTTTCAGTTCAATAGCTTTCCCATTTCCTTCCATCATTTTCTTCCTTGTGAATATATATATTTTTTTTCTTTTTATTCATTTGGATTGATTTTTATTATTTTTATTGATTTGTATAGGACATCGAGCTTTACTTACAGAAAGTTGCGACTTTCTAAAGGAAGTGGTCAAAAGTAATGAAATGTTTTTTGTACTTTCAAAGGTTAATCAGGATCAAGGAAATATTTTCCTCTTATCACTCTTCTCAAAACTACTCCTAATTGATGTAAAACGGACTTAATACAAAGAACTTGCAAAGTTCAAACCAATGAGCAAGGGGTAACCATTTTGAGTGTGTTAGACTCCCACATGGCCATCCTTGCATCTCAATGTGACTGAAAACTTCACAAAGGTCACACACACTTGATCTCCCATGCATCAAATGAAAAGTACATACCTAGCTTGACCTTCTATCACCCTTGCATCTTCCATAGTCTTTCTTGTCTCAATGTAAAGAGGAAAGTGCTACTTACTTGTGGTTTTGACACCTCCAATCTAGGTAACTTGTCCCCGGCAATGACGCCAAAAAAGAGAACTATGTTGACAACCTTACCAACACCTTCCAATAAGTCTTTGTCCCATTGCGGCAGTAGGGACTTGATGACAAAGAAGTGGAAAAGGGATTCCCTTTTTAATTTGTCAATCCAAGAACAAGCCAACCCGATTGGTGCTTAGAGACTAGTGCTTCACATTAATCATGCTCAGAGAATGCAAGCAATCATACTTGTGTGAACTTTCCCAAGAAGTAATAATGAAAAAGTAAAATGGAACTATAAAAGTCGACTTTCTGAATAACACGACTTTCTGCAAACATGTAAGCTAGAAACTTCAAAGGCTCATATCTCCCTCACACAAGCACCAAATCAAGTGATTCAAAAGCCTTTTCCATGCAATTTTCCATGTAGATTTCAGATATGGACTTGGAATTGGCCACATAGGTGTATATATGCAGATGAAAGAAATTCATGTTAGGAAAGCTTCACGTTTGGGGTTATAGATAATGCATATGACAAGGAATACCACTATTAGGACTTCACCATCAAGTAGAACTAACATCCATAGATTCACAATCAACCAAGAAACACAACAACACTTTCGTTAAGCATAAAGAAGACATGAAGCATAAGAGATGACACATGTATCAGGCCAATGGAGTTCCTCTTATCATTCCTGCGAAAGATACAAGTGCAAAATGGCCTGAAATCCTTCACATTTGTGGCTTTTATACTGTTTGTGAGAGAATCATGATTTTCTGCCTAGAGAGATTCGTGATTCTTGAATGAGTGCTTTTTTATACATAAGTAAGGATTTCTTTTGTCTATTTGGGGTTGGATACTCCTGAGTCATTGCTGGAAGACTCTTCCTGAGTGTTACAAAGTATTGGAGCTCTCATATACTATTGGAAGCCTCTTGTCAACACTAACCTAATGGCGGGGCTCACAAAGATCATCTATAACCATCAACAGTCACACATAGGGCTCATCTTACTTAGAAGTTAGGGTTCCACAAATCTTTGGGCTCTCACAATGCCTTCTGCTCATAATGGGGGCCTTACAAATTAGAGCTTTATGGATCATTTGTGTTCACATGAGGGTGTATTATTGATCACATCTAATAGTTTATGTGAGGAAAAATGAGTAGGTTGCTAATATTTTCACTGAATCACTTGGAGTTGAGAAGTTGAAGAACTTTTAGAAGATGCTTGGATTACAAGACATGATGTTGAGCTTAAGGGGGAGTGTTTAAATACAAGCTCAACATGTGATGATCCTATATGACATGTATCAATTTTTAATTTCCTTGACATGTATAGTGGTCACGCTAGTATATGTCAAGAACTAGGTTGCATTATTCGTTAGTCGACAATTTGTTTATTCATATATAATTACAGAGTTTTACAGCAACCCCCCATTATTCAACCGAATTATTTGGTGCCACGTCAGCTTATTCGGACATGAGCAAATACTTTTTGCACAATAATTCGACAATTTTTTATCGAACGTGCTTTCAATCAAAAATTTAATCGGTCGAAAAGTCTTTGATCGAATTTAGTTTCGATCGAAACAAATTTGGTCGAATAATTTTGTATAAAATAATACAACTAAACTCATTTTTCATAAGAGTTACTTTGTTTTTTACAAACTTACAGTGTAGTAGAAAGAACAAAGTATAGACTCTTGCTATAAATATTTACATTAGTACTTAAATCATAAAGAAAAATATATTTGTTTGCGAATTAAAAACTATTGTGATTTTTTGACTCAACATTGATTCTTACTTCACAATAGTATATGTATGTGTGCGTATGATTGTGAGTAAACATGTATTGTGATTTTTTGAATCAATATTGATTTTTACTTCACAATAGTATATGTATGTGTATTTGAGTGTATAATTGTGAATGAGATCTATTGTGATTGTTTGATTCAACATTGATTCTTACTTCACAATAGTATATGTATGTGTGTGTATGATTGTGAATAAAAATGTATTGTGATAGTTTGAATCGATATTGATTCTTACTTCACAATAGTATGTGTATGTTTGTGTGTATGTGTGTGTATTTTATATGATTGTAACTGAAAATCTAATATGATTGTGTATGTGCATGTATATGTGTGTGTATGATTGTGAATTAAAAACTAGTGCAATTTTTGGAAAATATTTTATGTTTTTTTTATAAATTAACGGTTGAAAAGGTATTAATGAGTGAAGATCAAAGGCATCCAAGGATGCATATAAGCTAATCAAAGGTTCTTGTTGTATCAATTCAATATAACTTCACAAATCCATAGATCTTCTTTAGGAAGTTGTATTGTATTGATAAAACAAGAACCTTCTCTTAGCTGAGATGTTGGGCCTTGGCATCAAGACAATAGCATCAAGAGGGACTTGTTGGGAGGAAAGAGATCGACTTTTTGAGACAATAGCATCGAGAGGGACGATGAAGTTTTGATAGAAAACGACTTATGCACTTGGTCCTTGGATACTTACGACAAAAAAGATGCAAACAGGTAAAAAAAGATTTTACTTTTTATGATATAGTTTAGTATTTTTTCAAACATATAATAATGAATGTGCATGTAATTGTTGGAAAAGGTTTTATGTTCTTTTTTATAATTCAAGGGTTGAGAAGGTATTAATAAGTGAAGATCAATGGCACCTGGGACAATGTATATCAGCCAACAGAAGGTTCGTGTTGTATTAATACAATAAAACTTCACAGATCCATAGATTTTCTTTAGGAAGTTGTATTGTATTGATATAACATGAACCTTCTGTTAGCTGAGATATTGACATCAAGACAATTGCATCAAGAAGGGCCTATTGGGAGGAGAGAAATTGACTTATTGAGATCATAGCATCAAGAGGGACTTGTTATGGCCAAGTTTTGATAGAAATCGACTTATGCACTCGAGCTTTTGATATTTACGACAAAAGAGATGTAAACAGGTAATAAAATATTTTACTTTTTTATGATATAGTTTAATATTTTTTCAAGCACATAATAATCAATTTTTACTTTTTTATATTTCTATAGGTTATTTTGAAGATTGATTGATTTTGAGCTGAGTATGAAGGTAGAAATTTCCCATTAAAAAGGAATCATTATCAATCGTTAACTTGAATCATGTTTGAATCTTTAACTTCACTTTTTTTTAGGCTCAAGTCGATTTATTGTGTGTATGTGCTTGTATTTATGTATATATACATATGCATGTGTGTATGTATATATACATGTGCATGTGTGTGTATGAATGCATGTGAGTGTGTATGCACATGTGTGTATATGCATATGTATGCATGTGCATGTGTGTATATGCATATGTATGTATGTGCATGTGTGTATATGCATATGTATGTATGTATGTGCATGTGTGTGTAAGCATGTGTCTATGTATGTATGCATATGCATGTGTATACATATGCATGTATGTATGCATGTGAGTGTATGTGTGTGTGTCTATATGTGTGTATGTATATGTGCAAGTATCTATATGTATATGTGTACATGTATATGTGTATATGTGTATATGTGTATGTGTACAGTGTGTGTATGCATATGTGTGCATTTGTAAATGTGTGTGTATTCATATCATATATGTGTGCATTTGTGTATGTGTATATATGTGTGTATGCATTGGTGTGTATATGTATGTGTGTGTGTATGCATGTGTGTGTGTATGCATGTGTGTATGTATGTGCATGTGTGTGTATATCTGTGTGTATGTATATGTGCAAGTATCTATATGTGTGTGTGTATGTATATGTCTACGTATGTGTATATGTCTATGTGTGTGTATGATTTTATGTGTACATGTTTGTGTGTGTATATGTGTATATGTGTATATGTGTATATGTGTATATGTGTATATGTGTATATGTGTATATGTGTATATGTGTATATGTGTATATGTGTATATGTGTATATGTGTATATGTGTATATGTGTGTGTATGATTTTGTGTGTACATGTGTACATGTTTGTGTGTGTGTATATGTGTATATGTGTGCATGTTTGTGTGTGTATGACATGCACATACATACACACATATGCGTACTTTCAAATCTATAAAACAAAAACACTAATTTTACCTCTGAAGAAAAGTCTCTATGGTAGGATTAGAGCTCTCTAGAATCTCAAACAAACATATGCGAAATGAGTTTTCGATAATAAAATTTTGATCAAAAGAACTTTCGATCAAAAATTTTTCGTTTTGAAACTTTTTTGTTCGAAAGAATTTTAGATCGAAAGCTTTTCGATCGAAAGTTTATCCCTGTCCTTTTTTTTTATGTTTATTCAAACAACCCCAAATAAAACAAACATATTCGGTATTTTTTTATTATTCGATTGAATAAATGCAACCTAGGTCAAGGATACTTCATTGAGCTTTACAAGATTTATCTACTGAGAGTGATGGCATATTTGTTTATTGGGAGGTCACTCATTTGCAAACATTAGGATTTTCCTTATGTAATGTTCTTTATATATTGCACTATTTGTATTTTTGTATTTGTTGATCCTTGTATATTCCTTTTGTGAGAAACTTCACTCCAATATATGTAGCAGAAGTTAGATAACCTCTTCTAGAAATTGCTTTCTAAGACACATACATACTAAAACCTCGTTCAATCACAATGCATAGATCCAAAAACTCTAAAATTTTGTCCACACACAAAATTATTAATCTTTTTTTCTAAGCTAAAGAACAATCCATTTGGACATCATATGACCAAGGAACCAATTGTCTAAAGATAGACTATCTATCAACTCGGTTTAAGCAAAGAATTGAGATTCGCAAGAAATGCTCCCTATCACTAGTCAAGAAACATCTAGATTATTTATACCAAAGAAGGCATGATAATTAAGCTTTCCAACATGATATCACATGTATTAAATGGATAAGTACATAGAGAGAGATCACCTTCACAATGTGGTTGTGTACAAAAAGGTATATGCCTAGAATACCTATCTGCCTTGTAGCACACTATTGAGGGTCCTTCTGATATCCATTGGTGCAAGAATGACAAACATATGATTTTACACCATCTCCTTGTCATCTCTACAAAGTTTTACATTCATATGCCTTCTATATATAGAGAAATGGGCATGGGAGTTTGTGTCTCTTCACCTATCCTTGCATCTTCTCTCACCTCTTGACCTTTCACTTCATGTCTTTTGTCCTTCCATTTCCTTGGGTGACTTTTGGTGCTCTAAATGAATCCGTATGGATAAGTTCACAACTTTTTTGACGATTCCATCTTTCTAATCATATTTTGGCTTTTATCTAAGCCATAGATACATTTGAACCTTTAATTTAACACTCTCCTTTAAGGTTAGGAATGTACTGTTTATATTTTGAAGGCCTAGATTCCTTTTGAGCTTACATGAACTACATAAATGATGAATAGGTAATTAATGAGAAGTGAGTATGTATCAATTATCACAATTGGATCTTGCACAAGTTCCATAAATTTCAACACTCCCCCTCAAGCTACAATTGGGCATCAATGCTACTCCCCAATTCTTGTCCTCCTTGCCTTTTGCTTCTATTGCTCTCGTATGTCTTTCTTCGATAGGTTGGTGATCTTCCTTCTTTCTTCCTAGCTTTTTTGGCTTCTTTCCATCTTCACCTTTGATTCTTTGGCTCTTACCAAGAGCTCTTCTGATTTCCTATCACAAACCATGCCTCATACAAACTTTTACAATCAAATGAGATCACATGGATACATATACCTTTGTTGCTTCACTCTCTTCTTTCTTATCCACTCTTTTTAATCTCTCTTCTTCTCTACCTTATGGGTTCATGTCTTTTAGGCTTTCATGCTTTTCTTTGATCCTCGGTTGTCTTTGGATCATCTTCAACTTTGTCATTCGATGCAATGTGATCTACTTTTGATGTCATAGTGGTTGTCATGCCTTCTTCTAGCTTTTATTCATGACTTCTTTTGTGTATCATGGCAGCTCCTTGCCTTGTAAGCACTCCTTCAATAGTGATGGCTACTCTTAGTTCTTTGAGAGTTATCTTTTATGGTTGCTCTTACTCTTTCTTTGAGTATTCCTACTTCTCTTGGCTACACTTTCTCTTCTTTGGACTCTTTTTGGATCGTCCAATCCTTGCAAATTAACTCCCCCTTGCTTCATAATCTTTTCTTCATTCTTCGTGGTTGATTATATTCCTGCAATATAAACAATCGTTGATCATATATTAACTATTTCATGAGTTGCTCTTGATGTGAAGCATTCATAGCTTCCATATCTTCCAAGCTTTCTTCATCACCCACAAAACAACGCAAGAAATACCCCATGTGAAACATAGTGCCTCTTGCACCAAACAAGGCTTGCCATTACTCTTGGGATGGTCTTACTTGCCTTTGCATAGGCTTGCCACTCCTCTTGGGATGGTTTTACTTGTCATTACATAAGCTTGTCATTCTCTGTTATGGTCCTACTAGCCTCCACCTTTCATGAGAACTTCACTTGTCCTTTGGAGCTTTATGGTAGCCCTTCTTTGGAGTCTTCTACTCCTCCTTGCCTTTGCCACCTTTAGCATGGGTTCCAGTCTTCAAGCCTTCAAAACTTCAAGCATTTGATACACATGTAGCTTGGTTTCCTTCCTTCACTTTGGCTTCAAGCTTTGTGTCCTCGATCCATCCAAGCTTTCCCATCTTTTCTTTCACTTGTAAAATTATGAGCCTTGCATTCACTTGATGTATCTAAACTCAAGGATCAAATTCTTTTAGTTATCATAACATGAGCATACATACTTGCTTTTTGGAAATTTACTTCAAAAACCTCATACATAGCAGCCTTGTATTTTATCAATCTGTGTGGCATGTCAATTTGATAATAATTCACATAATTTCTCTTCTAGAAAGGTAACCTAGTTTGCTCATCCAATTGGATTTCTTGAGATTTTGATTATAAAGATTCCATAATCCATGTACTAGCCTATAATTTTCCATATTGTTCAACCTTTGAGTATTGATATGTCCATACCTTTTGTGCCAAAGATCTAATTCTGCTACCTTTCTGCTTCATATGTGAAGTAGGTAATTTTGTTGAGGTTCAGTTTCACATCCAATGTGAATAGCTTTCCTTCCTTCCTACCTTTAGCCACCAATTTACTAGTTTCTACTATTCTTTAGGGTTTTCCACAAAGCATCCTTGTAGTTGAACTTGGCCTGCAATCCTCTCTCAATGATTTGATCCAAAAAAAAGGTTCTTTGTGATCATGGGAACATGAAGAAAATCCTTCAAACACTTATGGTTATGAGGACCATCTAGCATAACATCACCGATATGTGTGATGGCATTGGGGGGGGGGTTGTATCATCGCCTATCTCCACATGCCCTTTGGTTGATGGTACCTCCATATCTGAGAAGAAGTCCTTGTTATAGCTCATGTGATTGCTACATCCACTATCAATGTACCATGTGCTTGACCCTTGTGTTTTGTAGTCACTCACATGCATCATATCTAACAGCTTTCATTTTCATTTGAAGTAGATACATAATTACCATGCCCTTTTGTATGATGAATTGCTTTTGTCCCTCTGATAGAAATCCCTTGCATAATGGCAATATTTGCAACATATGGAGCATCCTTTTGAGTTGTTGTTGTCTCGAGGTTGATTGTAACTTCCTCCTCTTCCTCTAAACTTGCCTCTTCCTCTTCAGAAAGAGAACTTTCTCCCTTGGACTTGATCAAAGTCTCCATTTCATCCTCTTCCTTGCCATCATCTACCTCTACCTTTATTTCTTCCTCTATCTCTTCCTTTACCTACATAAAATGCTTGGGCTTCATTGCCCTTTGTCTTTGATCCTCTACTGTTCATCTCCTTAGTGACCATTAAGACATTAGTTGCTTCAAAGTCAAGAAGATTGTCTATAATATATATAGAAGTCATGAAAGCCTTCCACTTCTCATCATCGTGAATCCTATTCAATGTATAGGCAACTAGGTCATCATCATCTATGTGACAACCTATGGATCCCAGTGGATCATTCACTTCTTTGATGTTTAAAATTTAATCATTGATGTTGCTACTTGGTGTCTTCCTCAAGTTATTGAGTTCATTCTTCAATTGACTCTTCCTAGCTTTGGTTGAGTAGAGTATAGTCTCTCTAGGTTTGCCACACTTTCATTGAAGTGTCTACGTCCTGAATGCCCTATCATTGCATTGCTAATATGATGAGATAAGATGATGACTACCCTCTTATCTCTCTCATTCCATTCGTTGAAGATCCTCAGGCATGACATTTGTTCCACTAAGAAGTCCCCATAAACCCTTGCTCATGAGAAAGCCATACATTCTAAACGTCCATGGCTGATAGTTGTTTTTATCTATCTTTTCAATCTGGGTACTATATTCTATCATGATGTACTCTAATGTACTCTTTTAAGGCTCCTTCATGCAAGAAGAGTGATGAGTATCAAGTTCTTTACCTCTTTAATTAAAAGTACCAAAAAGAATGGTGTCGATGCCTTACTTCTTCACTAATAGACTTTCCTTGAGTTGATTGTATGTCCTTGAACTCAAATCAGCATCTCATATTCTTCCAAGCCATTCAATGGCTCCTTCTCTTCATCACAAGTTTCTTTGTGTGTCAAAATGCTTTCATACCACTAATGGGATAATGTACACTTGAAGCACAAATGGCCTCATAGGTATGTTTATAGATACCTCTATTCACGCAAACCAATGATACTTAGAGTTTCTATGGAATGAACCCAAGATCTTTTGAACACTCAATCTAATATATACAAACCTTCTAATTCAAGTTATCTCACTCAAAATACTTGCTCCTAATCTAAGAACCAATGCCTCCAAGAGAGACTATTATTGCCTTCACTAGACATGCACACAAAGACTGCTCTTCACTCCAAACTTAATTTCTCTCAGAGTATGCAAAGATTATACTTAATCTTCAAGCCAACTTTAGAGGACTACAATAGCTTTCTAACAACCAAATATTACAAGAAATGGATATAAAATGATGAGGCGACACTGCTTATCACATAGAGCTAACTAGTTCCTACACAGAAAAACTTGAGTGTGAGATAGGGTTGCTCAAAGTATGAAGAAAATATCAAAAAGTGTAGGGGGCTTGCTTAGCAAGGGGTCTACTAGCTTATTGAAATTATCCTCTAACTGATAAACGTGCAAGATCACACATTACAAAGTACAAAATGTGATTATATAACTTTGAAAGGATTCCCTAAATGATAGGAAGCTCTTTTCCTAGAATATAGGCTTTGTCACACCTAAGTGTGATAGGTGATTGATTTGAGAAATATGAGGGGGATTCATGAAATTCAAATTTGAACATGAATACTCATGTTTGGCTTCTTGCTTCATAATGCTCCAAGTGTCATTCATTTAGAAGGTTCATATGCTCCGAAGGTTGGTGCTTGATTTTCAACATCTAGGTGTGGTTTTCTCGTGTCTAGGTGGTGAGTATGGAGGAGGTGGCTTGGATGATGAACGTTTTGTAGTGTTTAATCGAGCTAATGATTTGTGCCTCAAATGTTTTGTGGTGCTTTATGAAAGAAATGAATAGTAATTATAACACATTAGTGTTTAATGACATAAAACCGATTGGGACACATATATTGCAACTATAAATTTTAAATTTAAATTTTATTAGTTTATACGATATATTTTGAATTCTTTTCATAATTAGTAGAGTTCCAGATGTCCATACATATATACGTACATGCATTCATACATCGATACATGCATACACATAGGATAGATTCAATGATCAATTGTGGTTGTTCCCTATGAATATTACATAGGGTGTAGAAAGAGCTCACTTAGTTTAAGGAGCATCTATAATGATCTATCTTCAATGGAATGTTAACAACTTAATAAAAAATTTAAAAATATGAGTTTATATGCAAGTTCGAGGAAAAGAAATAATTTACTTCCTCAATGAAATGTGAAAAGCTAAATGCGAAAGAAATCAATTGAAGGAATTCGAGTTAATGTGCAACTAAGGAAGAAAACCAAATGCATGAGAACCTCTTGAAGTTATAAGTTTTGAAAAAGCAAATAAGACGCCGAGATGCCAAGAATAAAGAGGAAAACAAGACATGGAATTCAATGGTGAAGAGAAGGAATGATATCTCAATTTATCCTTCTCAATAAACTGTATCTTTTTTATGTGTTAACATTTTTGTCAAAAGATGTAACAGAGAATTCCTTATGGTTATGTTCATGGTGATCTCACTTACTTTTGTAACATGTATTTTCTTTTCCGTGATGCTTATTTCATGACGATTATGATTATGAGCATAGTTAAGCTTTTGGTTATGGTTATGGTTATGGTTATATGCAAATGCATACTATTATAATTATTGTTTTGGAGATCATGGTTTGGCTGTGGAGCTGTAATTATATTCATGGAAGTTAGTGTTTCAAATTAAAATTATGAGTAGTGTTTATGGACATGGACGCTCTGGCGTTGCAGATTATGGTGTTGTGAAGGTTATGGTTATACATTTCCAATGAGGATGGTTATGGCCATGTTTATGGTCATCGAAGCTCTGGTGTTGCAGATTATGGTGTTGTGAAGGTTCTGATTATACATTTCCAGTGATAATGGTTATGTGTAAGGTTATGTTCATCTGTATGGCTATGCTTTCGGTTATTGTTTTCTCACATGTTTCAATGGAATATGACTCTGTGGATGAATGATGCTCTTTTTTTATTCTGCATATTCAGAATTCAATATCAAAACGTAGAAAATGCTACTCTATGATCAGATTAAGAATCATGTCAATATGAGCATTGATGGAGGCATCGATGAGAATATTTAAGGATGGATGGAAAATGTGAAGACAATTCTGGCGCTCTCCATAGCAAATCTCTATCGAAATTCAATTAATTTGAAGTGAACTAAGAAAGGGTATACTTAGCATGCATTCAGATGAAATAACACAAATTTCTCTTTCCTGCTATTGTAATTAGATTGTCCTAACTCTGATCTTCACTGCTCTGATCTTCATGTCTTCTGTAAATTTGAAACAGCAAGAAGACACGATCTCTGCTTGAACGCTAAACGAGAAATCAGGAAAGATGCTGAGATGTAATCAATGTCACGAGGAGATGTGCAAAGGAATGATAAGCTTTGATATTCTGTAATACAACGCAAACATTGCTCGACATCAGGTATGGCATTTCGAGAACTGTTCTGCTTCTGTTCGGATTTTGCTGTGTAACAATAAGATGATACTGTTCTCCGGAAGAGTTCTTCAGATCTGCGTAATACAGCGCAAAAGTCGCCACATTAGATATGGCATTTGGAAAGCTGTTCTGCTTCGGTTCGGACTTTGCTGTTAAAGAAGAAGGTAATACTGTTCTCGGGCTCGAGTTTTGTGGTCTTCTGTAGAGAGGTCCTCTCACGCTTACGACTCTCCGAGAAGATCAGTATAGATTATGTTTCCCTTGTCAAGAACAAGTAGGGGAGGTGGGAATTCTCGAGGGCTTGTTGAACTTTGGCGAGCCTTTGTTTGTAGTGCTGCCGTATCTAATCACTAGGAGGGCACTGAGAAGGGCGGAGCTGTGAGCGGACTGGACACATCGTGTGCAGAATGCGTGGGAATAGAAGAAGTTTGTGGCCCAAATGGTGTCGGGATGCTGACCGCCAGACGAAGGGTTGGCGCTGCAACTGGCCGAAGCGCAAGCATCAGACCCGCCGGGGCTGATGACAAGACGCAGGATGCATGTAGAATCTGATCGCACAGACCATTTCACCGCTGAATGAGGTTTTACAGAAGGCAACTGTTGTGCGTCATGCTGGCCAGCCGCACTCTGAGTGCTGTATTGAGTAGCTGCCCCCATGAACATTTCTGCAAAATGTTTGGGAGAGAGACTAACGGGAGGTCGCCCGCACCTTGTGCAGAAGGCGTGGCGGTAGTGGAAACTAAGCGCCCACTGCGTGGCGGCGTTGCCCGGACAGGGACGACGCGCGCAGTATTCGCAGCTGAAAATGGAAGCCTTCTCAGACTCGATGCAAGAAGCAAGGAGAAGCCTTGTGGGATCGGCGAGGTCGTGGGGAAAGTCCGGCATCTCGGACAGCTGCCGGCTTGTGGATCCGGCTAAACGAACACCATCGTAGTTGCTCGCTAAACCTACACGTCCTGCTTGAAGCGGAGAAGCGGCGGAGATATCTGCGACTTTTGGGCTGCCGGATGGACTGGCGGCGAGGGGGCTGCCGACCTTGGACGGTTTCGACCGCTCGATGTACTGCACGCCATAGGTCTCTGCTTCCTTACGCAGAGAGAAGGCTTGCGATGGGGACAGCGGAGGGAGCGCCTCCCAGCTGCCGTATCTCATCAGCAACACGAGTGCCTCGAAGACAGTCTCATCACAGTCAAGTACCATCGGGGACATGGGTGCTCCCTTGTGCTTGTTGATGATGCTTCGGAAATATGCAGAGCCACAGGCGAGGCTTTCCGAGCTGACATGGTACGCCTTCCTTCTGTGACCAACATAGAAGACCACATCTTCTTCTTTGTCGGTGTATGTCCCTGTCGCAGTCTGATGATCGAGGACTCCGCCCTCTACGTCTAGATCTGCTACGTTGCTCTTCTCAGAGCACGTTCGCTTGAATGGAAGCGTGTGAAGCTGTCGAATACTTGCGCGATTCCTGATGTCCATTCCTGAAGTTCAAACAATGTGATGAAGCCCTCTCTCTCTCTCTCGCTCTCTCTCTCTCTCTCTCTCTCTCTCTCTCTCTCTCTCTCTGCTTAGAATGTTTGACGATTGGAAATGCAAGCTTCAGCTACGTACAGAACACCTTAGATCAAACGTCTGTGAAGAAGCTATGGAAGAGATTCAGATCGAAGTCTGCACAGATATTGCGCATAAATAATGAGCAAACAGACGATGGCATATGATTGCGTGATAAATTGGTTTGTATATGCGCACATTCTTTTCGGGCTTAACCACTCCCATAAGAGTAATCAACAACGTCACTTGTCATCATCAATGGCGTCATTTCAACTTGAGCATCATCAATGGCGCCATTTCACTTTGCGCTTTTAAATCTCCATCCATGATCCCACAAAGCCGCAAGTGACGATGACCTCTCTCGCCAATGGCCATGGGAGCTGCTCGCAGATTCTGCCGCTCAATCCTCATATTTCACACGTTAATAGAATTGTTGGAGATGATAATGATGATGATGTTGGAAGAGGACGAACGTATTGCAATTTGCGATAGAGATCCTCTGCGTGCGTGAAGTGTGAGTGAGACTGTAGCCATGGTGTGCTCAATGCTGTAGCGCATTCCAAGTGGGAAGTGACGGCCATATTAGTTGTCCAGCACATTGTTCTGAGAAGATTGTACAGCAAGAGAAGATAATTAGGAGCACTAAAAGAGAGAAAAGATAAGAAACGAGTTTCTTTTAGCAAGCCGTTATGGTAGCAAGGCTTGTAAAATGATGTGGTGGGCTGCTACTTAGTATGTCTACGTCCTCAGAAGTAGGGCCTAAATTTGACGGGCAAAATGCCTGTCAAAGGCCATTTTGCCTGTCAAAGGCTATTTTGCCTGTCAAAAACAGGTGATTTTAAATCATGTCTGTCAATTGACATGTAACTCTGTAGAAGTTTTCTTTCATGTGACAAGGAACAGTTAATTTTACATGTCGTTTGACATGCTACGCTTTCAAAAATGTCTTTCATTAATTTTTATCAGTGATAGCTCTGAATCTTGATCAGAGATAGCTCATGAGCATCGAGTCATGAGTCCTGACCCCTATGAGTCGTTACTCGTGAGTGTAGATCTAGGGCCAGGACCTGATCGTGACTCATAGGACAGTGGCCGGCCAACTTCAAGAATGTAGTGTGAATCGATCATCAACCCTACATTTTCAAGCATATTTTCACAATGCGCATTCATTCTTGTAAACGTTGTTCTCGAATCACTCTAGACTCTGGAGCAGCAGGGCCTGCATGCAGTGCAGTAGCCCACTCCTTGCATGGTGATTCAGGAGGCGTTTGTTGGCAAACAATGTGGTTTTCTTTCATACAACACGCTGGTTGCATAACCAATACGTTTCGCTTTGCCTTTTTAACTCTTGTGGCCTCAACTACGGGTGCTCTCCATCAACATTACTTGATTTTCTGCTTCAGAGAGCGTGCGCAGTTTCAAAGGATGATCTGACAGAAGCGGGCTTTGGAAGCGGGCATGTAGCAACGTATGATTTTCATGCACAAGGGCCCATTATGCAGAAGCAAGATTGGTTAAACCAAAGACGCGCGCATTATGGATCCATCAGCAATCAATGGAGGTGGTCATGCGTTTTGGACACAAGTACACCATCGCTGTTCAGTTTGGAATCTCGGTTGAAGACCCATACAACAAATCATGGAAATAGGTTGCAGTGAAGATATCGTACATACTTCTTTGCAACATGAGGTAATAGCATTCATACTCTGTCAGATAATGGCTTTCATACTTTCCCATCATTTATTTATTTTTTGGCTTGCGTAATCATAGTGGATGATTGAACGAAGAAGACACAGCCATGAATCATTGCAGGTGTACATATACATTTTGGATGACTGAACAAAACATCAGGTAAAAGCATTCATACTTCGTCAGGTAATGGCTTTCATACTTTCCCATCATTTATTTATTTTTTTGGCTTGCATAATCATAATGGATGATTGAACAAAGAAGACACACCCATGACTCATTGCAGGTATGTGCGTATATATTTGGATGACTCATCGTAGATTGAATATTCAACGTCTTTTGATCTTCTTTTCTCTAGCATTATGCAAGTCACGCTTTGTGAAAAATGTGTAAATGGAAGGGCTATGACTGTATATACTCAATGTCATATAAGAGCTTGGTAGATTCAAAGTCTAAATTGGTTTTTTCTGGGATGTTTTGTTATCTCCTTGCCTTCGTTTTCTCATGTCCCTTTCCATTATAGGGATGGTTCTCTTTTCTCTTATGATGAAGCTTTTTACTATATTCTGTTGTATCTATTTGCGAGCTTACGTATGATACTCATGGGTATGACTGCACTCTGTGCGTTGTATTGAGTTTGATAATCTCATGATATCAGGATTTGTGAGGAGCTGTTAACAAGCAAACACGATGACTCATTGCAGGTATGTACATATATATTTTGGATGACTCATCGCAGATTGAATGTTCAACATCTTTTAGTCTGCTATTCTCTAGCATTATACAAGTTACGCTTTGTGAAAAATGTGTAAATGGAAGGGCTATGACTGTGTATACTCAATGTCAGATAAGAGTTTCGTAGTTTCAAAGTCAAAGTTGGTTTTCTCTAGGATGTTTTGTTATCTCCTTGCCTTCGTTTTCTCATGTCCTTTTCCATTATAGGGATTGTTCTCGTTTCTTTTATGATGAAACTTTTTACTATATTCTGTTGTCTATTTGCGAGCTAACGTATGATACTCATGGCTATGAGTGCACTCTGTGCGTTGTATTGAGCTTGATAATCTCATGATATTAGGATTTGTGATGAGCTGTTAAGAAGCAAACAGGATGACTCATTGCAGGTATGTACATATATATTTTGGATGACTCATCGTAGATTGAATTTTCATCATCTTTTAATCTTCTATTCTCTAGCATTATACAAGTTACGCTTTGTGAAAAATGTGTAAATGGAAGGGCTATGACTGTACGTACTCAATGTTAGATAAGAGCTTGGTACTTTCAAATTCTAAGTTGGTTTTCTCTAGGATGTTTTGTTATCTCCTTGCCTTCGTTTTCTCACATCCCTTTCCATTACACGGATTGTTCTCGTTTCTTTTATAATGAAGCTTTTTTCTATATTCTATTGTATCTACTTGTGAGCTTAGGTGATGATACTCATGGCTATGAGTGCACTCTGTGCGTTGTATTGAGCTTGATAATTTAATGATATTAGCATTTGTGATGAGCTGTTAACAAGTAAACACGATGACATCATCCCGATGAAAGTTACAAAGCCAAAAGCAGAATGAAAACACATGAGATACTTGAGCATAAAACCCTCATGATTCCATCTCCAAACTGTAAACGCAGCTAAGGTATAACTTTCTACATTACAGGTATTTTTATACAAGATATCATTTCCAGACGTGCGGCGATCCTTGTTCAGATGTTGCATGCGTAAAACACTTGATGAAAAGCTGACAGTAATGAAAACAAGAGTAATCACCGAGTGTCAATAATGTGTTATCAGAGGGTGAACATTTGTATAATGTCATTGAAATAATCCTCCAAATAATTGGAGAAATACCCTTCTATCCTTGTATTTCAAAGGAAAGATATAGCATGGTCTTCTCTATTCATTACTTGTTGATATATGTACTCAGAACTTGTATTTGATGCATTAAGTCGTACTCTGTTGTATTTGTTGTATGATGTACTCTGTTAGAACTGACATTTAACATTTATTGGTAGCGTGTTAAATTTTGATTTCTTGAGGAAGTTATCTTTTCCAGCTCTAACGTTTGCGAGTATGTAAAGATTTCCCTGCATGCATTTTACTTACAGGCTACTATATTAACTGAATCTAGGGAGGGTCCCCTTGTAATGAGTAAAAATACTACATTAATCTCCAATCACATGTATTGTTGCTTGAAGGAAGAGTAATGAAAGATCGAACTATTGTGCATGTCACCTTTGCTGCACAATGGGAAAGAGGTACAGTGCCCATGATTCCATGTTGCAAGTTGTCTAAAATATGAAACTTACTTGCCTGTCATTCTTGAAAAATGTTTGTCATTTGAGAAGCGATGATCACAAGAAGACTTGTCATATAAGAGGAAGGGAAATTTTTTTCCTGTCATATGCAAGATGAACCAACCCGTGAATTTTAGGCCCTGAGAAGTACAGAGAAACCTCTTATAATAGAAATTATATATATATATATATATATATATATATATATATATATATATATATATATATATATATATATATATATACATATATATATATATATATATATATATATATGTGTGTGTGTGTATTTATATATGTGTGTGTATGTATGTATATATGTATATAGATATGTGTATGTATATATGTATGTATATATATAACAAGTAAAAACTAATGAGGAACATGTTATTAAAAGAGAAACAATGAAAAGTTTCCCTTAAATTTTCTAAAGAATTTATTGGTTTTTTATACTTCTTTCAATTTTTTCATAGTAATATACATAGTTAATTATGATATTGTTTTACATGATTTGAATTTTATGAATATGAATACGAAAATGGACTCAAATTTAGTTAATCTTGCATATTGATGTATTCAAATTTCATCACAAAATTATTGAACTTTTTGAAAAATTTCTTATAACATTCATATGTTCATATATACAAAAAGAAGCTTTTCCACAATAATAGGAAAATCATATAGAACATGATTTCTATTATATGAAATAATTTGTACAATTTTTAAAGAAGATGAAGTATCGTATATTATCATATCTATAATCCAGAAGTATCTGCATTTGTTTTGACAATGAAGCTTCATTGCAAGCATATGTTTTCTATTACATCGTTTTGAGCTTATCTTCATTGAAGTACGGTGAAAAGTAGCTAGCTCAACCATGGAGCTTCTTGTTTGTCTCTCATGCCCTATAGTACATAAATATGGAAGTTTCATCTTTATCATATTGGGTTTTGCTTTCCTCAAATTTCTTGTACCCATCAACACAAAATCATAAATGAGAATATCCACCTCATATAAAGTCTTGAGAATGGATATGATATGAAAACATATGTGTTTAATGTTGCATACCATCACCAAAGTGTATTTGTGTATAAGACCATTGCTACTTTTAGTATCATACCAATGAACTATCATAGAGATTATTCTATTTTGATCTATATCTTTAAACCTCTGCCAATGCCTCCATGATAATTCCCATTAATTTCATAGGCGTTGTGCATATGTCAAATGGATATGCACCAACTATTTTACCCATTCAAGAAGTGACTAGAGCCGAGGATTTACAAAAAACCCAATAGGTAGACCAAGAAAAACCCTAGAAACACAGTGAAGCCGGAGAGTCTAGTGGAAAGAAGACAAAATCTTGGAAAGACTCATGAGAGAAACTTAAGAGAAAATCGAATAGGAAAATAAATGAATTTGAAGGGAGTTAATTAAAAGAGACCAAGGAAAAAAATCCTAGAATTAGCTTCATAGGAATCTCTAGAAGCTCCATTGTTCCCAAAGCCAAGATCCGCTTTAGCAGAACCTATCCTAGAGAACTTGGACATGATGTTTAAAGCCTATCGGGAGAGATTGAGAGAGGGACACAATGCCATAGAACTAGACAAGATTTATCCAAGAGTAGGCCTAGAAATAGAAAGAACCAAGCCCTACATGAAAATGGTTGAACTAGTCCATGCCATGTTCGAAGCAACCCAATATGTTAACTCGAGTAATGTAGTTAAGCGAGAGTTGGACTTTCAAGGATTGCTAAAGATATTAGAATAGCTCATATCAAAGAGAGATCATTTAGAACCTAAAAAGGCTCCTTCCATTAGGAGCATACAGGAGAATTCTCACTAGTAATATCTAGAGCTCCCAATTCTACCAAAGATGGAATTTCTCCTTCAATCCGCAAGTATTCACAAGGATTCTTGAGAAAGATTCAAGAAGGGAAATGGAGGTTAGCGCAAGAATCTCAACCACCTATTCAAGAGATAAAGGACCACCTATTCAACCACCTATTCAAGATATCCCATCTATATACGGGGAGTAGGATGAGGTGAAGTCAAGTGAGTAAATGGATTTTGAATTTAATTCCCTACAAGAATTACCTCACTTCACTGACCCACAAGAATGAAGTTGCAATGGTGGATGGTCATATAGAGAAGCCTTTGGGTTTACTAGAAGGAATTACCCTCACCACATGTTGTGGAGTTTGAACATAGCTTCGTCATCCATGAGTTTGGAGAGAACCATGCTTATGAGATAATTTTGGGATAACCATTCATGAGAAAATTGCAAGTAGTGTAGGATTGGGGTACCAATTTCTTGTACTTGCAACACTTGGGGGTAACCACCAAAGTCAATCTCAAGGATTATTCCTATCGAGATGTATCTCCATTACAATGGAATACCATCCATAGAGCACCCAAAGAGACACAGTTAGTGCAATCCATCGGATCAAACCCTTCATGGTTGCAAAGGGACACACATTTATGGATGTGTAAAATTGCAACAGATGAGGAGAAGAGGCTAGAATCCAAGAACTTAGGTGCTAAGCAACACCCTAGATCAATCCAAGACCCAACCTGTGCACCTATGATATTTCTAGATGAAGAATTTGAACCTCATGTTTGGTTAGAGATATTAGACACCATGGGCATAGTATTCAAAGAGGAATAATGGACACCCCATTCTGGTGACGATGGATATGATATCTCAATCTTCATGGTAGAGCCCTTGGAGTACTTTGAGCCTATCTTAGAGTAGTGCTAGTTGAAAACGTGAATTATGCAAGATCTAGGTGGAAAAAGGGGTCAAAAGACCATAATGTGGAAAAAATGCATGACTTTGATCATTTAGGATGGTCTCAAGGTCAGGCAAGGCCAGACCAAGCAGTCCTAAGGTGGTGTAAAAGTCAGTTGAGGCATCCAAAAGCTATAAAAGAAGGTGAAGAGTCATCAAATGCATGGACGTCTTGTAGGTCATTGAAGACTAAGAGAAATATACTCAACGTGGCTCATGGAGAGAGTCATCCAAGGCTCAAGGAGCTAAAATGCAACTGTCCAAGCTAGGAAAATTCAAAGGAGGAGTAAGCAGGAGCTATCAAGCCCAGACCCCCTCTAGTCTCTTAGAGGTATAGACATAGTCTACTTATAACAAGTGTAACTCTTTGTGTACATATCCAATTCAAAAAATTGAATATGCATTCTATATCTTATGTATGTATCTTCCTTTCTATAAGATGGGTTCTTGAAATCGGTTTTGGTTGTAGAGAAATTGGTGTATCTATGTAACCCTAATTTTTGCATATCCTACATCTTTGCATAGTCTGTTTTGTATAGAGTTATTGACTGACCTAAATAGATCCATTTGTGGTGTTTTATAGCTTATGTGAAGGCTTATGAAGCACAATAAGTGTGGCTAAAAAGCATAGGTTATTAGGATCAGTGTAAGATAGGTGAATTAGAGTTTTGTTGTAGGGTAGCAAAAAAGGCGTATAAAGGGGCCTAGCTATTGGGTTCATTTCACTTCTAGTGTGCAAAATTGAGGGATTAAATTCCATCAATTGGTATGTGAGTAGGAAACATCCTTTGAAGACCTTAGGAGAAGGACACAAAAGCCAAGGCTAAGAGGTAATTTTCAATGTAAGTGTAATTTTCCATTCATTACGGCAGATCTAGGTCAAAAAGTGGAGATGCTTGACAAAGACAACTATCAATCATGGAGGTTCAGAATCATGAACTACCTCATGAGTAAAGGTTTATGGACTATTGTGTGTGGAGATGAGGATAAGCCAAATTTGGATCCCAAAGATCCAAAGGTCACCAATCAAGAGTTGAAGATGTTGAAGGATTGGGAGGAAAGGAATAGGAGAGCTATCTTCTACATATCATAGGCAATCTCTAACACTATGATTGTCATATATCAAATTTTGATCATGCTAGAGATCTTTCGGAGGCCTTAGAGAAGATATATGTTGTTGGGAAAGATGGATGGACACCTCAAGAAATGAGGTGGTACTGCTAATCCCTGCTTTGTACCAGCCCTATATTACTTCAGAGTTGGCTTGTAGGCACCTTTAGCTTTCCAATGACACTAAATAAGTGCCTATGTACTTTGGATATGATGAATGTAATGATTAATCCAAAACAGATAACTTCACAAGTCACAAGTCATAACAAAATTGTTATTTTGGTTCACACACCTGTTGGTTCTTAAGCTCAGTACTCCCAACACAGTAGCAATTAGAAAACTTCCTTATGAGGGTATCTAGTTAGCTTAAAGAGCTAATGATTCCAAGTGGAATCACTTAAAATGATTGACTATACACAGAGCAATCAATTTAGCAAGTAAAATATTACCCCCGACTTTTGAGGAGATGTGCAGAGAAAGACTAGTGACTACTTCAAGACGCTTTTTGTTGGAGATAGACATCTGCGGAAGCACACAAACAGCACAAGGAAGAAGAAGAAGCTTGGAGCACAAACACACAATACTGAATGTATTACTAGAGAATGTACAAAGATAAGTAGCCCATTAGGGCAATAGGCGTATATACAAGCCGGGGGAAAAAACCTCCTAAAGAGGGAAAAAAGTGCCCGGGTGGTCCTAGTGTGTTCACACACATCACTACCTAAATATATCAACAAATCCCCTCTGGGAGTGATGCGGTGAACAAGGAGCTAGCACTCATGTATAAGGAAGTGCCAAGCTATGTGGAAATCACTCCACAAAAGGAAGTAAGCCCAAAGCTTTGCGGAAAGCTTCAAACTTCTCCCTAGGCAGAGCCTTCGTGAAAAGGTCTGCAATGTTCTCCTGCGTGGGCACATATGCCAAGCTGATCTCCCCAACAGAGAACCTCTCCCTGACATAGTGATAATGCACCTCAATGTGCTTAGTGCGAGCATGGAACACAGGGTTCCTCGCAACTGCCAATGCGCTCTGACTCTCAGTGAAGATGGTGGTGGCAGAAAACTGGCCAACACCCAAATCAGCCATAAGGCGTCTGAGCCACACACACTCACCAATCGCTGTGAAAGCTGCCCTATACTCAGCCCCACAACTGGAACTGGCCACAGTAGGCTGCTTCTTGCTCAACCAAGATATACATGAGCTACCAAGCATGAAGCAAAAACCACTGGTGGACACACGAGTGTCATAGCAACCAGCCCAATCTGAGTTAGAAAAAGCATGCTAATCTGGCGGTAGTGGTCCCCCCTTGGGATAAAACAACCCAACTAGCCGAGTACCACTCAAGTAGCGAAAGATGCGCTTAACCTCCTTCCAATGTGTGACTCCTGGGCAATGCATAAACCTGCTCATCTGTGAGACAGGAAACTGAATATCTGGTTGAGTAATGCATAAGTAAATCAAGCATCCAATAGCCTACTGATAGAGAACAGCATCAAATGCATCTCCAGCATCATGAAGACTCAATCGTAAACCTATCTCCATAGGAGTGGAAATAGGCTTACAATCTTCAAGGCCAAAACAGTGCAATAATGTGTCAATATATTTTGTTTGACACAAAGCCATTCAACCATCAACTTGCATAAATTGAATGCCCAAATAGTGATGCAAATGCCCCAAATTAGACATCTCAAATGAGGCATGCAAATCAGCCTTAAAAATGGTTATAATACAAAAATTGGGTGTCCAAATCGAAAAAATTTTGGGGCCCTTCTTTTTCTCTACCTTGGCTACATCCAATTTTCTAAATTATGTGCTTCATCAAAAGAAACAAGCTCATTCTCATCACAGAGACTAAACACAGCCATAGCATAGCAATCTGATGCAAAGGAGGCACTATGAGAGCCTAAACGAGTATGATATGACAAAGGTGCATCTAATTTTCTATCACGCAAAGTCTGCACCAGCCATTTTGGCATAGTTTTTGCCTGCTCAATATCAGCTCTCATCAACAAGTGCATCATGTAAATCTGCATCAGAAATGGAATGATTTGCATCATCATATGAAACCTGCAAAGGTTGAGAAGTTGCCTCATTAGGACCAGCACTAGACTGTCCACCTGTAAAAAGAGGCATCAAAGTATCATACATGTCTTTGGAGCTAACAGATGTCTCCTTAGTACATGAAAGCAATGGCTCAATAGCATCTTCCACAAAGACAACATCACAGCTTACCAGGATGCGTTTAGTCTGTGGATGATACAGATGATAGCCTTTACTTTCAGAACTGTACCCAACAAAACTACATTTTACTGCCTTATCATCCAATTTTCTGCGATGTTGTTCAGGCACTAGTGCATATGCAAAACAACCAAAAACACGCAGATGAGCAATAGATGGCTTGTGGTCATGCCAAGCCTCATATGGAGTGATAGACTGCAGTGCTTTAGTGGGACACCTGTTCAGTACATATGTTGCACACATGACAGCCTCAAGCCAGAAACTATGTGGTAAAGCCTGACTCTTAGCCATGCACCTCGCCATCTCCATGAGTGACCTGTTCTTTCATTCAGCAACTCCATTCTGTTGAGGTGTATATGGCACTGTACACTAGTGTTTTATCCCATGTTCAAGCATAAATGCATTAAAATCAAAAGACATATATTCCCCCTCCTCGATCGGAATGGAGGGTGCCCATTTTACATGCTGACAGATTTTCAGCCAAAACCAAAAATTGTTTAAAGCACATGAACACTTCGGACTTTGCTTTGAGTGGATATACCCATGCATGCCTAGAAAAATCATCAATGAAAGTCACGAAGTAAAGATAATTTCCAAAAGAAGGTGTCTGCATAGGACCACAGACATCACTATGTACAAGTTGCAATTTTTTAGTAGCCCGAACTAAACCATCTTTTGGAAAGGATGAACGCTGCATTTTTCCCAAAATACAGCCTTCACAAACATGTTTTCCAGGTGCCTCAAGTTTGAGCAACGAGGACACCATTTCAGATTTCTGCAGGTGTAGCAAACTAGCAAAATTCATATGAACAAAGCGTGCATGCCAAAGCTTTGCATCTGCAATAGCCTGAGAATCATTTACTGCACATGCCAAATCATTTACAGATCTTTCATAGTCTATGAGCTTATAGAGCCCACGACATAAAATGACAGAAGCAATAATCATATCGCCATTTGACAGATCATGAACTGTACACCTGTCATCAACAAATTTCACAACCAAGCCAATCTTGGCTAATGCAAAAACTGATAACAGGTTCTTTTTGATCCCTGGCACAAATAAAGCATCTGACAAAGTGAAAGAACTACCATCAGTAGTAGTCAAAATGATCTTACCAACTCCCATAACAGGATAAGAGGAGTTGTTGGCACATGTAATAGTATCCCTTGTAGGGGCAGGCTCGAGTGAAGAGAAGAAACTGCGTTGCGAGGTAATATGTTTGGTCGCCCCATTGTCAAAATACCAAACATTTGAGTCTACTACAGACATGCACTGCTCATGAGAAGATGGGTCAAAACTGCAGACAGTAGTAAACGCCCATTCTTCTTCCTACACAAGATTTACAGAATCTATTTTTGGTGTAGAGGCCTCTGCAACAACCATTCCAACCTCTTTCTTCTTTGCCTCTTTAGCAGCCAGTTTTGGACAGTTCTTTATGATATGATCATTCCCTTTACAGTACTTACAAAACAATTTCTGCTTTTTTGATTTCTTCTCATCTTTACCTTTCTTCTTCGAATATGGAGAATTAGTAGATTTCTGCTTACTACTTGAAGAGCTCCATTTTCCTTTGCCCTTCTGACTAGCCAGGAAAGCTTGATCTACAACTCGCATAATGGACCCGTATTGCCTGGACTGATCTTCCTACAACAGAACAGAGACTAACTCCTCAAATGATAAGGCATTTGGATTTCCTTTCATCATCAACCGAAGAGTAGAAGCAAAACTCTGATATGAATCGGGAAGACCATTCAGAACGGTCTGCACAAGTGAGCTATCTGGTATAACCTCATCAGCAGAAATCAACTATTCCTTCAAGTCTTTGATCTTCGTTAGGAAATTGTCCATAGAATCACCTTCATTCATGTGCTCACTCTCCAACAGTTTTCGGAGGTAAGCAACATGAGCCTCATTCCTAGCTTGGTACAATGTGGTAAGTGTATCCCAAGCATCCTTAACTGTTCTACAAGAGCGAATGTGAGGAATAATGGCACGTTTGACAGACAAAACTATCAATGCATGTGCTTGGGCATCTCTGCCATCCCAATGAATCTGCTCTGTAGTAGGTGCAACAGAAACAACAGCACGAACAGGAATCTACCGAATATCATCTTCGACACCATCTTCATCAGCTCCAGCACCTATATTTGCAGTACCTGTAGTCAGAGGTGTAACAAGATGTCTTTCAACACCCTACACAATGTTCCACAATCCTTTTGCAACTAATACATGTTGCATCATATAAGCCCATAATGGGTAGTTGGTACCATCCAACTTATCCTCAGCAGCCAACATACGGAATACATCACTGCTTTCAGCCATGGCCGGTGACTAAAATACCTTGATGCAGAAAATTGAAGCTGGTATATCCCTTTGGCACAAAAAGACAAAATAGCCTGCACAAGCACTGTGATAGTGCGTTTGGAGGCCGAAACGAGCTCAGATTGTGATTTCGGCACCACAGTGCGAAGCTGTTTTGATCTCTGAAAAAGCACTTTTTATATTGAATTGGTACATATTCCAATTCCTTCATGCAACCACACTTACCAATACCCTGATGGTTGGCATTTCGGCCATAGGTGAGAAAGTCTCTTCATAATCAACCCCTTGGGTTTGTGTAGAAGCTTTAGCCACAAGTCTAGCTTTATACCTATTTATTGATCCATTTGAGTTCCTCTTTATTTTGTAGATCCATCTAGAACCAATTACCTTCATAGAATCCTTCTTTGGCACTAGCTTCCAAGTATCATTCTCCTTGAGTGCTTCAATTTCTTCATCCATAGCTTTTGTCCATTCTGCCTTAGTCTTTGCCTCTTCATATGATGATGGCTCTTCAACTCATAAATCTTTAGCAAGATAAATAGAATGTTTGGTAACTAAAGAAGTGTCATACCTATATCTGATTGGCTTTTTGCTCTCCCTTTGTGATCTTCTAATTGCTTGGTTAGATGATTCAGATATGTCCTCCAACTTCTTCATCTTGACATGATGGAAAATGAAGTGGTTCAGCTGATATGCATGAGAAAAGACTAATCCACCTCTCAAAATCACTGAAAGACCGAAAAAGTCTGTCGTGATACCTCTTACAGTAGTTTTCAGTAAATCAAGGATTTCTCCCAGTTCCGAACTCCAAATATAGTCAATAGGGTACTCTTTTGAAGCTCTCAATGAGACGCATCTATTGGAAGTGGTTTCACTCGATTCTGACAAGACTACATCAAGTTATGAACAAAATAGTGAATGGCGGGAAGCACTCACACTCACGCCACAACTCCTACAAGCTCACACACACACTATAGTAGTTCAAAAACAGTGGGGAGGGATAGACAACAGTCCTACACACACATTCCAAGCATTACACACACATACAAGATCAAAGAGAAGATGGAAATCTGCAAGAAAGAGGCAATTTCGAGATTCAAGAGCTCTCCTTGTTCACAATAGTAAAAAGTCTCTACAAAGAGTCACAAAGTGACTTATATACATGTGCCCTAAGTTTGGTCCTTTCACACAAGAGACCGGCACTTTATTCCAAAAAGTGAATTTCCTACTAATTTACAAGGGATATTTTACAAGAAGTTGGGATTATGCAACTAGAGGACTCCTCTAGTGCATTTACATGGCTTTGAGGGAATTCTCTAAGACCTCGAAGAAGAAAAATTATGCCCATTAATTTGAAAATTTTGGGGCTCTTCTCTTGTGCTTCTTTACTCTGCAACATTCTCCCCCTCTTTGTCTCTGTCGTCCCTTGACGAGCTTTACTTCTTGTCTTCAGCTTGTTTAAGAGGTCTAAATGCACGCACCCAGCGGTCGAAGCGGCAACAAGGACAGTCAGAGAATTTGTTATTTTATCCGATGTAAGTCCTTTGCTTCTGTTTTCCCCTTGATATCTCGTACATCACAAATCTGGGTTGTTGCATTCAGTCGGGCTGCCACGCACGCCACCAATGACTAGGAATGTGCTGTTCTTAGTCACATCTTTCTATCTTTTGGTCTTCTGATTTGTCCTGGTTGCACACATCTGAACCTGTTGTATTGTTCTTAGCCTGTTTACTTTGTTGAGAAGGCACGCTATCAATGGAAGGATTACTACCTGCAAATATTGTCTTGCACTTCTCATGTATGGTTCCTGGCCCTGGTCCGTCCTTCCCATGAAATGTCCTGGTTCTGATTGATCTTTGATTCCAATCCTCAGGACCTGGATGATTCGCGTTGTTGCCTGATGCGTGCCCCTGCGGTGCTTTGGGCAGAGGGTGGTTCTTCTGTATTATGATCTTCATTCTTTATTGAGTCGTTTTCGACTTTGATCTTCTTCTTCTTCTTTTCTAACGCTTGTTTTCTTTCAGGATAAGAAATAAAAAGATGTGGTAAGAGATCTCACCTATGGAAACATGGGAAACGGAGTGACGAAACGACAACAACTCACTGAAATGCACTATACAAGCTGTTATACTTTCCATTGAAGCTAATGTACTTTTCCTTACAAGTGCAGATGGTTTCTGAAGATTTTGAAGCAACAATACAAGAGGAAGTATTGGAATTTCCACTCCAGAGTATCACCAAAGCAAAAGGACATTGGTTAAGAGAAGATCAACCGGCTGGGGAGTATCTCTTCCTGGAAAATATAAAAATAATGGATACAGATCATCAATTTCCGATCATGTCCCAAGACTTCAGAATTTTGCATGAGCTCCCATCTACCATTGCCATTATGAGGAAAGCGGGCATTCACAAATATTTTGAATTACCAATCTATAAGCCCGACTTTCAAAGATGCACACAGGTCATGAATACATTACAGCCAGCTTTGCATGATCCCTTAGTGCCAGAGGCTAAAGTGATGGATAAAGTAGGCGAATGGGTCGTTATTCAATTCACACATGACTTGATTAAGGAAGCTTTTGGATGGGAAAAAGATGGAACTACGGTAGTGAAAGAAGAGATTCGAGGTGCAAAAACACGAACATTCCTAGATATCAATAGAATTGACATAGAAGAGGAAGTAAGGCTTATTCACCAGCACTTCTGCTTCCCGAATATGCATCGGTACATGGCCCCTCAAAAGATTATTGTTCAATTGCTCTCACATGCCATCAAGCAGATTGGCAATCAGATTAATTTGACTCCTTACATCCAAGAAAGGTTATTAGAAGCAAAAAAGCAATGGAATAATAAGAAGTTCCTCAATGCTTTAGGCATTAGAGAGCATCTGCAAGAAATACCATTAGCAACGGTCATGGCCAAATATGTCAAAGTCGCGACAGTACCAAGAAAGAAAAAAGCAGTCCAACTTGTTGAAGAAGCAGAAACTAGCTCTCAACCCAGAATGAGAGGCACGAAGAGACTCAGGGAAGTCAAGCAAGTAGAAGAGGAAGTTCTAGCCACCAAAAGGACACACATACTTCCGAAGACAACGATTGAAGAGAAAAGGCCAATTATAGAGGAAGACTTAAATAAGGCCCTGGAAGAAACGCATGTGGCCTTGTAATGTGGCTCTACTATGCATACTGTAGGTGCATCTGATACTTCATGAGTGCAATTGGCGTATCCATTGTTTCGATGGTCCACTCCTTGCAGTCGCTTGGGTTTCCAAATCCATTTCGTGGGCGCTTGGGTAGGTCTTTTTCTTTCTTGGATTCCTCGGGCTTCATATGTTTTCTTTGTTTCCTCCAGTGTCCTAGTGATAGAGGTAATTCTCTTCCTGTTTCTAGGACGAATCTGTTTTGGCTTTGTCATTCGCCTATTCTAATGTAATGCATCCTCATGAGTGCTTATCTCTGGTTTGGCTACCTGTATTATCTTTTTGGGAATCCATATCTGATATCGTGCTTTATGAGCTTCAATCAAAGGCTTGGGGAACCATACTTGCAAGAGTCCTTTTGGTTGGGACTTTAGTGAAACTGACTTTTTGATTTCTATTTTCTCCTTATGAGTTGATGCTGACGTCTTCTCTTTCTGCACCTGATCCTTGCGTACCCATTTGTATTTGACCGTTCCTTGATGTAAGTATCTGAGTGTTGGATTCCATATTGGTGGTCCTTTGTCTGGGTGAGAAGCAGCATGAGAGTTGGTTTCCTTAGTGTCTGGCTGCTCCTCAATTGAATGGAATGATTTCCCTTCTTCTTTGGAAATTTTAGGGTTTGAACTTTTCACTTCTTCTAGCTTGGTTTCTGAGGTGGTGGGACTGGGATCATGTTTCAGTAGTTTTTCTTTGCATCTCACTGAACTCTCGATGGCCTTTGGTTGTAGTAGGTGCTTCTCTCCTAATAGACTGAAAATTTCCTTATGCCCTATCTTCGCGGAAATATAGCCTTGAGCTAGGTTGATGCTTACTTCATTCTCAATGATCCAATCCTGTCCTAAGATCAAATCTTCTATTAAATCTTCATCTCTGCACACTAAAAGTCTTTGTTCCATGGAAGAATTTCCTAGGTGGAGGGATATTATCGTTGTTGCAATGCATTCTAGGGTTTGACCTCCAATTCCTCTCAATTGGGCTTTTGTGGGACTCATAATCATTTGCAGATCTTTTATGATCGTATTACGTATGCAACTAACTCCTGCTCCTGAGTCTATCAAGGCATTTATCAATTTGTATTCTGTCTTGCCAATCCCTAGGTTTAGGTAAGGCTGTGACATGTACGACTTCTTCGTGTCAGATTTATGGACTTGGTAGTTGGCCATAATTAGAAGTCATTTCCTAGCTTAACCTAAAATTTTATTAAATTAATTTCTTTCTCATATACCATGAGCCCATGCATACATGATCCCATCAATTCATGCATATATGATTGAATCTGTGTATACATAATGTATGCTGAGAACAAATTTGATTGAAGATGCTTAGCATGCATAGGGTTCAAAAATTGAACCGCTCTTTAAAGCATGCATGGAACTCAACCTTGGAATTTCATTTCAAGAATTTTCTTTCAATAATATGCACATCATTTAATTCATGTTCATGCCATGCTATGATGGACCTTCCATGGCCATCCTTATGAAGTGAATCCCGATTGTGTATGCCTTAAGGGAATCACTTTAGATGAGTAAATTCATGCACTATTTTAAATGCATGTGGACCTCACCTACTTCTTTTAAGATGCTTTCTTTCATGAATTCATTTAGCATGGCCAACAAACGAATGAAAATTGAACATGCCATACCTCTGTTATGGCTTCGTCCATCCCTTGATCCATTGCATGACGAGGCAGGGATAGGCTCTTCTCCTTGGAGATAGCGTTCATCTCGTTGTCTTATCCATCCTTTCCTTTTCTTAATGCGTTCTAGGACTTCTTGTTGGGCCTCCTCTCTAATCTGTTCGTCCTCTTTCTTCCTATTTTGAGCACCTACTAAACGTGTTAACATTTGATCAGTCAAGGGCTCCATGAATTGTTTAACTCTGCATGCACTTATGTAGTTAGGAAGAATGTCTCCATCTAGAGTGGCTAGATTAACTGCTCCACTAGTAGAGATCCTATTGATTATCAAAGGTCCATATCCGTGCTTTTGTAACTTCTTGGCATGTTGCTTTAAGGTGTAAACTAGGACTAGGTCTCCTTCTTTAAGTCCTTTGTCCTTTATGTGAGCATCGTAATATGCCTTTTGTCTTCTCTTGGCTGTGTAGATTCCTGCTACTGCTTGTAACCTAGTTTCATGTAACTTCTCGATTTGGTCTAGTTGTTGGGATAATTCATGTCCTTTCCATTCATACTGTTGGGCCACTCTCAATGTTGGGATTAAAAAATCAATTGGCAAAATTGTGTTCTGCCCATACACTAAATTGAATGGGGTAGTTCCAATGGTAGTCTTGTATGCTACTCGGAAGGCCCAAATTGCGTGATGCAATTGTTTGTCCCAGTCAGACCTCCCATTATTGACAATCTTTGTCAATACGGTGCATAGTACCTTATTGGAACTTTCTGCTTGACCATTGACTTGGGGATGGTATAGGGCTGATTTTTTGTGAATCACTAAAAACTCATTCATTAGCGACTCTATTACTTCCTTAAGGAAGTGCATTCCTGGTCACTCACAATCTCAATTGGTAATCCGAAATGGGTGAATATATGCTCAAAAAGGAACTTAGCAATGGTTTGAGCATCGTTCTTTCTCGTAACTTTTGCTTCTACCCATTTGGTCAAGTAATCTATGGCTACTATGATGTACTCAGCATGTGATCCTTTGGCTGGTGGGTTGATGGGTCCTATGAAGTCAATACCCCATTTGGAGAATGCTCTCGCACACACCATAGGTCTTAATGGCATGTCATCTCTCCGAATTGGGTATTTAGCCCTTTGGCACGTTTCACAGCTTCGTACATACGTCTCCACATCCATGTGTAAATTTGGCCACCACAAGCCGGCGAAGAGGATCATTTTGACAGTTCTCTCAGCTGAAAAATGACCTCCCGCAGCACCTGCATGTGCCATCTCTAATATGGGTAGATATTCTCCTTCATGCACGCATAATCGTAATTGGTTATCTTTTCCTCTCCTAAACACTTGTTTTCCCATAAGTACGTAATCCTTGCTCATTTCTTCTAGGGATCGTTTTCTGGTTAAGCTAATTCCTTCCTCATGCTCTCTGATCTTTAGGAATTTAACCAATGTTTTACTCCAATTGGCTGCTATGGTTGAGAAAGGTATGGACATATGATCCTCTAGGATTGTCTCTTGGCATTCTGCACAATTACTTACATAATCATGGACATCCTTGGGTATGTCAGGCCAGTACACTCCTAAACTTTTTAGTTCTTGGATGGTTCCATGAATCCCTTGATGTGTTCTCCATTTTTTCACATGTGCTTGTTTGATTAGCTTCTTTTGTTCATCCTCCTCGACACATCTTAGCAAAACTCCATTGGGTTCCTTATAGTACACACTCCCAGCAATAATGTGCAAATTTCTCGATTGGAGATTTTCCTTTTTGCTATCCTTATTGATTGAGTGTTGTGGGCCATGGGTGAGTATAGGAATTAGTTTCTCTGCCCACCTTGGACAAACTTCTAGATTAAACAAATAAGTGTCAGGTAGATCATCGGGTACTCCACTTGGCGATTCTCCGTGGGTTAACCTAGAAAGGTGGTCTGCTCTTACATGCGTATTTCCTTTTTTTACTACCACTTCAAAGTCGAACTCCATTAATAGTAAGAACCATCTTACTAATCTTCCCATGTTACAAGGTTTATTGACTAAGTAAAGTAAAGCCTGATGGTCTATGAAGAACTTGAATTTGTTAGCTAAAAGATAGTGTCTAAATTTCTTCATTGCGTAGAACATTCCTAATCCTTCTCGTTCGATAGTGGTATAATTCCTTTCAGCTTGATTCAGTTGTCTACTCGCATAGGCAATTGGATGATCTAGCTTTCCTTCATCAGCTGGTTGGGCTAAGATACATCCTATTGCATAATTAGAGGCATCAACATGAATATGAAAAGGCTTGTTCCAATTTGGCGTTTTTAGAATTGGGGCTGTGCTAAGTCTCTTTTTTAACTCATTGAATGCTTTCTCGCACTCTTCTGTCCAAGTGAATTGAGTTAAGAGGCCATACAAGGGTTTGGCGATTATGGCATACATGTGGATAGATCGACGATAATATCCACAATGTCCCATAAATGCTTGTACTTCCTTTGCATTCTTAGGTCTTGGCAGCTCTAAGATGACCTTAATCTTGTCCTCATCCATGGATATTCCATTTTTGGAGACTATGTGTCCTAGGATCTTTCCTTGTCTCACCATGAGGACACATTTTTCTGGGTTTAGGCAAACTCGATACTGGCAGCATTTATTAAATATTTTTCTCAACTCGAGAATATGATCTCGTCTTTGATTCGAGTATGTACATAGGTCATCTACATACACTTCCATGCTCTTTTTCAGGAATTCCTTGAAAACATGACACATCAATCGTTGGAAAGTAGCAGGTGCATTAGTGAGTCCAAAAGGCATCACCCTGAAAGCATAGATTCCCTATTCGATCGCGAACGCGGTCTTATGTTGATATTCAGCAATGTGATCGTAGGGTTCTCCCAGTCCATCATAATGATTTCTTACACAATTGGCCACTTGGATAGGTCTCAGTCTTCTCATTGGTTCTGGCGGTCTAGGCATTATGGGGAAGACAAGAACTGCTAACTGGGGGCATTCCCGGTTGTCCTCCTACTGGTGGTCGTGGTCTTACTGGTGGTCGGTACTGATTACCTACCTCTGCGGGGGCCTGATTGTGTGTTTGCACACCTGGAGTCGCAAATTGTACATGGGTACGGTTTGGCATACTTCGTTGGCTGGTTTGTCTTGACGTGGTGTGTTCTGTCTCTTGTTGATTTCCAAAGGGGTTCTGCGAAGTAGTTGCCTGATCTCTCTGAGGGAATACAGGCACACCCATGTATTTCGATTGAGCCCTGTCCAAGGCACTAACCAACCAGTATCTTCTCTGATTTTTGTCTAGGTATGTGATTCTGGTTTTCATCTTCTGGATCCTTCAACTCATAAAATGTCATAGGCCTTTCTTCTCTCCCTGGAGCCGGTAAGTCTGTTTGAAGCAATAAGTCTGATCCATGGATCATATAGACTTCCAATAGGTAGTCGTCTTGAGGTATCAAGTCTCCTCTCAAGACTCGTGTTACTTGGGATCTACCTCTAGGAGTCGTCACTAGCTCCTTAGGGTTTGGCCTTCCTGAGTTTTTTGGTTCCACTAAATCTCCCCTTTCATTGATAAACTCCGGAAATTCGGTCACTATGTAGATGTGAGCCATTTTGTCTATGTATGCTCCTCCCTCATACTTGACAACAGGTCTAGGCACAATCATGGCATCCATGGAGGTTACCATCCTAGCGATTGATCTGTTTATGCCATCCAGGTAGATGGGGATCTCATGGGCATTAGTAGATACATACTGTAAGGAAGTACGGTAATCTCCTTCTACAGCGGTCATGAAATTTTCTACTTAGAGCGGGACCCTGCATGTCTTCCGAAGCCATGGGTATCTCCTCCTTTGATTCACTAGAGGTATCAAAATAGACACTTCCCACAGAAGATATGACACTTCTTCGGCTACTTAGCACTCTCCCAGACCTCAAGTTCATTCACCCTCCTGAGGCTCTCTAAGTCTCTAAAACTCTCCTTGAGTGGCTCCTCACTTGCCTCAAGTTTGCCCTGCAAAATACTACAAAAGCTCTGGACGATACCACTTCTAGGCGATACTGCACTAGGCGATACTTCTTTGGCTACGATACGATACCAGATATCTAGGCGATCCGATACTGTCGTAGTCAGCGATACGATACCACAGTTGGTCACGATACGATACCTAATGCTTGGCCGATACGATACTTGATGCACCCGACGATACGATACTGAACTAATTCAACGATACGATACCAAGATCCGGGATGATACGATACCAACTGTCCTCACGATACGATACCTAAGAACCGAGACGATACGAGATTTATTCCCTCACCCGATACGATACCACAACAACTCACGATACGATACCTAAGAGTCAGGCGATACGATACTGCTTCTGATCACGATACGATACTGACTTTCCTGACGATACGATACCTTAGGGATCCACACGATATGATATTGAATCAGTCAGGCGATACGATATTGCTGTGTGATCACGATACGATACTGGTATGGTATCGCGATACTAAACTAGGACCTGGCATGATACGATACTTCAGGGTTGGTGATACGATACCTTAGGATGCGATACGATACTAAAATGGTATCGCGATACTAAACTAGGAAGTGGGCGATACGATACCTGAATAATAGCTGATATGATACCGATCTGTTCACACGACACGATACCAATGCAGGTGGCGATACGATATTACCAGCTTGCACGATATGATACTGGAATGGTATCGCGATACTAAACTGGGAAGAGGGTGATACGATACCAAAAGTGGACCGCGATATGATACCACTTTGGCAAAGAAAGATCGCGATACTAACCCGGCGATATGATACCACGAGTGGTATCGCGATACCAAGGCTGGTGACCGGTGATACGATACTTCGGCGAGTATCGCGATACAAGGGAATTTTTGATATCGCGATACCAAAAACTCAACTGATCGTGATACTCAAGCCAAAATATCTCCAAAATTCAAAATTTTTACACCCCCTTGCTCTTCTCGCACCCCTCTTCACTCCTAACACACTGTCCCTTTCAAGAAAACTCAAAAAACAAACTGTCCCCCCCCCTCGCGATACTGAATGCGCACTAATCACATGTTTGTGCACTTTTAGTGTATTTTTGCCAAGGAATTCTTGTTGAATCTTACCTTTGTGATGTCTTGATTGCAACTTGAGATCAATACCTAGCCTTGTCAGCCTATAGCGCGCGACACCACCCTCACAATACCGATCGCTGCTCGTCCAGGATACTGCCTTTTAGAACAGTAGAGAAATGAACTAATTTTTCTGGTTTTTATACTTTTGGTGACTGAAACTGAACTACACTAACTTGGTAGATGTTTTGAGATTTTTCTTAGGCTTGACCTACTCCTACTTCACTCCTCTCCTTCTAATCTAACCCTAACTCCTCTTACTCTCCCTTCCTACTAACCCTAAATCTAAAAACTCATTACACACACCTCCGGGATGTGAAGTAACAAGTGCTAAGGTGATTGACTACTTGCCACGAAATGAGTTCACTTCTACAAGTACGAATTCATCACACTCGATCTATAACCATCATGAAGGCACCTTGGCTGAGTGTTCCCTGGCAACGGTGCCAAAAACGTGTGTACCTAATTCAAGAAGATTCAAGGACTTGTGCCAAAGAGACTATGCCTCATTTGCAACACAAGTGCATATAGTGGGAAATTGACACACGCTTATATGTCAATCCGATCAAACGACCTAACCAAGTGTATGAAGACATGTGCACACATGATGGAAAATGAAGTGGTTCAGCTGATATGCATGAGAAAAGACTAATCCACCTCTCAAACTCATTGAAAGACTGAAAGTGTCTGCCACGATACCTCTTACAGTAGTTTTCAGTAAATCAAGGATTTCTCCTAGCTCCGAACTCTGAATATAGTCAATAGGTACTCCTTTTGAAGCTCTCGACGAGAAACATCTATTGGAAGTGGTTTCACTTGATTCTGACAAGCATGCTTCAAGTTATGACCAAAATAGTGAATGGTGAGAAGCACCCACACTCACGCCACAACTCCTACAAGCTCTCACACACACTATAGTAGCTCAAAAACAGTGGAGAGGGGTAGACAACAGTCCTACACACACATTCCAAGCATTACACACACATACAAGATCAAAGAGAAGATGGAAATCTGCAAGAAAGAGGCAATTTCGAGATTCAAGAGCTCTCATTGTACACAATAGTAAAAAGTCTCTACAAAGAGTCACAAAGTGACTTATATACATGTGCCCTAAGTTTGGTCCTTTCACACAAGAGACCGGCACTTTATTCCAAAAAGTGAATTTCCTACTAATTTACAAGGGATATTTTACAACAAGTTGGGATTATGCAACTAGAGGACTCCTCTAGTGCATTTACATGGCTTTGAGGGAATTCTCTAAGACCTCGAAGAAGAAAAATTATGCCCATTAATTTGAAAATTTTGGGGCTCTTCTCTTGTGCTTCTTTACTCTGCAACATTCTCCCCCTCTTTGTCTCTGTTGTCCCTTGACGGGCTTTACTTCTTGTCTTCAGCTTGTTTAAGAGGTCTGAATGCACGCACCCAATGGTTGAAGCGGCAACAAGGACAGTCAGAGAATTTGTTATTTTATCCGACGTAAGTCCTTTGCTTCTGTTTTCCCCTTGATATCCCGTACATCACAAATCTGGGTTGCTACATTCAGTCGGGTTGCCACACACGCCACCAGTGACTAGGAATGTGATGTTCTTAGTCACCTCTTTCTAGCTTTTGGTCTTCTGATTTGTCTTGGTTGCACACATCTGACCTTGTTGTATTGTTCTGAGCCTGTTTACTTTGTTGACAACGCACGCTATCAGCGGAAGGATTACTACCTGCCAAATATTGTCTTGCACTTCCTCATGTATGGTTCCTGGCCCTGGTCCGTCCTTCCCATGAAATGTCCTGGTTCTGATTGATCTTTGATTCCAATCCTCAGGACCTGGATGATTCGTGTTGTTGCCTGATGCGTGCCGCTGTGGGGCTTTGGGCAGAGGGTGGTTCTTTTGTATTATGATCTTCATTCTTTATTGAGCCGTTTTCGACTTTGATCTTCTTCTTCTTCTTTTCTTGCTTGATTCCCCTTCCACAGTGAGGCTTGGAAATTCCTCTTCCAAGTCATATGGCAACTTTACTTTCCTGCATTCACTATCAAACCGAGAATCATTTTCATCAAACACAACATCTCTACTGACCATAAATCCCTTGTTGGATGGATTATAAAACCTATACTCTTTTTTATTTAAATCATACCCTATGAAGATGCATTTCTCTGCCTTAGGGTCTAGCTTACCTCTGATTTGAGATGGGATATGTACATAAGCAACACATCCAAAGATCCTGCAATGATCAAGTGATGGCTTTCTACCATGCCATGCTTCCTATGGGGTCATCCCATCAAGTGATTTGGATGGAAACCTGTTTACAAGATAAGTGGCAGTAGATACACTCTCTACCCACAAATAATTAGGTAACCTTTTTTCATTTAGCATTGACCTAGTTGTTTCAACAATCAACCTATTTCTCCTCTCTACCACCCCATTTTGCTCATTGGTATACCTTGTTGTAATTTCCCTTTTGATTCCTCTATCCTATAAGAATGCATCAAATTCAATTGAGAAGTACTCACCTCCTCCATCTGACCTTAGTCTTTTTAGGCTTCTTCCTGTTTGGTTTTCCACAAGTGCAAGATACTTCTTAAAGCAACTGAACACTTCATCTTTGTGCTTCATAAAGTATAAGATAGTCCAACTATTGAAATCATCAATGAAAGATACATAATACCTTGATCCAGAAATTGAAGGGTCCTTACTTGGTCCCCATACATTTGTATGGACAAGCTCCAAGTAATCCTCATGCATGTATCCTTTTCTTGAGAAGGGTAACCTATGAGATTTTCCAAACTGACATGCACCACATATATAGATCATGTGTTGCTTGGATACATGAGGTATCCCAAGCACACATTGATCTCTACATATTTGCTTTAAGGTTCTCTCACCAATATGCCCTAATCTTTTATGCCAAATTTCAAGCTCTGTTAGAGTTTGATCTTTGTAATTGTAAAGTGCAATATTCTTTGTATCCTCAAGTTCAACTGTAAATAGTCTACCTGTCTTTTCTCCTTTGGCAATTCTTTTGAATTCATGTTGGGGATCCTCCACAAATGCTCAATATTTGTTGAGCCTAACCTGCAAACCCTTTTCCACAATCTGTCCAACACTCATCAAATTCTTGGTGATTGTAGGTACATATAGAATCCGACTCATCAAATTTCTATTTCCATCAGAGGTTTTAACATTTCGTACCTTGACCACTGAATGCTTGATTTCATCACTTGTTTGGACTTGGTGCTTTCCCTTAGGCTCCTCAAGGTCAAAGAGAAGAGCTACATTGCCTGCTACATGGTTTGAACATCTTGAGTCAATGTAGAAGAGATGGTCATCATTCATACCTTGCTTTAAAGTCATGTTCATAATTAGAAGGGAATCCTCTTGTTTCTCTGTGTAATTGTTGTAGTCTTTCCTTGATTTCTAGCCTCCTTGGTAGTTATTGTAATTGTTGTTGTAGTTGTTATTGTAGCCTTGATGATGGTTGAATCTTCCTCTTGATTGTGTGTAGCCACCTCTTTGGAAACCTCTACCTCTCTGATTCTTGAAGTTCTTATAACACTTATCTATGGTGTGATTTGATAAACCACAAATATTACATGTGGAAGAGTTGAAAGGTCTCCCCCTACCTTGCTTACCTCCTCTGCCCCTACCTCTTCTGTTTCTACCTCTCCCTGCATAGTTAGCTTGAGAAGTAGTACCTTCATCCTCAATTTTCTTGCTTTTCCCTTTCTCTTTAGACTTGCCTTTATCTGTGTATAGGGTAGAAGAGTTATTACCTCTTGATGAATCTCCATTTTTGTTGAGCTTGGCCTCATGGGTAAAGACTTGCCCCATGAGTGTGGTAAGATCTGGAATCTGCATGTCCATGTAGGAGCCCATGGTAGTTGTGAATCTTTCCCATTTGTCATCTGCCTTGATGCCATTGATTACTTGCCTCACTATCTGCTCCTCTTCAATCTCCTCTCCTATGCTTGACAATTGGTCAGCCACATCATTAACTTTAGTCACATACTGTGAAATGCTTTTCTTGGGTTGTTTTCTTTGAGTAGTAAACTCAATTCACAATTGGTTCTTCCTAGCCCTTGTGTTGGAAGAAAAATCTGAAGACAATGTATACCAAGTCTCTTGGGATTTCTTATGGTTCCTAATGTGTGGAAGAAGGAAGTTAGAGATAGAGTTGAGTAAATATGACCTTGCTAATGCATCTTTGGCACACCATGAATTGATTATTTCATGCTCCTCTCTTGTAGGTTGTCCTTTGCTTCTGAAAATGGGCATATCCTCATCTCCTAATATGTATCCATAGAGAATCCTTCCTTGCAAGTATGTCTTCATCCTCAAGGACCATGCTTGGTAGTTGTTCCTGTCCAATTTATCAGTAAAAGAAGGAAAACCATCTCCCATTTTACCTCAAGTTTCTCTGATACCACTGTTGGGAAAGATGGATGGACACCTCAAGAAATGAGTTGGTACTACTAATCTTGCTCTATACCAGCACTATATTACTTCAGAGTTGGGTTGTAGGACCTTTTAGTTTTCCAATGACAATAAATAAGTGCCTATGTACTTTGGAAATGATGAAATTAATGATTAATCCAAAATAGATAACTTCACAAGTCACAAGTCATCACAAACTTGCTATTTTGGTTCACACACCTGTTGGTTCTTAAGCTTAGTACTCCTAGCATAGTAGCAATTAGAACACTTCCTTCTAAGGGTATCTAACTATCTTAAAGAGCTAATGATTCCAAGTGGAATCACTTTAAATGATTGACTATACACAAAGCAATCAATTTAGCAAGTAAAACATTACCGATGTATTATATAACAATGTTGTACATGATCATTGGCATGAAGAATAATTCTCAATGATAATGAGAAGTGTAGGCTATAATGTTGCCCACACAATCTCTATAATTTGATCAATTAAAGGCTCTGATGTGGATAAGATAACCGCAAGATTTTGCAACCATCTTTTATAGATGATTTGCGGCCAAGTTTGAATTCAAATTCAAACTTGGCTTTTCCTAAAGATGCCCCTTCTAGTTAGGTGAAATTCCACCAAAAAATGATTCTTAACTTTATCTCTTCCAAACTCCACGAGTTTGTAGGCTTTACAAGATTCTTCCAAGTCATTAAGACTTTCACAAAAGTTTAATGGTAAAAACCATAAGCAATGCTTCTTATGGAGCTTCAAGCAATTGTACATAATGCTTCCAATGATTAGCTAAGTGTGAAGGTTTGGCACTTGCACCAACATATTGCACTTGCACAAGAAGCAGAAAGATGCAGCTTAAGAATGAACTCCACTCTTTGAAGAAGGGTAGTGGTCAATCTATTGTTGACTACACCTTCAGGGTGAAGGAGTTGAGGAAGCAATGGGCATCCATTGGCTGCAAAGTAGATGAGGAAGACCTTCAACAGATTATTCTCAATGGGCTAAGAGGGAAATACAAGTTGAAACCCCTCATTACTACCATCTTGTATAGAGATCCTCTACCAACTCTTGAGGATTTGATCCCACACCTAGTGGCAGAAGAGGTTCCATAGGACAAACATGCAAGAAGGATGATCACTCACAGGTCCTATATGCTAGCAAAGGCAAAGACAAGAGTGGCAAGAAGAGGAAATGAGGAAAAAGAAAGTGGAAGCAATCCAAGGAAGAAGATTCAGATTCACAAGGAGATGGCAAGGCATCATCTTCAAGGAAGGGCAAGAATGGGAAAGGGAAGAATAAGCCTCATCAAGGTAAAACTTGTTTTATATGTGGTAAGCATAATCATATTTCTTCAAGTTTTTAGTTCAAGGATGACAAAGGCAAGAAGAAAGAGCAAGGGAATTATGCTGACAACTCCAAGAAGGATCATGAGAGGGAGACCCTCCTAGCCATGAGACAGGGCTACACTAGTGACTCCAAGGACACAAAGTGGTAACTTGACTCTGGATGCTCTAATCACATGTAATGTATGGAGGAATCTTTTTTTAATATGTAGGTCCCAAGCTCAAAAGGTTGTATGTAGATAGGATATAACACTGAGCATCCCTTTACACATGTGGGAGATGTGAAGCTAGGTGAAGGTAAATCTATCAAGACTCTTAAAGATGTGCTCCATGTTCGATGTATTTCCAAGAACCTTATCTCTATAGGACAGACGGTAGAGAGAGGTATGCAAGTTATATTTGATGCAAAAGGATTCATGGTGAAGCAAGGAGGCAAGGCCATTGCCAACGGAAGGAAAGAAGGGATATTGTTCACACTAGATGTTGCTCCTACACACAAGAAGGTATGTTATGTGATGCCATTGATAACAAAAGGATTGTATAGATTGATCTTGTCATAAGAGGATAGGACATATCAATATTCCCAAGTTGAAAAGCATGTGCAAAGCAGGTTTAGTACAGGGACTGCCGAATCTTGAAGGCCAAGATCTACATGAGTTTTGTGATGCTTGTCAGCTAGGTAAGCAAGCAAGGAAGCCATTTCCAAGGAGTGAGTATAGATTCTCTACACTCTTGGAGCTGATACACTCAAATGTATGGGGGCTATAGGTGCTACAGACCTCTCTCAAAGAAACTATATGTGTCAAGAGATGTTGTGTTTGATTATTCAAGGACATGGTATGGAGATAAGGACAAGGCAAAGTTGGATGAAGAGGAACAAGAGGAGTATTCAGACTTTGATGTGCAGATTCAGCCTTAAGGGTCAATCACAAGTGGACCATAGGCTTCTACATCTAAGGTACGATCATATGATCGATCTTACACTTATGATTATGAAAGTCTATCTCCTACTTCAAAGTATAGAAGGTTGCAAGAGATAGACTATGACACTAGGGAGCTCAAGAGGATTCAAAAGAGGAAGAGCTTGAGGAGGTCATTACTCCTGATATAAAGCTCAATAGGCTGAAGACAAAATATCCCAAAGGTCAAGAGAGGAGGTCTATAAGGAAGAAGGCACATCTATATAGATCATCTATATGTATGAAGAGTTCATGCAAATGGCTGCTTGGCAAGGTACAAGGCGAGACTAGTAGCCAAAGGCTTCACACAGACACAAGGGTGGATTATAAGGAGACTTTTAGCCCTATGTCAAACAAGGCTGCCATTAGAGCTCTCATAGCCCTATGTGCAGCAAAGAGGTGGCCTATCTACCAGATGGACATAAAGAATGCTTTCTTGAATGGTGAGTTACAAGAAAAGGTGTTCATGGAACAACCTCAAGGGTATGTAGATCCACAACATCCTACCTATGTTTGCAAGTTGAAGAAGGCCTTGTATGGCCTAAAGCAAGCCCCAGGGGCTTGGAATTAAAGGTTAGTGGACTTCTTGAAGAGATGTGGTTTCTCTCCAAGTGATGCAGATCCATCCTTGTATATGAAGAAAACAAATGATAAGATATGGTTGATGTGCATATATATAGATGATCTCCTTGTGACATGTGATGATGATGCTGGGATAAGGACCATCAAAGAGAATCTTCGAAGAGAGTTCAAAATCTCAATTTTTGGTGTGCTAAAGTACTTTCTTGGCATTGAGGTGATCTATGGGAAAGAAGGTATTTATCTCTCTCAAAAGAAGTATCTTCTAGATGTGTTGTTTAGGTTTGGCATGAAAGATTGCAAACCAATAGCTCAATCTATAGATTCATATGCCAGGTTAAGCAAGGAAGATGGTAAAAAGCTAGAATATCTTACACAGAGGAGCATTGTGGGATCATTGATCTATGCTACACTCACAAGACATGACTTGTGCTACATAGTTGGAGTTCTATCTTAGTTCATGCATGCAACCACAAATACACATCTCAATCATCCAAAGAGATTGTTAAGGTATGTGAAGAGTATAGTTAATTATGGGTTGTTATACAGGCATGATGAAGAACTTCAAGTATGAGCATGGAGTGATGCAGATTGGGTAGGAAGTGTTGATGATAGAAGATCAACTTTTGGTTATGTCTTCAAGCTTGGTAAAAAAGCAATTTCATGGATAAGCAAGAAGCAACCCACACTTGCATTGAATTCAACAGAGGATGAATATAGTGCTTTAGTCCTCACGACATGTGAAGGAGTGTGGCTTAAAAATCTCTTCAAAGATCTTGGTATAAAACTTGGACCAATTCCACTTTATGGAGATAACATGCCAAGCCTACATCTTACTAACAAACCCATGTATCATGCAAGGAGCAAGCATATTGGGCACATTACCATTATGTAAGGGAAAAGGTTGCAAGTGGGGACATTAATCTTCATTTTGTAGGTACAAAGGACCAAGTTGTAGATATCTTAACCAAAAGCTTGTATGTGACCAAGTTAACAAAGTTCTCAAAGGGTATACATACATACACACATGCATATGCATATGCATATACATACATACAACACATGCATATACATGCATACATGCATATGCATGCATACATGCATATGCATACAGACATACACACACATTTGCATGTACACGTGCATATACATACACATGTATACATACACACATGCATATGCATACATACGCACATGCATGTACACACACATGCATGTACACATACACACACACATGCATAAATACATACACATGCATATTACATACACATGCACATATACATACACACTCACATATGTATACACACATATGCATACATACATGTACACACACATGCATATGCATACATACATACACACACATATGCATATACATACACTCATGCATATACATACATACATACACACACATTTGCATGTACACATGCATATACATACACACATATGTGCATACACACATGCATATGCATACATACATACGCACACATATGCATACATACATGTACACACACATTATACACACACATGCATATGCATACATACATACACACACATATGCATACACACATATACATACACACACACATACACACACATGCATACATACATACACACACATATGCATAAACATGTAAACACACACACATGCATATGCATACATACATACACACACATTTGCATGTACACACACACATTTGCATGTACACACACATACATACATACATGCATATTACATACACACGCACATGCATACACACACATATGCATACACACATATACATACACACACATACACATGCATACATACATACACACACATATGCATAAACACATAAACACACACATGCATATGCATACATACATACACACACATTTTCATGTATGCACACACATACATACATACATACATACATGCACACATACACACATGCATATGCATACATACATACATACACACATGCATATACATACATACATACATACATACACACATGCATATGCATATACATTGTTGGTAGCAGTCAGGGCATCTCAAGACAAGCGAGCCGACATAAGGAATGAGAGCAAAGAGAAGGACCAAGCAGGCAAAGCAATCAAAGAACATCCGGCAAGTAGGCCATTCAATTTTTCCAACCTAATCCCTTCTTAACAGTGATTGTAATCACTACATGAACCTTGTAAATACCGTTTTTTGTAGATTCGACTCCAATTTCTTGAAGCCAAGGAGTCCTCGAACTTGAGGAGTATTAAAAGTATTTATGTACCAATTTTCATAATTTTTAGAGCTCGTTTGAGCCTCCAAAATAGCCTAGGAACCTAATTTTTAACTAGGCCGAACACTAGGTGTGGACAAGGCCACTAGCTAGTCAAAAACTATAAAAGGAGCTACAGAGCTCATTTTTGAGGAGAAAAATGGTAGTTTGAACAAAAGAAGAGAACTTGTTATTGTTTTTGCATCTTAATCAAAGCTTCCATTGTCTCATTCTTTGCTCTTACACGTGTGTGTGTGTATGTGTGTGCATGTGTGTGTGTATGGGTGTGCATGCTTGTGTGCTTCTCCTTCACCACTTGTGCACATTACTTGCTCTAGGTCTTCATACCATCCTCATGTTTTCCCTGATTGACATTAAAGGAGGTGCTACTCATCACTGACCTACACCAAATTTTGGCGCCGTTGCCAGGGATCGAGCTTTGAGGACGAGCGTGTGATGGTAAGACGTAGATTAGAGACGTTGGAAGAGTAGGTAAGCATTTCTTTTACTTTTTTTAACCTTTCTTTTCACTTCTACATACCATATCCATTCATCATCATCTTCACCATCGCGGCCATATACCTCCATCTCCATTTATTTCCTCATTTCCACTTGACAAGGAGAGAGAGAGAGATAGAGCTTGTTTTTGCAATTGTTTTTTATGTTGTCTTGAGCGTTCTTGCAAGTACCAGCTTCCCTTGCAGCTACAGCAGCCGCAGTAGGTGAGAAATTTTTTTGTGTAGGTCCTCGGGTGTTGACCTCTGTTGATCGCGATCGACAAAAAATTTCAGCTTTTGGTAAAACAAAGTGCACCACCATAGCATGCATGACTAGCACATTCCAAATCACTAATCAAAATTAAAAAATTCTGTGATTTTGTGTCAATCACGATTGACTCTGTCAATTGCGATCGACAACCATGACCGACAGACTCTATCAATCATGATCGGTAGACCCTATCAATCACGACTGACAAACCCTATCAATTGTGATTGGATTGCCATGTAGGATTTAGTCAGTGGTGACTGACACCGTCGATCGCGATCGACTGAAATATCACAATTGACACAAATATTTGTGTGTCCATGTGTCCATCGCGATAGACACACCCACGATCGACTGAATTTGTGCCGGAATTTGTAAAAAAAGTGTCGATCGCGATTGACAACATCAATCGCGATTGAGAGGCCTCACGACCGACTCTGTCGATCGCGATTGACACCATCAATCGCGATTGACATGTCGATCGCGACTGACAGGCCCTGACGGATACCTTTATCAATCGCGATTGATAGCCATTTTTGGTAAGTTTTTAGGAGTTTTATATTTCAAATTTTGGGGTCATTTTGAGCATAAATATCAAGTAGTTGGTGCATTGTGAGGCACCTACACAAGTAAATTGAGAAATCGAGCTTGCGTGTTAGCCTCTTTTAACCCTGTTTTAACCACTAGAACCCTAAACTATCATAACTTCCTCATACGAAATCCAATTGGAGTGATCTTAGGCTCATTGGAGTTATAGATAGGGTATTTTGAAGTTGACCATGCCCCGGGGGAAGAAAATTGAGGGATCTTTAGGATTGTTTTCCATAAAGACTAAGGGAAATTTGGTCTCTGAAGTACATGAATGAAAATGGTTTGTTATGTCATTTGAATTTAAATCTTGAGCTAACTTTGGGACTTTTACAGGTCCATTGACAGCATCGAAGGGCGTCCAAAGAGATAGCATTCTACAAGCTTGAGAACGAAGTTCTTGAGCACACGAGAGCAAGGAATAAGCAAATGAGGTTGGATCATTCTCAACTCCCTTTGTCAATTCCTAGCTTAGGCTAAGTGCACGTCATGCTAGAAGTCAAACAAGGTGACGGTAGGCATCAATCAAGGTGAAGACTCTTAAATACTCAAGTTCAAGAAAGAATTTAATCTCTCTGTGATCGATAACTTTAACGGAAGGAATTTAACATGGTACGATCAGCTTAAAGTGCGGAAATTCACTCAAGTATTCGTGACGATGTGATATCAGACAAGAGCATAAACATGATAATCAACTAAAAAAAGAATCAAGTGACTAATACGAATTGATCTGCAATGAGGTTGTACTTGGCTTAAATTGGGGTTAGTCAATCAGGCATATGAACCTTAGATCAGGACGACATCTAGGGAGAGATAGACAAAGCCTTAGGTATTCATAGGCTAGTGTCAACCACACTGCTAGGTCTTGGGCCGAGTAGTTGAGCGATTATGCGCTCTACCCTAACTCTGAAACTAGCGAATCAGAGACGTCTTATGCTATGGAGAGACCTATAGGAAGTTCAGGTGTGGATTACTTAGAGAAAACTGAAGGCCCTTACAAAATGCAACTTGAATACATCAAGACCAATAGATTACATGCTAGCATCTATGAGGACGGTATGAGAAGGTCCATTGTGCAGATTAGAAACTCTGATCAACCCCTTGGACTAGAACATCTAGTGGTCAAGTTCCAAAATGGTGCATACCTAGAAGCATATACATATTATAGTATCATAATCAGATGGCACCACCTCCACAACCACCATCATGGCACACTCCATCCAACACACTGAAGAACTCCATGCATGAAGCGCACCCCCATCACCACCCCTACCACCCTCCCCTCCATCTCCACCCTCCTCACCTCGAACCACCATTGTTGCAACTACTATCATCGCCACGGTCTCCATTGCTCTTAGTGAAGCGCACGATGAGAGTCGACACTCACAACCTGAAACCACTACCACTGTAACTACTACCATGACTATGGAGCTCTAACTATGGTCACCGGAAATCCCATTCCTCCAGTCACACTTCTAGGTGGCCCACATGCACAATTAAACACACCATTGTACGCCTTCACTACTATCACCACACCTACCATTCCGATGTATATGGTAACTCCCACGACCACATCCACGCAGGACCACATGGACATATCACCCACATCTGCACCTCTCCCTCCCTCCATATTCCCACAATCTCCCATTCCCCCACCACCCACTTCACCATTCTCAAGCACAACATCCACCATCCCTTTTCCTTTTCCCTACCCCCTACATTCCAAACCTTCCCAGCATCCACCCCTATAAATAATGTATTCAATACTTTATATCAATGTGTGTTTGAGTTACAAAAAATTTACCAGCATTTAGATACTCACCATACGAACCTGTTCAGAGTCCATGAGACACTACAAGAATGACTCACAAACATGGAGAAAGACAAGCGGAAACTACAACATGATTATGATACTTTGCAGAGACAATATGAGGAATTGGTGGCCAATCCATCCCAACTAGATTCACAGGCACAACAAAACCTCCAGGAAATGCTATGCGTCCAACAAGCAGACAATCTCAAAATCCATCGCAACCTCGCATTACTAAGGAAACACATGGCAGCAGCACTACAAGAAAATAAAAGACTACAAAGACAGAAGGAAGAAAATTTAGAAGCAGTGATGGAAGGATCACCAAAAGTGATGGACCTGGAGCGGTTCAAAGCCCTCCCTATGAGGCTTTCCTCAAAGAAGACATGCGAATGATGTGTGTGCCACTCTCCTCCTATCCATTTATATCCTCTTGTATCTAAAATAGTAGTGATCTGGAATGTTCTAGCATCGCCATGTGGCCAGCATGCAACACTCATCCCCACTAACCATCAAATACCTTAGGATATACCCCTGAGCTTAGGACCTTGGCTAACTAGCCCTCATCCCACACACACATGGAATGGTCTCTGTAGACCAATGTCTAACACTCTCTCCCCCTTCTAAAGATCATTGTCCTCAATGATCAATGAGGGAAAATACTTGCGAACTAGAGCTGTTGATTCCCAAGTAGAGTCAGTAAGTGGTAATCCTCTCCAGGCTACGAGATATTCTTGGATGACACGATTCCTCAATCGTTTTTGTCTCCTATCTAGTATTCTGTCTGGAAAATGATGTGCTCTATCCATTTCCTGCAAAGAAACAATACCCTCTATTAGATTATCCTCCCTAGATATATACTTTCTTAATTTACTCACATGAAACACTGGATGGACTCTTCAATCTGGAGGAAGCTCTAATCGGTATGCAACATCACTCAACTTCTTTACTATCTTCCAAGGTCCACAATACCTTGGTGATAGTTTACTACACTTCCCTGTGGACAAAGAAGTAGATCTAGCTGGTACCTGAAGGAAGACTCGATCTCCTTCCTCAAAGGATCTAGGAGATCTTTTCCTATCAGCATACTCTTTGGCTCTATCAGCTGCTTGCTGCATCTTGGCTTTAGCTATTTCAAGGTTTGCTTGGAGATTCGCTAAGAACTCAGAAGCACTAGGACATTTCTTAGGCATTCCTATGGTACTGGGAGCAGTGGGATTCATGCCATAATTCATCTCAAAAGGAGACATCCCAGTCAGCTTGTGAGGTCTATTGTTATAAGCAAACTCTACTAATGGCAAATAACTATCCCAGTCTGTCTCTCTCTCAGACACATATGTCCGCAACATATCCTCTAGAATTTGGTTGACCCTCTCGGTCTGATCATCTGTCTGTGGATGATCACCACTACTCATTTTTAGTGACACTTTCAGTTTGTCAAATACAAACTTCCAGAAGTGTCCTATAAATTTGACATCCCTATCTGAGACTATGGATGTAGGTAACCCATGCAATCTGAAGACATTCTGGATAAACAACTCCGTTACCTGTGGAGCTTCTATCGTCTCTTGCGTGGGTATGAAATGAGCCATCTTGCTCAGTCTATCTACCACAACTAGGATTGTATCTCGCTTCCTTTGGGTCCGCGGTAACCCACTATGAAGTCCATGGATATATTATCCCAATTATGATCTAGGACTTGTAAAGGATGTAAAAGAGCTGGTGTCTTTACCCTTTCTGCTTTGTTGACTTGACACATAAAGATTCTTTAACATAAGTATGGATATCTCTGGCTAATCTAGGCCACCAAAATCTTCTTCTAACAAGCTGTATTGACTTATCAACACCAGGATGTCGTGCGCAGGGAACATCATGGTTATCATGCATGACTTTCTTTCTCAAATCTCGGGAATCTGGCACACAAGCTTTTCCTATCCGCTTCACTATACCATTCTCTTGTGAGAAATTAGAATACGAAATGGACTTGTTTGCTTTAGTAGAAGAAGAAACAGCTGGAACTATCCCGTCTCCTAAAATAGAGTCATCACTAATGACTCTAACTATTTGTAACAAATGTGGATCTTCCACCTGTGCTTCTTTAATTTCTTGAAGCAATGAGCTTTGTAAAATTGTAAAGCTCATTTGATACATTATATGAGATAATGATCAACTACTATATTTTCTTTGCCTCTTCTATACAAGATTTCCATGTGAAATTCCTGCATGAGCTCAACCCAACAAGCCTGTCGGCCTCGAAAATATGGCTGACTACAAAAATACTTGAGTGTATGATGATCTGTGAATTCCTTAAAGTCTGCACCATAAAGATAGTGTCTCCAAACTTTAAGTGCATGCACCACCGCATACAACTCTTGTTCATGCATCGGCCAATTGCATTATGCACTACTTAACTTCTTACTTTCAAAAGCTATTGGCTTGCCATCTTGACTCAAGACTGCACCTATGGCTATGTCGCTAGCATCTGTCTCTAACTCAAATGGTTTTTGAGGATCCACCACTTTGAGTATAGGATCCTCTGAAACAGCTTGTTTCAGAGTATCAAAACTCTCTTGCTGCTCTTGCTTCCATGCAAATGGAATTTTGCCTTGAAGCAAGTTCGTCATAGGTGCTGCTATCGACAAATATGAAGAGATGAATTTTCGATAGAAACCAGAAAGTCCTAAGAATGATCGTAACTGCCCCTCATCCTGAGGAGTAGGCCATGCTAAAATAACTGATACCTTCTTGGGATCCATCTGAACCCCATCGACTGAAATCACATGCCCTAGATACTCTATCCTTGGAAGAAACAACTGTGTCTTCTCAAGATTTACATACAACTGATTTTCTTTTAAAATATTTAACACAAACCTTAAATGATTTTCATGCTCATGCACAGTCCTACTATACACTAGAAAATCATCCACAAAATCAACAACACACTTTCCTATGAAAGGTCTTAAGATATCATTCATTAACATCATAAATGTAGCTGGAGCATTTGTCAAACCAAAGGGTATGACCAAATACTCATAATGACCAAAACGGATCCTGAAAGCTATTTTATGTACATCACGATCTTTTACTCTAATTTGATGATAGCCACTCTTTAAATCTATCTTACTAAATACAATGGCTCCACCTAGAGCATCCAAAAGATTATCAATCCTGGGCATGGGATATCTATGTCTAATAGTGATCTTATTGAGTGCTCGATAGTCGACACACATCCTATAAGATTCATCCTTCTTCTTCACAAGAAGAACTGGAGCGGCAAAGGGTGAATAGCTGGGTCTAATCAGCCCTTTTTGAAGATACTCATCCACAACCTTGAGGACTTCATTTTCCTCCTGCAAACTCATTCGAAATGGTGGCCGAGCGGTCGGACTCGCTCCTGGTACCAATTCGATTCTATGCTCTATATTCTTGCAAGGAGGCAAACTGATGGTAATTCCTTTAAAAACAACTCTTGGAATTCTGCTCTCACTTTGGCTAAAAGTGCTCGAGCATTCCAACTTGAGTCTCCATGACTGCATGAATCCATCTCAACATACGACAAATACATGAAATAAAGAAACTAGATATACTTACAATCAATTTTGAGCAACTTGGTAGCAGTCACCAATCGCATCTCTTGGAGATCTGGTTCTCCATGGATCAGTAATCTCCTTCCCTCATGCTTAAACTGATACACATGCGAAGCAAAATCAATGATTGGTTTCTTCCTTGCATGCCACTTCTTACTAAGAACAATGTCGAATCGAGCTAATCTCGCTATCTCAAAGTCCAATCTGTCCTCATAGGACTGTATTTGAATAGGAAGATCAACCACTCGTCTATCCCAAGTCTCAGTTCCCTTTCCGTCAGCTAGCTCTACGGTATAAGTATAATCTGACTGTACTGTATCTAAGCATAATCTCTTGACTAATCGAGAACTAATAACATTATAAGTCGAACCTCTGTCAAACAGTACCTTGACAGGCTATCCTGCCACGACTCCTCTCATGACAATAAGCTCATTATTTGGGAACCGGTATCCTTTCTGTGCCACTGGCGAAAGCACAACATCTGGCATAGTCGGAACCTTTTTAGTGACATTCATGGCCACTATGGGAGATGATAATGGAGATGGGGGATCGCCAAACTCATCCTCACTCCCACCCCCTGCCTGAGTGAGATTTATGACTATGGTGGCTGCTATCTTTTTCTTTTTAGGACAATCCTTATGTAAGTGTTGTCCTAAGCAACCATAGCACAAACCCTCTTTCATTGTCTACTCTTTCTGTTGAGGGGTAAGAATAGATCGGTTATATGCCCTCTCCGCCAGAGCAGATACTTATCTCTTTCCTTGTGAGACTGTCTGGATCATGTGCACCTGCTTAGCCTCCCTAGAAGGCTGTGCACTAACCGAACCAGGAGTCGAAATATGGAAAGGTCGGCTAACCCTAGTCCATGGGGATTTCTGGCCCTGGGAACCTGTGCTCCTGTGGCCATCCTCATAAACCAAGGCCATCTCTATGGCCTGTGCCAAAGACTGACACCGCTTCTTTCTCACTAAAGGTCAAATAGTTTCTCTGAGTCCCAAAACAAACTTATGGACTTGAAGAAACTCTGGAATGGTATCAGGTACTTTGAGAAGTACCTCTCTATACCTATCTGCGTATTCCTGAACTGATTGATTCTTCTGACTGATGAAGAACCAGGTGTCTAGTGCTCTAGACCTCTCGTCAGGTGGTACAAAATTATTATAAAATAGGATTTTAAATTGATCCCATGTCGTGGGCTCCTTCTTATCCTACTCTATCTTTCACCACCACCTATGTGCGACGTCCATAAGATTATAAGTGGCCTGCTGAATCTTGTGTCTATCATCAGTGATATGATATAGGCGGAAACACTGTTCCCACTTGCTGAGCCACTGCTCAATTGCGTCAGCAGTCTTAGCACTAGTTGAGCCATGATATCTTGGCGGCTTAAGATCCTTAAGCTGCCATCTGGCTTCTTTAACTAAGACGCTATCTTTAGGAACTTTTGAAGTTTGATGCTCATCTAGAGCATCTACCTCGATCTCTTGAAAAAGAAAATCAAGCGGCTCTTCTTCTTTCTTAGAGCCACGCACATGTTCCAAGATATCATGAAGAGAACTTTCTAAGGATGAAATTCTATTGTTCATGGCTTGAATTGGATCAACTGGAGGTTCAGGCATAAGAGTATCTATTCTAGCAGGTGATGAAGGTTCGGGTTCCATGCTAAGACTAAAGGCAAGAAACTTTTTCTTTTGGTTTTCTTTTTTTTTTTAAAGACTAAACAAACAAAAATATTACTGGCAAGCGGAAAAAGAACCAGTCAAAGCTTTTGCTTAACAGAAAAAGTCAAAAGAAAGAAACTTTTAATATGATTCCTAAACTTCAATGCACATGAATGCTAACTTTTTTAGAAATTTCGGTAGCCTAACGGCATCACTTTGAAATCTGAAATATTTTCGAAAAAAAACGTCAAACATACAACGAAAATCAAATCATCAGTGCCGGCAGGTACAATCTATTTTGTCTTCTCGACGAACACCTGCAATAGAAAACTTTTTCAAATATGTTGTTGGGCTCTATAGGCCGTCAATCAAAATATTTCTCTTGTCGATACCTGCCGATACTTACCACCTGTAAGAAAATCTCAAGCACCGCACATACATCTCTATTTACGCTCTACTTACGTCGTCCTACGCGTAATGCATGAATATTTCTAATGTGCATAATCAAGAGAATAATCAATCAAATATTGACTAAATACTTATCTCAGATTTTCTTTGATATTCTTGAAGCATCCAATTGAAGAGCTGCAGGTAGATTATCAACTCCCTTTGGTTCACGGATCGCATACGTCTTCAAGAAGTGCTTCGTTGAAGGTACTCGATAAAGAACAAGCCACTTCCAACCTCTATTGCAGGAAATATATGGACCCAAAGTATGGCTTATAGCCACTCTCTGAAAAGATCTCTGAGAGAGCTTTCTAACAAGCCCAAGAACTCTAAATTTGGATATGAATTGACTAAATTATGGCCAATTTAGTGAAACTATATACCCAAAACTGAAATTCAAAAACAAACTTTGGCTATGGTGTCCACGAATTTCGCCTGAGAGAAGAACGTGCGCGCAGCTAGAGTATCCCATATATCATGATTAAAAAAGGCAATATATATATACACGAACTCTGCTGTTGCTTAAGTATAAAGCCGTGGGTATTCGATGGAGATGGCTGCTAGCGCCTGTCCGTGAGCCCGCTGGCCAATAGATAAGCCAATACAAAGCACAATACGCGATCTGCTCTGATGAAAGCACAATACGCGATCTGCCAATCCAATCTTTTTCTCCACAGAACGACGACGATGAAAGCACAAGCTGAAGAAACGCTCGCGGCCAAAAAACAACGAGAACATGCATGAACTCCTCTTCTCCATGCAAGATTTCTTCTAAATTTAGCTCAACAAGAACAAGCTCTGATACCAAGTGTGAGGCTTTCCTCAAAGAAGACATGCGAATGATGTGTGTGCCACTCTCCTCCCATCCATTTATATCCTCTTGTATCTAAAATAGCAGTGATCTGGAATGTTCTAGCATCACCATGTGGCCAGCATGCAACACTCATCCGCATTAACCATCAAATACCTTAGGATATACCCCGGAGCTTAGGACCTTGGCTAACTAGCCCTCGTCCCACACACATATGGAATGGTTTCTGTAGACCAATGACTGACACTCCCGTCAGCCAACATTCAAGAACCTATCTCATCATCGATAGATTGGCAGTTCCGATGATTTTTATGTACCATTTTGTGTATTATTGGTAGATTATAATGCTGAGACCAAACATCGCACCACGAAAGAGCCAACCTCAGCAACCCAATTTGCCCCAAACGACATTCTGGAGAGTGCGACACAAGGCAACATCTTTCAACCTACATGGAGAATACAATTACTTGAAACCTACCCCGAAATGGTGCACACATGGAACAATATGCCTTTGTACATTAAGTATAACCCCTACTATTGTCTTGTTTTTCAATGAAGATCATGGTCTGAGTTCACTCAAACAATGAAGAATGTCAAAGGATGTGACAAATGGCTGAACTATGTATATCTGGCACCACCGCGTGGCACACCAACGGTACCATATATGATTTCAACCATTCGACATTAGGGCATTAGGTTCAAGAATGTACCAGACGTCATGGCACAGATGTGCCTCAAAATATTTGAACTCATGCTCGTCACATTCCGAACCTTCAAGAATGTTAAAGAACCTCACCTCTCGACCATAGGCTTCAATGAAGGCAACCTCAACCTAGTCTATGATATGATCACCACCCCATCTGTCAATGTTGTATATGCATGGCATGCTTGTATGAAATATCTCCCAGCATGCTTCAAACAAACGTTTGAAGAAATGTTTATCACAGGGTTCTAGGAGTATCACTCTGAAATATTCATACCCAGATCCTATCATCTACTACAATTATTTGCTGTGGAGCAGGCTCTACACTTAGATAAGCTATGTATGCCATATCCGGACGTAACCGGGCCAGTCGATTGGGATGCCTTACTCACATATTTAGCCAAAGGATTGAGGTTAGAAGAGCATCACTTGGCCACAAATGTCATCAAATACTATGTCAAATGTTCAACTTAGCAAGGGTCTATAAGAGAAGACAGACACGAGAGAGGGGGAAAGTGTTGGCAGCAGCTAGGGCATCTCAAGACAAGCGAGCCAACATAAGGAATTAGAGCAAAGAGAAGGACCAAGTAGGCAAAGCAGTCAAAGAAGATCCGGCAAGTAGGCCATTCAATTTTTCCAACCTAATCCCTTCTTAACAGTGATTGTCATCACTACATGAACCTTGTAAATACCATTTTTGGTAGATTCGACTCCATTTTGTTCAAGCCGAGGAGTCCTCAAGCTTGAGGAGTATTAGAAGTATTTATGTACCAATTTTCATAATTTTTAGAGCTCGTTTGAGCCTCCAAAATAGCCTAGGAACCTAATTTTTTTACTAGGCCAGACACTAGGTCTGGACAAGGCCACTAGCTGGTCAAAAACTATAAAAGGATCTAGAGAGCTCATTTTTGAGGAGAACAAATGGTAGTTTGAAAAAAAGAAGAGCACTTGTAATTGTTTTTGCATCTTAATCAAAGCTTCCATTGTCTCACTCTTTGCTCTTACGTGTGTGCGTGTGTGTATGTGTGTGCATGCTTGTGTGCTTCTCCTTCACCACTTGTGCACATCACTTGCTCGAGGTCTTCATACCAACCTCATGTCTTCTTGGATTGACATTAAAGCAGGTGCTACTCATCATCGAGCTACATACATACATACATACATACATACATACGCACACATACATACATATGCATATTACATATATACACACACGCATATGCATATACACACACATACATACATACATGCATATTACATACACATGCACATGCATACATACATACACACACATATGCATAAACACATAAACACACACACACATGTATACATACACACATGCATATGCATACATACATACACACACATTTGCATGTACACATGCATATACATACACACATGCATATACATACACACATGCATATACATACACACATATGTGCATACACACATATGTGCATACACACATGCATATGCATACATACATACACACACATATGCATACATACATGCATACACACACATTATACACACACACATGCATATGCATATATACATACACACACATATGCATACACACATATACATACACACACCACACACATACACACACATGCATACATACATACACACACATATGCATAAACACATAAACACACACACACATACATATGCATACATACATACACACACATTTGCATGTACACACACATACATACATACATGCATATACACACACATGTATACATACAAACATGCATATGCATAGATACATACACACACATATGTATACACACATACATACATGCACACACATATACATAACCACACACACATATACATACACACACACATACATACACACACATACATACACACACATCCTAAATAAAGTTTTAGGATTAATATTAATTTATACAATGAAATATATGTAAAAATATCTAAAAAATAGATCTATAGATTTTTTAGGGTATATATATATCCTAACATCTCCACATGCGATCAGATGGGATCCCCACGTACACCTTGGGAATCTCATGAACATGATGAGTCCAAGATATATCACATACATGATGGATCTCTAGTGATGGATGCCACCTGAAAGTCCATGCGTCAACGCATTCGACAGCTTTGCTCCATATAGTTTGGACATTCTATCATGTTAAAATGGCCCGATGCCTATACCGATGTTTTGCTAGCGACACTTATACTGACTTATACAACGACATCGAGGCAGAAACGGGCCTGTTCAATTTCCTCGATAGAAGCGTTGGTATAACCCTAATATGTTATAGTGGATCCATACACATACAATGAAAACTATGTAGCAAAAATCAAAGAAGAAATTGATCGATTGATTGAGGCAAAATTCATCTACAAAATAGAGCATACATAGTGGGTATCCCCCATTGTCGTAGTTATTAAGAAGAATAAGTGTTGGAGATAGACGTCTGTGGAAGCACGCGAACAACACAAGGAAGGAGAAGAAGCTTGGAGCACAACACACAATATTGAATGTATTACTAGAGAATGTACAAAGATAAGTAGCCCATTAGGGCAATAGGCGTATATACAAGCCAGGGGAAAAAAACCTCCTAAACAGGGAAAAAAGTGCCCCGGCGGTCCTAGTGTGTTCACACACATCACTACCTAAATATATCAACAAATCCCCCCTGGGGGTGATGTGATGAACAAGGAGCTGGCACTTATGTATAAGGAAGTGCCAAGCTATGTGGAAATCACTCCACAAAAGGAAGTAAGCCCAAAGCTTTGCGGAAAGCTTCAAACTTCTCCCTAGGTAGAGCCTTCATGAAAAGATCTGCAATGTTCTCCTGCATGGGCACATATGCCAAGCTGATCTCCCCAGCAGAGAACCTCTCCCTGACATAGTGATAATGCACCTCAATGTGCTTAGTGCGAGCACACAGGGTTCCTCGCAGCTGCCAATGCGCTCTGACTGTCAGTGAAGATGGTGGCGGCAGAAGACTGGCCAACACCCAAATCAGCCATAAGGCGTCTGAGCCACACACACTCAACATTCGTTGTGAAAGTTGCCCTATACTCAGCCTCGCAACTGGAAGTGGCCACAATAGGCTACTTCTTGCTCAACCAAGATATACATGAGCTACCAAGCATGAAGCAAAAACCCCTCGTGGACACACAAGTGTCATAGCAACCAGCCCAATTCGAGGCAAAAAAAGCATGCAAATCTGGCGGTAGTGATCCCCCCCTTGGGATGAAACAACCCAAGTAGCCGAGTACCACTCAAGTAGCAAAAGATGTGCTTAACCGCCTTCCAATGCATGACTCCTCGGCAATGCATAAACTTGCTCATCTGTGAGACAGAAAATATAGACTAGTTGCTAGACGAATTCATTATTGAATTCTCTAAGAGTGGCATAAGGCACAACACTTCATCACTGATCCATAGCTTTAAATAACACCTCCAGAGATAGTGAGACTCTCAGGAAGAAGATTTAGGCAATACCTAGAGAGATGCCATGTGCTAGAGTTACCCACTCCATCCAAACAAGTGCCTTTGTTCCAAGACAGATTGTTGAGTGGTAAATTGAGATCCTCTGTATGTAAAGGAACGGAGAACCATAGAGCCATGTGTATGCATGCGCATAGATATTGAGGACAACCTAGGTGAGGAACTAGAGCTCTCTGAGATTTACAAAGATTTAGATAGTTTAACTAGCCTCATATCCAAACCCCCTACTTCTATTGAGGAACTCGTAGAAAAGGTAGCTCAGAAGTTAGGAGTCTCTAGCAAGCAAACACCTAGATTTGCCCTAGTGAAATGATGCTATACTTGTGGAGGAGATCATTATCACAAGGAAGGAGACAAGGAAGAGAGCTCCACACATACACACACTCTCTCACAATCAAAGAGAATCACACACATAGATTGAGGCAAGGAAGAATGATCTTCTTTTTCTTCTTCTATTACATAAAGGGAATGTACAAGAATGAACTAAAACAACAATACAAGTGCAATATATAAAGAATAGTACATAAGGAAAATCCTAAAGTCCACAAATGAGTGAGTTGGAAAGAAACAAATGTGCCACCACTCTTGGTATATAAACCTAGTAAAGCTCAATGGACTACCCCGCACATATACTGGAGTGACCACTATACATGTTAGAGAAATGAAAAAGTGATATGCGTCATCTTGGATCATCACATGTTGAGCTTGATATCTCAACACTCCCCCTCAAGCTCAACGTCATGTCCTCTAATCCAAGCATCTTCTGAAACTTCTTCAACTTCTCTACTCTAAGTGCTTTAGTGAAAATATCAACAACCTCCTCATCTGTGCTCACATAAACAAGATCAATATCACCTACCAATACCTTCTCTCTGATGAAGTGATTGTTGGTGTCAATCACAAGCCTACACATTTGGCTTGAAAGACATCTTGAAGACCCTACACATGTGAAGAAGCATAGGAACTAGTGCTAGTGGCTAATTACCACTTTATCTCAATGTAAAAGTCAAATTGACTTGAAATCTTTTTTAATCACCTACCAAAAGGATTCCTGGAAATAAGTAGCTCTTTTATTGAAGGAATATCTCCTAGGATATAGGAGCTTGATCATAGGGAGCCAAAAGTTTGAATTTGAATTCAAACTTTTACTCATTCTCTATAAAAATGGACATGGAAAAGTCACGGGCAGAACTCACTACTCCCGAGCTTTTCATTAGTGATTCTGAGTGTGTGTGAGGCCTACACTATAGCCCACACCTATCTACACCATTAGGAAATGATTTTCATGCCAATGGTTCTGTATACAAGTGTTCATTAATCCATACATTCACATTGTTCATCTCTGAGTTCTCTCTCATACTACACAAAAGTCTCTCAACTTGTGAAGTGCATATCTCAATCATTTCTCCATAACATTCCATGATTCAAAGCTTGTTGGATTCAGCTCAAAGTTGTCTACATAGTATCAAAGTTTGAAGAGATTCTATTAAGACATTTCAGAGAAATACGTGTCGAGGTGATCACTGGTCAATATCTACTACAGTCCTAAAAAATCGGGGGTATAGCTTAACTTGCTAAATTGATTTCTCTTAGCATAGTTTATCTTTTTACATCATTCCACTTGGAGTAGTTAGCTTACTAAGCTAATTAGATACCCCTAAAAGGAATTTTTCCAATTCCTACTGTGCTGGTCATACTAAGCAAAAGATCTAGTAGGTGTCAAGACATAAATAGAAGGTTTTTTTGAGTTTGTGAATTTCAAAGTTATCTGTTTTGGTTCAATCATTGCGCACATCATTTCCAAAGTACATAGGCCATTTTATGATGACATTGGAAATCTAAGGAGGTCTACTTATCAAGTCTGGAGCAAAAGAGGGCTGGTACAAAGCAGGTTTAGCAGTACCTACTCAGTCTCTTGGAGCATCCATCCATCTTTCCCAACAGTGGTATCAGAGCAAACTAAGGTAAAATGGGAGATGGTTTTCCTTCATTTATTGATAAATTGGACAGGAAAAAATATCAAGCATGGTCTCTGAGGATGAAGACCTACTTACAAGGAAGGAGTCTCTATGGATACATCTCAAGAGATGAGGAATTGCCCTCATTCAAAACAAGAGGACTACCAACCAAGGAAGAACATGAAAAGCTCAACACATGGTGTGCTAAGGATGCATTGGCAAGGTCTTACTTACTCAACTCCATCTCTGATTTCCTTTTGCGACATATTAGAAATTGTAAGACATCCCAAGAGACTTGGGAAACCTTGTCATCATATTTTTCCTCCACCACAAGGGCTAGGAAAAATCAGTTGTGGATTGAATTCACAACATTAAGGAAGCAACCTAAGCAAGATGTTTCAGAATTTGTGACCAAGATTAAAGATGTGGCAGAGCAGTTAGCAAGCATAGGAGAAGACATTGAAGAAGAGCAGATTGTAAGGCAAGTGATCAATGGGATCAAGGCTGATGACAAATGGGAAAGCTTCACCACTGCCATGGATCTATACATGGACATGCAAATTCTAGATCTTACAACTCTCATGGGACAATTTTTTACTCATGAAGCAAAGCTCAACAAGAATGGAGATACATCCAAAGGTAATAACTCTTCTGCCCTATACACTGATAAGAAGTCTAAAGACAAAGGCAAGAGCAAGAAGGTGGAAGATGAAGGATCTACCTCCCAAGCCAACTATGCAGGGAGAGGTAGATCATCAAGAGGAAGGGGTAGAGGAGGTAAGCAAGGTAGGGGGAGATCCTATAACTCCTCACCATGCAACATTTGTGGTTTATCAAATCACACTACAGATGAGTGTTTCAGGAATTACAAAAATCAGAGAGGAAGAGGATACCAAAGAGGTGGATACTCATAGTCAAGAGGTAGATTTAATCATCACCAAGGCTACAACAACAACTACAACAACAATTACAACAACAATTACAATGGCAACTACCACTGTTGCTCTTTGAACTCGAGTTCAAATATCTCAACAGCTAGTTGTAGGGTCTTGTCGAAAAGGGTCTAGATGGTAGCTGTTTGCACCTCAATATGTGAAATGACTACCATATTCATGGTGGGGTTTTGGTGGTCCTTTCTTTTATCATAGTTTTGAGCATCTTTGCAAATCCTTCAGATGTGACCAAGTTTGCCACAAAAATGACATCTAGGTTGAAATGCTCAATTAGTTATGTTTGTTGCTCCTTGATTCCAACATTGGGGATTGTAATTTCTAGTCCATGGTGCTTGGAAATTTGTGTATGAGTAATTCATGTTCTAGATCTGAGGAACATAGTTCGTTATAGGCTGACCAGGTTCTTGTATACCGACATTGATTGCAAGTCTATTTTTTTCCTTGGCATTGTACGGGCACGTATCGATAGAGTGACTTGCATTTTTAGAAATGGCACAATAAGCTTGGTTTAAAGCATAATTTGTAGCTACAAGCCTAGGATTTTTGCACTCGACACAAAACACCTGTTTTAACACTTCTTCATATTTACTTTACAAGACTATAACCATTCGAGGTCTTCAGCAAATCCTCCCACTTTATGTTCTAGTTGTAAGGCCACTTCAATTACTACATCCAATGTCATTCTGTCGATACATTGGATGATCATTACCAGGTGCAATTGTGGGTTTAGTACATTTATGAACCACTATGTTATGACATCGTTCAACAGATTAGCATCTTTGAGCGGGAGTTGTTTGAGATGGGTGCAAAAAATGGTATTCTTGCACTCCTTGATTCCATTTTTGTGTCTAACAAGAATTTGAAGGTCATCATCTTCAATGCCATCTGTATCATCTTCAATAACTATATTTGCAGGTGTGGTAGGATGTTTCTCAACACATTGCCCAATATTCCACATTCCTTTTGCTATCAATACATGATGCACCATATAGGCCCACAATGGGTTATTAGTACCATCCACGCTATCTTCAATAGCCAACATATGGAATACATCATTGCTTTCAACCATGGTCACTGGCTAAATACCCTAGTGCATAAAATGACTATATCTTGAAATGTTGAACATAAATACCTTGTCAAGCTTAGATAAGCCTATAGCAGATTTCAAGACACTTGTATTGGCGAACCAAAACTTGTATATATGTTTGGCACAAAAGGAAGAAATTGCCTACATAGGCACTACAATAGTGCATTCGAAGGCCAAAACAAGCTCATATCAAAATTTTGATACGATAAAAAGAATCTATTTTGAAATCCTAATCATCTTGAGTATGCTCACCAATTCTCATGTGATTCTTATTCTAGCATCAAAGGGGTGTTGATGACACCCTAGAATAAGTGTTGATCTTCTTTGATACCAATTGTTGGAGTTTGAGGTCTGCAAAAGCACACAAATAGCACAAGGAGTGAATGTACAAAGATAAGTAACACATGTTGGGGTTATAGGCATATATACAAGCCAGGGAAAAAACCTCCTAAATAGGGAGAAAAGTTCCCTGGTGATCCTAAGTATGTTCACACACATCACTACCAAAATATATCAACACTAAATATCAAGGAAGAAGAAGGGATCTAATGGAAAACAATTTGTTCTTATATCAAATCAAAGTGGCTAGAGGAAGATTAGGAAAGCTAGATGTCTTAAACTAGACAAAGGGATCAAACCTTTTATGGTTTGATAAATCATGCCTATGAAAAGTTCATGATTCATTAAAGGAACCTTTGACATATAAAATTAATTGGCATGAGAATTAGACACCCTAGTCTTTGCCCTCATGTAAAAGGCAACAAAGGATTATAAGATGGAATTCAATCTAATAGAAAATGATTGAAGAGCATTTTGAGGATGAAGTTTTAGAGATTGGAAAAAGAACTCTCATATGGGAAATTGAAAGTTGAGAATTTTCTCTCTTGGTTGGAGAGAAAATAAACTCAAGATCCAATAGAAAACATTAGCAATATGCCTTAAGGAAAACAACATAGAAAGTAAGGTCTTAGGTTCATAAAGGTAAACATATGTACCTTTGGGAGCCAATTGAATACACAATTGTATTCAAGAGTATGGTAAATGGAACAAGATGACATCTACCTTGGGCAAAGCTAATCCATTATCCTCTTAAATAAGATGTATCTTTTTTTATAAATTGCATATTCAATTATAGACTTTCTAGTATAAGAGGATAAAATTTTAGGAGTTTTTTAGTTAAACTCCAAGGTGAGAATCTTTCTAAAATTCAAGCCTATTCAAGTATAAAGCCTTGAATTATAGATTGAAATATCATTCTTTGAATCTTTGGATGATGTGAACAAGTGATTTAGCAATGTTCACTAAGCTCCTAGAAAGGTGTGCGATATCATGCTAAGAAAGAGGTATCTTTTCTTGCAAGAATTTGGAACTAAAAGCAAAGAAAATTCGAGTCACCTAGCAAGAAGATTTCTATGACTAATGAAAATGTATCTTGCTGTTTCGGTAAGCATTTTTCCTCCTTTAGTCTAAGGATTTGAAGGAATTGGTTGAGTAACGAAGAATTTGTTCTTCTTCACAAAGCATTGGTGACCTTTGAGGATAATACATGTGACATCTTTGGAATGAACCAAAGTTGGTTCAAGATAGTAAGTAAAATGCTCTTTCGAAGACCTACTAAGCTAAGATGAACAAGGAACTTGGGTACAAACCTAGAAAAATGGTGTACCAAGTAATTCCAATTCCTAAAATCATAATTTTAATATGTGGAAGTCTTGATTATCAAAGATTTTTCAAAAGAATTGACCTATAAGAACAAGGAAATGTTGTGAGGGTTAATCTACTAAAAATCAAGGATGATCAAGAGAAGGGTCCACCTTGGTAAGGAATGAACTTTTAGAATTTGTTTTATACTTGAACATTATGTTTCAAGGAAAGTTGATTGATGTGAGTGCACCTAACTTTCCAAGAAACATCCTCAAGATATTGCACATGTTTATGTAGGGAATAGACCTACTTTTCTAAGTTCATACCTTTTGCTAAAGTCCTACATATACAAGTAAAGTGCATTTGTATTTGAGAAGAGTAATTCAAATAAAGAATGTCTCAAGATTTCTCTCCTTTCTACTGTAGGTGGAAGATGAATCTAGTTCTCAACCCTTTCAAGATAGATGTAGGATCTCTGTCCCTTCTCCCAAAGTTTTAGATTTTTAAGACGGCACAAGGTGTACAAAAATCTAAAATTTTATCGATATTTATTTTTATGAAAGTGCCAAAGGGAAACAATTAAGCTAATACCACTATATTGATTCCACTAGTTTGTAGGTACAAGCTATGCATGTATGTATAGTTGGACTAAAGGAAAGTGACTTGATTTCTCTCCTTTCTACTGTAGGTGGAAGATGAATCTAGTTCTCAACCCTTTCAAGATAGATGTAGGATCTCTGTCCCTTCTCCCAAAGTTTTAGATTTTTAAGACGGCACAAGGTGTACAAAAATCTAAAATTTTATCGATATTTATTTTTATGAAAGTGCCAAAGGGAAACAATTAAGCTAATACCACTATATTGATTCCACTAGTTTGTAGGTACAAGCTATGCATGTATGTATAGTTGGACTAAAGGAAAGTGACTTGATAGGGATTATGATTCCTCTCCTTTCATATTGAGGAATGTAGTAACTCTTATACGATGAAAGTAGAGAAATCTAAAGAGAGAGATGACCATGCTCAGAGTATACATCATGGTGCATGGGGAAATACTCTTCATTTGATACTTTTGAAAATACTTCAAGGGGAGAAGAATGTTGTCTAATTCATGGGTTTTTAATGCCAAATATATGGATCCTAAAGGTTAGAATATGATGTATATTTGTCTTAGTTTAGCCCTTGATTTACCCTTGGCACATTCTTGATCCTTTGGGTTGAATCCTTAGTTTTAACCCTTCAGATATTTATCGATATGATGTTGAAGTGGTGAAAGTGGTGACTTTGCAAGTGATGCATAGGTAGTGCAGAAACTTCAAAGTGGTGCACAAGTGGCCAAGAACATGAGTGCACAGGTAGTAGACAAATAGTTTGTCCAAAATGGTTTTTCAAGAAAAGTGAATGCAGGTGGCAAATTGGTCTTTTTGAACGGTTTTCAAAGCTGTTTAAATGTTATGGAAGGTCCATGTGAAGCCTCCCTTATGCAGAATTCATATAAATAAAGGTCAAGAGTGGAAAAGATATGAAATGAAGATAGTATGTAGAGTTTATGTGTGGCCTTGATGTGGATGCCTTCTTCTTTGGGGAACAAATGGTGTAGTGATCTCTAGTTTCTAGGAAATTTCTATAAGGAGGAGAATTCTCTAATAGAGGACATTTGCTTTGATAATGTCCTCATTCCCCATGTTGATGTGTGAAACATCACAAGAAATGAATTAATGTGACACTATAACACCTCTATGATAATCACTAACTCATTGCCACTCCAAACTTTGAGAAATGATAGCCAAAACCAAGACCTTTACTTCTACAGAACTTTCCTGTCACTGTAATGACATACCTTCAGTATTTTGCTAATTTCTCTTAGCTCAAATATTATTTTTCCAATATCTTTTGATGCATGAAAGTAGAAGAGTAGAGCTTTCCATCAAGCTATGATATGCTTGAAACAGATCTCTAGAACTCAAGATATAGGCCTCACAAGATGACCCTGTATGACTTCTAAAAATGGAATTTTTGCCTGTTTTAGTAATTCTGGTTGTCCAAAAATGAAAATTCGATGCCTAGCATCGACTTGCAACCAAAAGTCGATGCCAGGCATCGACTTTCCGCTTTTTCAGCCACTTTCTCATTCCTAAAATAGGCGCGTATGGATGAAAGGTGGAAACCTTTTGTCTTATCAACAGAACTTTCATTAAATCATTATGTTCCAGATTTGAATCAATTACTTGGTTTGATGCTCACATATGAGCAAGACTTGAAGGGAGATGGAGATAAAGGACAAAGTTCTGAAATGTATATGAAGAACAAGAAGAAAGGAGATAAAGGTAAAGCAAAGGATGAAGAAGAGTCAAGTTCTCAAGTTTATTATGCAAGAGGTAAAGTCACTGGCAGAGGAAGACCAAGAGGTTTTGGAAGAGGAAGAGGTAATCAAAATAACAATAAGAAGGCTTGCTAGATCTGTGGATTGAGTAATCATTTGGCTCATGACTGTTGGCACAATAAAAAAGGATCAAATCAAAATCAAAATAACAATAGCAGAGGCCGAGGTGGAAGATATCAAAGTAATTTTCAGAGAGGTAGACAAAGTCAAAGAGGAGGCTATGGTAGAGGTGGAGGAAGAAGTTGGGGACAGAATCAATCCTACAACACCACCTACTACAATTATGCAAATGACACACAGAATGAAAGTCATACATCATTGATGATGAATTCAATCAGCACATCAGATAAAGAAGATCTAAAGGTATTTTACATTGACTCTGGATGTTCTAATCATTTGTCAGGAAACATAGAATTGATGTCAGAATTGGAAAAAGGCATTTCTAGTCATAGTGTTCAAACAGGTGATAATACAAGACATAGTGTACATTCAATTGGAAAAGTGAAATGCAAGAGTGGAGCAGATTTGCTAACCAATGTTTTGTATGTTCCTACAATACCTAAAAACTTGTTTAGTGTGGGACAGATAGTTGAAAAAGGTTTTCAAGTCAGGTTTACAAATGAAGGAGTATTTGTTGAAGATCCAGAGAATGGATATAATCAGATTGTTTGTGGTAAGAAAGAAGGTAGACTCTTTACTTTAAGAGTGCAGGGAAACATTGGTCAAGCTTTGCTCACACATGGTGAAGGAGTGATTACAGAACTTGATCTCTAGCATAAGAGATTAGGTCATTTCAATGAAAGAGGAATTAAAGCTATGGTTGAAAATCTGTCTGTTCTAGGATTACCAGATGTGCAGAGTCAACATATGGTTTATAAATGTGAAGCATGTCAAATGGGTAAAGCACACACGTTACCATTTCAGAAGAAAGGTTTTAAACATGATGGATTACTAGAGCTCATTCATACAAATGTATGGGGACCAACAAAAGAAGGATCTATCAGTGGCTCAAGGTATTATGTTCTTTTCATTGATGATGCTACAAGATGGATAACTCTCTATGTTTTGAAGGAAAGATCAGAAGTGTTTGGAGCTTTCAAGCATTTTCATGCATATGCAGAGAGAGTCACAGGTCAAAAGCTTAAGAGACTGAGGTCTGATGGATGGGGAGAATATTTCTCCCAAGAGTTCAATGATTATCTTTGGAATGCAGGTATTAAGAGAGAAATAACTTGCAAGTATACACCACAACAAAATGGTGTAGCAGAAAGGAGAAATAGGACTTTGGTTGAGTTTGCTAGAGCTATGATGAAGGAGAAGAATTGTCCAAATTATCTTTAGGTTGAAGCTGTAAATATAGCTACATATCTTGTGAATAGATTACCATGTACAGCTCTCACTGGAATGACTCCATATGAAGCTTGGTGGGGTAAGAAACCAACACTAGATCATTGTAAAGTGTTTGGATCAATTGCATATGCTTATGTGCCATCACAGCTTAGGCATAAACTTGAACCAAAGGCAAAAAAATATATGTTCATTGGTTATGATGAAAAGCAGATGGGTTACAGATTGTGGAATCCTCTAACCGAACAATTTCTTGTTTCTAGAGATGTTACATTTGATGAACAGAAAAGTTGGTATGCAGATCAAAGTCATACAACTGAAGAATTTGAAGAAGAGGTAAGAAGATGTGAGAAAGGTAAATCAATTGTGCAGGTGAATAGAGATGAAGACTATATGCAAGCAAGTACATAAAGAAGTGGATTAACAAGAAGGAATGAAGAAGCTCCTATATTTGTTGAAAAGGTATATCCAGACACATATGAAGAATGTGAACCAAGGAGGTCAATCAGGACTAGAAGACAACTAGAAAGGTATTCTTATGATACTTCTTACATAACTCAGAAGAACTATGCATATATGGTCAAAGATGATGAAGAACCTCAGAACTATGATGAAGCTAAAGGTAAGAAGCAATGGGAGGAAGCAATGAAGGAAGAATTCAATGCATTAGAGGAGAACAAGACATGGGAACTTGTTCCTAAACCAAATGGTAAGAAAGTAATTGGAAATAAATGGGTTTATAAAGTGAAGAAGCTTGCAGATGGAAGTATAGCTAGATACAAAGCTAGATTGGTGGTGAAAGGCTATGCCCAAACCTATGGCATAGATTATGATGAGACATTCAGTCCTGTAGCTAAGATGTCAACTATAAGGACAATCATTGCTATTGCAGCTTCAAAAGGATGGACCCTAAGCCAATTGGATATAAATAATGCATTCTTGAATGGATACATATCAGATGAGGTATACATGGAACAACCTCAAGGGTTTATAGATTTCAGGTATCCAAATTTTGTTTGCAGGTTGAGAAGAGCATTGTATGGATTGAAGCAAGCTCCAAGAGCATGGAGCTATAGACTAGTGAAGTATCTAAATGAACTTGGATATCAAAGTTCAAAAGCAGATCCAAGTCTACTCATCAAAAGAGTAGAGGAAGGTATAATCTACATTTGTATTTATGTGGATGACATTATAATCACATGCACTTCAGATGAAGGAATCAAGGAGGTAAAGAGATTACTTGAGAAAGAATTCAAGATCAGTGACCTAGGAAAGTTATCATACTTTCTTGGAATGGAAGTCACTTATACAGATCATGGCATATATGTATCACAAGAAAGGTATCTTCTGAATCTATTGAAGAAGTTTGATATGGAAAATTGTAGAGAAGCTTAAACTCCACTTGAAGTTAATCACAAGCTTAGTAAATATGATGGTGCAGAATACAAAGATATGAGGAAGTGTCAATCTCTTGTGGGTAGTTTGATTTATGCTACACTAACAAGACTTGATCTTAGTTATGCAGTGGGAATTTTGTCACAATTCATGCATTGTCCAAAGGACCCACATTGTATTGCAGGTCAAAGAGTTCTCAGATATATCAAAGGAACTATAAATGAAGGATTATATTATCCTTTTACATCAGATTTGAAGTTGAGAGCCTATAGTGACTCAGACTGGGCAGGTAACCAGGATGACAGAAGATCAACTCATGGCTACATGATATACATTGGTGATAAGCTTGTAAGTTGGTGTTCAAAGAAACAACATACAGTAGCATTATCATCAACTGAAGCTGAGTACAAAGGACTTGTGGAAGCAGCTAAGGAGGTCATATGGATGCAGACATTGTTTAAAAGCTTGGGCATTGATCAAGATATACCTACAATACATGGAGATAATATGAGTTCACTTTATCTTGCAGCAAATCTAGTATTTCATGCAAGAACAAAACACATAGAGATACATTATCATTTCCTGAGAGAAAAGGTAATGGAGAAAGAAATTGAAGTGGAGTACATTTCTACAAAAGATCAGATAGCAGACATAATGACAAAGAGCTTGGATGGTGTGAAGACCAGCAGATTCAAAAGCATGGCAGGAGTAAAAGAAAAGAAGATGATATGAAGAAATAGAGAATGTCAATTAGTGATTAAGGGGGAGCTGTTGGAGAAACACTCACTAATTGGACATATATTTGAAGGTCAAAGCTTTAGAAGAAAATCACATGCCTATGTGAAGGGAAAAATTCACAAGTGTATTATATTTGTAAAGTTAGTTCACTTTAGTTCTAGAAGTTTTTTAAAAATCACGAGAATAAGAAAATCTATATAAGTTAGTTTGTATCAACTGACGTGATGAGGAAGACAATGAGAAAGTGAGTTAGTACTCATTTTGTATGATTGAGTATAGTCGGGCTTCTCTGAGTGAGAAAGCACTTGTAAGCTTCTGAGTTTTTCATAGCTATGATAAGAACTAGTTAAAGTTCTATGTATAAGTCTTCTTCTTCCATCTCCAGGTTTTGTCTTCTGTGAAATGTTTTTAAAAGTTGAAGTTTTTCAAGCAAGTCGATGCTTGGCATCGAATGTATGTTGAAAGGTTGAGTTTTATGCAGGAAGTCGATGCCTGGCATCGAATCTTGGCTAATAAGTCATTGTTTTCATTCTCTGAGTGTTATCTGTTGTTGAATCTTCTAAAAACATGAAGTTTGTGAAGCAATTCGATGCCTGGCATCGAGTTTCAACCTCTCAAACCTGCAAGTAGTTGAGCAATCAATCTGTGATCTTCAACATGTTCATCTATGGATCCAAGACTATCTGCTAGATCCTTCATCTTAGTGACATAATCACGAATACTTTGACTTGGCTTCTTCTTGAATGTTGTAAACTCTGACCATAGACTTGCTTTCCTTGCTTTAGTAGTGCTTTGGAAATGATACTCCAATGCATTCCATATATCTTCTGATGATTCCAATCCTCTGATGTGTGGTAGCAAATGATCTGAGATTGTATTGTAGATGTAAGCTTTTGCACTTGCATCCTTCTTCTGTCAATGCTTTAAAGCATCTAGTTCTTCTTTCTTTGGTCGGCTTTCATCTTCAAATACTGGCTTCTCTTCTTCACCTGTAACATATATCATGAGATCCTTACTCATAAGTAAGGCTTCCATTCTCATTATTCATGCGGGGTAATTATCTCTGTCCACTTTGTCAATGGAGATATGATCTGACATACTCCTTTCCTTCTGCTACAACCTGTGAGCTTAAAGGATAAAGAATAATACCTTTTGGAGTTCTTTGTGTATGAGGATACTTTTGAAGTAACCTTTTTATGCCTTGTATCTTCAAATGCTTCACCTTTCAAACTTTAATGGAAACATTTCCAAAACTTCTCGTACCTTTGTCGCCTTCTGCTCTTTAGGATCTTTCTGCTCTGATACCACTTGTTGGTGTGTGAAACATCACAAGAAATGAATTAATGTGACACTAGAACACCTCTATGATCATCACTAACTCATTGCCACTCCAAACTTTGAGAAATGATAGCCAAAACCAAGACCTTTACTTCTACAGAACTTTCTAGTCACAAAAATGACATACCTTCAGTATTTTGCTACTTTGTCTTAGCTCAAATATTATTTTTCCAAGATCTTTTGATGGATTAAAGTAGAAGAGTAGAGCTTTCCAACAAGCTATGATATGCTTGAAATGGATCTTCTAGAACTCAAGATATAGGCCTCACAAGATGACCCTGTATGACTTCTAAAAATGGAATTTTTGCCTATTTTAGTAATTTTGGCTGTCCAAAAATGAAAATTCGATGCCTAGCATTGACTTGCAACCAAAAGTCGATGCCAGGCATCGACTTTCAGCTTTTTCAGCCACTTTTTCATTCCTGAAATAGGCGTGTATAACCAAAGATATGAATGAAGCACTTTTATGCTAGAAGTCGATGTGAGGCATCCACTTTATGCTAAAACTCGATGCCAGGCATCGAGTTGCTTCACAAACTTCATGTTTTTAGAAGATTCAACAATAGGTAACACAGAGAATGAAAACAATGACTTATCAGCCAAGATTCGATGTCAGGCATTGACTTCCCGCATAAAACGCAACCTTTCAACATACATTCGATGCCAAGCATCGACTTGCTTGAAAAACTTCAACTTTTAAAAGCATTTCACAGAAGACAAAACCTGGAGATGGAAGAAGAAGACTTATACACAGAACTTTAACTAGTTCTTATCATAGCTATGAAAAACTCAGAAGCTTACAAGTGCTTTCTCACTCAGAGAAGCCCGACTATACTCAATCATACAAAATGAATACTAACTCACTTTCTCATTGTCTTCCTCATCGCGTCAATTGATACAAACTAACTTATATAGATTTAGTTATTCTCGTGATTTTTAAAAAACTTCTAGAACTAAAGTGAACTAACTTTACAAATATAATACACTCATGAATTTGTCCCTTCACATAGGCATGTGATTTTCTTCTAAAGCTTTGACTTTCAAATATATGTCCAATTAGTGAGTGTTTCTCCAACACCCCACACCTAAAGCAAATGATTGGCTATATGGGCCCATTTCCAAAATTACCCATAGGACCTGGGTTGTAGGTGTTACCTTGACCTCGTGCGCTTGGTATTCCATTTGCAAGTGGTTGGACTCCTCCTTCTCCTTAGTATGCTTGTGTAGGCATTCCTCCTGAGTGACACTCATTGGCTTCAGGGCCAATTTTCTTGCATAACTCTCAAGTCACACCTAAATGAGCGCAGTCACCACATGGCCTTGTTTGCTACACATGATGCATCATAGTCCACTTGGTGCACAAATGGCTAAAAACATGATGCATCATAGTCCACTTGGTGCACAAGTGGCTAAGAACATGAGTGCACAAATAGTTTGCTCACAATGGTTTTATAAGAAAAGTGAATGTAGGTGGCAAAATGGTCTTTTTGAAGGTTTTCAAGGCTGTTTAAGTGTTATGGAAGGTCTAGTGAACCCTCACTTGTACACACGATTTGCAGAAATAAAGGTCAAAAGTGGAGAATATATGAAGTGAAGACTATGCACAAGTGTTTGTGTGTGGGTCCCCATTTAAAATTTTGTTTTCAAATTTCAATAGTCACTACATGACAAAATAGAGAGTCATTAGTTTGTACATGAAGAGGTTCTTGGGACGTCAAAGTGAGCACCAAGATATAAAAGTAGTTGAATCAACATTTGTAAGAAGAATTGACACACAAACAAAGGGAATTATCATTCTTAAATTAAGGAGCAAGAGCATAGTCTTCACTAAGAGAGCAAGACACACTGAAATAGTGTGTGCAGAGATAAGCTAGATGTGCAAAGAGAGAGACAAATGTGAAAATAAGGTGACAAGGCATGTGGAGAGAGTGCATAGAGAGCAACTAAGAGAGCAACAAGGTGTGAAAAAGCATCATCAAGGAGGTGTTGCATGTCAATAGAGAAGTGACCCATTCTTCAACCTTATTGGAAGCCTAAGTGCAAGATGTGCACAAGGGCAAGCTACTGGACAACGTGGACCAGTAGAGAGGAGGTTGATTTCACAAGTAATTGTGATATTTTGTATACTTGTGCTTGTGCTTAATTGGATTAATCACTCCGCATAGAGAATAGTTTTGTCTCATTCTAGACAAATTTATTATATTCTTTATTGTTGATCAAAATTCAGAGGCTTTCGGTGCAATTGTCTTTCTTCTTCTTCTCCATTCTTCTCCTACAAACACTCAAGTACCTATCAACCAAAGAATCACCCAAAATATGAGATCCAAGTTGAATCGTTGTGAACCTTAGGTCTAATTTATCATAAGGTTTGGAAACCTTAGTCTTGGGAGAAGCTTCTCTAAATGCCACCTTGAGGTGTACGTGAGAGAAGAGACCTCATCTTATTTAGAAGGCGTGTGATAGACCTTGGGAAAATTGAAGGCATGTGATCACCCTTGGGAAAACATCCACATGAGGGACACTTGGCTAAACACCTGGCCAAACCCAAGGAAATGCACCCTCATGGCCTAAAGGTATACATATGAGTGGAGTTGGCTGGGTGGTAACATATGCTCTCTTTCCATGGTGGTCTTGCTAATTAGTTCAATTATTTAGATAATTTTATTTGTAGAATTAGAATTATGTTACATTCTGTTGAGAATTACTTCCTAATCCTCCATCTTATGGTGTGATTCAGCCATTTCCTACCTTCCATTTTATGACATTTTCCCCCCTTGGTCAATCATTGTCCTCATTGATTGGCTCCTCAACTACCTAGGACCATTGAATTGATATCCTCACCCTCGCATAGTTTCTCAAACCTCTTGTTTGCAACCTTGGTATCTTGAACCTCTTGTTCTCAACCTCAATGCCTTGAACCTTGTTCTCACCTTTGCTTGGTATCTTGAACCCTAAGTCAAGTGCTACCTAACAAAGATCACCCCGAGAGGTTTCTAATGATAACTTATACACCTCAATACGACCTACAAATTGGAAGATACACTCCTATCTTTGTTGGGTGAATTTCTCAAGGCATCGTGTGAACCTTCCATCAAACTTGCCCAAGCCCAAGTCCTAGGCTCTGATGTGAATGTAACATCTAAGGGGATTTGAACTCATGAACTCCCAGTTAATAGCCTGATGGTCTAACAACTTGCCCCAAAAGCCATGGTTGACGATTACTTCCTAATCCTCCCTCTTAGGTCATGGTTCAACCATTTCCTACCTGTCACTTTATGACACCATCCAAATGAGGTCCAAGGAGTTGAAAATTTTCAACCAAAAATGTTTAAAAAGCTCCACCCAAACATGGCTAAAATTTCTCAAATTTTGTAGAGAAGCATGGCTGGAAATTTGAGCGAGACATGGCTGGAAATTTGAGCTAGACATGGCTAGAAATTTGAGGCAGACATATCTAGAATTCAAAATGATATCGCTACAAGGAATACGAGGGCATAACAATGGTTGAAGCAATACACTTTCATCGCTACAAGATTACTAATTTTGTCTCACTAAGATCAATGCTATTTCTGAGGTTATTAGTGATGTTAATTGAAGCATCACTAATGTGAGAGTTGCATATGTAACACATATGCGATGCTAGATAACATCACATATGTGATGATGAAAAGTGTTGCATATGCGACATTATCGCACATGTGATGGTTTAAAACAAGTTTTATATGATGTTTTCAGATCACTTATGCGATGGTTGCTTTAGACCAACATTAAAAAAATGTTGGATCACTCTTTGATCATCCTTTTGCGTGCATCTAATCGAAGAGTGATCCAATGTTCATATCTAGACTGTGCATACAAGCTCCATCTTGAGCGCTCTCTTTCTCAATCTCTCTCTCTTCTTCTCTCTCTCTCTTCTTCTCTCGCTCTCTCTCCTTCTTTCTCCATCTTTCTCTTTTAATTTCTATCTCTCTCTTTTTCTCTCTATTTTGATTTCTCTCTCTCTCTTGCTCTCTCTCTCTCTTTATTGCAAGTAGAAGTTCACCAAGCATAATATATGGCTTATTATTGCAAGTAAAACTTTCATTGTTTGTATATCATTTAAATTGTTTTCTTTTCATTAATTAACATTCACTTGCACATTCACATGGACATATACACATATACGTGCACATGCACGCTCACTTATGCACATACACGTACACACACATACACATAGTTATACACATACACATACACATACGCATGCACATATACACATATACACACACATACACATACACATACACATACACATACACATACACATGCACATACACATACACATGCACATAGACACATGCACATACACTTACACATACACATACACACATGGATATGCACAAACATATCTATATGCACATGCATGGATATGAATGCATGCACATACCCATACACATACACACATAAACACATACTTATACACATGCATGCAAATGCATGCTCATACATATACACATGCATATACATACATACACATAGACATGCATATAGACACATACACATACACATACACCTACATATATGCATATGCACATTCATATACACACACATACGTACATACACACACACATACATACATACATATATATATATATATATATATATATATATATATATATATATATATATATATATATATACATACATACATACATACATACATACATACATACATACATACATACATACATACATACATACATACATACATACATACATACATACATACATACATACATACATACATACATACATACATACATACATACACACACACACATAAATAAATAAATAAATAAATAAATAAATAAATAAATAAATAAATAAATAAATAAATAAATAAATAAATAAATATATATATATATATATATATATATATATATATATATATATATATATATATGTGTGTGTGTGTGTGTGTGTGTAGGTATATATATGTGTGTGTATGTGTATCAATGT